>JAWWNI010001387.1:0-189465 GCA_034642065.1 Darevskia nairensis
GAAAGAACGCAAATAACAATAAAAATTTAAAAGGGGGCGGGAGAAACGAAATAATGTCAATTTAAAAAAACAACAAACCCATAAAAACTGAAAAGGACCGGCATGCAAAAGACCGTTGCCTCGTAAACATTCTCCTGTCATGCAGATCAGGCCCAAAATGTCCATACAGCAAGGTAACCATGACGACAGAAAAAAGTGCACACAGAGATGCAACCAAGGGATGCAGAAGAGAGAGAGCACACGGCCCACAATGCAACTCAACTCATCTCCAACGAGACCCGAGAACGAAGAGGGGGGGTCGGTCTCGCTTTGTCACTTTTTTTTTTAAATATATATATAGATATATATATATAAATGCAGATATTTTCTTTCTTTTTCTCTCTATTTTTTTTTTTTAAAAGAATATTCAATCCTATATATATATTTCTCGTTTTTATTTTTAGGTTATTTATTTATTTGTTTTAAAAAAAAGATATATATCGCAGTAAATAAGATAATAGATTTATTTATGTAGTTCTCTCTTTTTTAATTTTTTTTTTTAATTTAATTTTTTTTAAACTTTTTTTTTTTTTTAAGAAATGTAAAAATATGTGGGTAAAGAAAGTAAAAAAGGGAAAAAAAAAACCACACCAACCTTCTCGTAGCTCTGAGGGATGTTTTAAAGGGGTTTGATGCAGAACACAATGACATGAGGAGAGGAGAGAAGAAAATAAGGGAAACACAGAGAGAGTAAAAAAAGGCCTTGACGGCTGTCAACTCCAATTTCAATTGCTTCCCTTTCCTTTCGTATTTCCGCCTTTTAACTTAAAAACGAAAAACAAAAGTATCGAGCTAAAAAAAATAACAACCATCTCAAAATGTCCATATATTTTTATTTTTTTTCCAGCGACTGTCTCCCACCACCACATTTAGCGACGTGCCCCCCACCCTCCCTGGTGTCAGCACGGCCCTTCCTTGCCAATTCAGCAGTAATGACACCCCCTCCACCGCAACCCATCAGACCCCACCCACCCACCCCACCCCCGGTGGATTCTACCCTGCATCCATAGATCTGGCCAAAAGCCCCTGCAGCTCAGAGAAAGGAAGGTTAACGACATTTACAATGCGGCACCCCGAACAAAAACAAAATAAAAAGGAAATCTTCTCCTTCTTTTCCATCTTGGCAATGTCAGTCGTCGTCCAGGAGGTTTCAGCCGCCCGCCCGCCCCTCCCGAATACTCGGAAACTCCTTCAAGGCATGTCTTCATGGGAACTGCAGGTAAAGGTAAAGGGACCCCTGACCGTTAAGTCCAGTCACGGACGACTCTGGGGTTGCGGCTCTCATCTCGCTTTAGTGGACGAGGGAGCCGGCGTACAGCTTCCGGGTCATGTGGCCAGCATGACTAAGCCGCTTCTGGCGAAGCAGAGCAGCGCACGGAAACGCCGTTTACCTTCCCGCCGGAGCGGTACCTATTTATCTACTTGCACTCTAACGTGCTTTCGAACTGCTAGGTTGGCAGGAGCAGGGACCGAGCAACGGGAGCTCACCCCGTCGCGGGGATTCGAACCGCCGACCTTCCGATCGGCAAGCCCTAGGCTCTGTGGTTTAACCCACAGCGCCACCCGCGTCCCTAACTGCAGGGAAACCGTGTGCCAAACCAGGTGATTTGCACCTGGATAGAAGTGTTGTCTCTGGCTCCCTGGGCCCATTCACCAGGTCAGAGAACGACGGCTCACAATTCGACCCAGTCCCTTTGAATATTTGGGGGCCCTTTTTTGTTTCCCGTACTTCTGAAGAAGAGTTTGGATTTGATATCCCGCTTTATCACTCCCCGAAGGAGTCTCCAAGTGGCTCACATTCTCCTTTCCCTTCCTCCCCCACAACAAACCCTCTGTGAGGTGAGTGGGGCTGAGAGACTTCAGAGAAGTGGGACTAGCCCAAGGTCACCCAGCAGCTGCAGGTGGAGGAGCGGGGAAGCGAACCCGGTTCACCGGATTACGAGTCCACCGCTCTTAACCACTACACCACTGCTGGCTTTCCATGAAGCTGCCCAACCCTTTCCCCAGCACCCATTAAGACATGCCTTAAAAGCCCCGCCCCTTCCAACATAGGCTCCTCCCCTCCCCATCCAAACTCATTCAGACATGAAGTGGGGGGCGGGTAGGGGGTGGACGGAAGTTCCCTACAGCTGTTAAAATTAGTAACGGCAACAGGAAAAGGGCAGGAATGGGGAGGAACACCAAAAAGTGCAAACGCCCTACGCTATGCACCTGAAATTCCTTTGTGGGAGGGGATAAAAGCATATTATGGGAGAAACAGTTTGAAAATTCGGTAGGGTGGGGGAGAGGGGGGGAACAACCACAACCATACAACCAGCAATCATGTTTCTTAGGAAATAATGATAGAATAGGAAAATAATACTAATATGGATAAGGCCCCAGTCATACAATCCAAAATATTTCTCCCTTTTGCGGGATTATCGCAAAACACAATAAGGAAGCAGAGGTTATTAGAGAGAGCGTCCCGTTGTCCAGGTGAACTTCCAAGGTGAGCTTCTTGCCCCATCTACGATGCGAGGCAGGGATCTTGCGTTTTGAACCCAAACAGATGTCTCCATAAACACATGTGCCACATCTGTGGCTTTCCAAAGCTGGGTTTGGAACAGTAAGCGGCTCCCGAGGGAGCTTCCACAACCTGAATCATCCAGTGATTATTCTGCATTTGGAAAGAGCTCGTTTTTAAAACCATTTCTTCTCTGGATTCCACCCGCCCCACCGGAGGTGAGGGACAGGTTGGGCGGGTGTCGTAATACTGTGCAATGCTGGTATTACCCCACCAGGTGCCGCTACTGCGTAGTGCTGAGCAAACAACAACACAAAGCATTTATTTTCAGGGGAGAAAGAGCTCTGTCTAGACCAGTGATGGCTAACCTTGACACCCCAGATGTTTTGGAACTACAACTCCCATCATCCCTAGCTAACAGGATCAGTGGTCAGGGATGATGGGCGTCGTAGTCCCAAAACATCTGGAGTGTCAAGGTTAGCCATCACTGGTCTAGATTTCAGGACAAAGAGCAACTCATAAATTTGGCCCACTTTTCTGACACTTTGGCCAGTCCCCCCAAAAGGTATCGGGTTTTGGACTGGTTTTTTAAAAATTATTATTATTTACTGACATGGTTACCATCGCTTGTCACGTTTTCCGTGACTGAGTGGGCCAAACCATTCCAGCTTTGTAGGGGAAGAATGGAGCGTTTTTACACAAAATTTAAGCAACCAAATTGAACAAATGGGCCAAGAGGAACTATTGGGGGGCAGAAAGCTCTGAACTGTGGCAGGTTAAAATTCTCACCCCACAGAAGACCCACAAAGGAGGGGACAAAGCCACGTGAGTCTTGGATCATGTGAGCTCGGCCCTCGAGGCCTGAGATTTTATCCATGGCACAGAAACTCTGAGAAACACTTCCTTCAGCACAGCACCAGATGTTACGCTCTATGTTGCTGGTTGCGGAGGCATCGACAATGGAGGAAAAGGGCATCATTTCTCATTTTTTTGGTCACTGGGCCACAACATCAACAATAACAACAACAGCAGAAGTAAACAAAGACAAAAGCCTCCTTAAAAAATTTAGCTTGGGTGTCAAAACACACAACACACGCACACAACCCAGAAAATAAGCAGCGTTATCAGACATGTGGCCCCAAGCGGACTGGGAAAGGAGGTGACTTTACTGCAGTGTTAGACATTAAAATTTCTAAAGGCCTGTATGTATATTGCGCTGCATGAGGTTCACCAGCCATGGACTGGTCCATAGCAGAGACACCAACAACCTCATTGTCCCAGGTAGTGAAAACAAGGGGGCTTATTGGGTGGGAGGCTGGGGAAAGTGTACTCCTGGGAGACATCTAGGGAGGCCACAGTTTCCAGAATCCATAGTTTGAAAGGGATGCTCAGTTTGGCAAGTCATTGATACAGAAAGTTGTTTTAATTTTTGTGCACTTGAAATCCGGAGGAAAAGTGTCGCAGCCTAGCTCTTTCACAATAACTGCAAGAGGAACCACCCCCGCCTCATTTCTGTTGACGAGTGCGCCCTTCGGATCGGACACAATGGGGACCCATTTTGTGTGTGCCCAAAAACACCCCCACCCCCAAAAAAGGAACCCCTTGGCCGTTTGTCAAGCCTTGACTGAACGGCGTGAGCCTATGACGCCTGGGGCTGGGAGACCCCTGGCCGGATCGTGAGACTCTATACAGTCATACCCCGGGTTGCGAACACCCCGTGTTACGTATGTTCGGGTTGCGCACTCCGCAAACCCGGAAGTGTAACATGGAGCGTGAACGGAGCACAGACACTTCTGCGCATGTCCGCACGGTCTGTGGGTGCGCAGAAGCGTTCTGCGCAGTTCGCGCATGCGCAGAAGTGCGAGATCTCACGCTCTCTCGCAAGATCTCGCGCTTGCGCAAAAGTGCCGCCCGAGTTGCGCACAGTTCGGGGTGCGAACGGCACCCTGGAACGAATTACATGCGCAACCCGGGGTATGACTGTAGACTGATGGTGGTGATCAGGTTCAAAGTCACTTCTTGCCATTTGAGGCAGGGGCCTTCCAAGAACCCCCCCCCGCCCCCCCGGATTCGTGCAGCCGTTTGAACCTCATCCAGACCACAGCTCTCTCTGACCTTGGGCCCTCAGATGCTGTTGGACCACAGTTCCCCATTATCCTTGACCACCGACCCAACTGGCCGCATTTGGTGTGCGCTGTAGCACAACAGCAACTTGAGACCCAAGGAACACTGATGTAGACTCTGAAACACGTCTTTTTTTGGGGGGGGGGGTGTTTCACCATCCCTTCGCACACGGTGTTGTGTTTTTGCACGAATCTGTGTAAGTACTTGGCAGGGTCAAATCCTGGGCTTTTGCTAGGTGGTTCGTGAGAACGTGGGGGGGGGGATGGGACCCCCCCACTCTCTCCCTCAACTGCAAAGCAGGAATCACATATGAAAAGGGGTCCCCCTCCCTGTTGTTGTTGTTTTAAAAAGGTGGGGGTGCTGTTGTTGGGACAGCTGGAAAGGTTTGATCCTAACATAGCTGTCAACTTTCGAATTTGAAAACAAGGGATTTTTTCCAAACTTTCGGATTTGAAAATAAGGGATGCCGCGAGGGCGGTGCAATGGCACCAAGTAGCCTCGCCACCCTGCGCTCCAGAGGCTGCGCGCAAACGGGTGAGCGAAAGAGCGAGCGCGTAGATGGCAGGCAGGCTGGCTGTCTGGTTGGGCGTGAGGGTCTGGCTGCACAAGGCATGCAAGCTCCGCCCCCAGTCGGTCTCAGACTCCTTATTGGCAGCCGAGCAACGCAGCTGAGGAGCCTCCCTGGCCGGCAGGGAGGGAGAGGAGCTGCTTCCTTGGAAATCCGGGGAATTTAAGGGATATCAACAATCCGGGATAGCAGCGGGAAACGGCATTGGAATAAGGGAGTTTCCTGCAAAAAAAGGGAGGGTTGACAGCTATGGATCCTAATTTTGTGGAGGGACCACACAAATCTCCTTAAAACATTCCTTTACAGCATCCATCACCAACTTGGTGCCCTCCAGACATTACCGGCTACTGTAGCCTAGAGCAGTGTTTCTCAACCCTGTGCCTCCAGATGTTTTTGGCCTACAACTCCCATCATCCCTGACCACTGGTCTTGCTAGCGAGGGATGATGGGAGTTGTAGTCCCAAAACATCTGGAGGCACACTGGTTGGGAAACACTGGCCTAGAGGAACCAGGTTGGCCAAGGTGCCTCTACAGGAATGAATGAATAAATAAATAAATAAGGATGTACCTCCGGCCTCAAGGGAGCAAAAAGGAGGACAGTCGCATTACGGACCAAATCCGAATTATCAGGGAAAGTCCGATCCACACCGCAAACATGGACCGGCTTCAACAACTGGTTTACATCTTGGCGGGTGAGGATTTGTGGGAATTCCAGTACTTTTGACACTCCTGCCCCCTCCTTCTGGGTAAACTACAATTCCCAGAATCCCGAGAGGAAGGACACAGGAAGTCTTAAAAGATGGCCTTGGGAGACTTGCCTCTCTCATTTCTTGCAATCCCACGCCAGTCTGGCCCAGTAATAACGTGTAAACAGTGGAGAGGCTCCGGGCCACCCCATAAGTATTGGCTACCACAATGGTGGTAGGGGAAAAAAACCCTTTTTTTGACAGGGGGAACAGAAAGAGCAAGGTATATATTTTAGGTGGGCTAGAAAGAAAAACACAAGGGTTTAGAAATAAGGGCAGGGTGACAGCTCCTTGTTTGGGGCACTTGCACCCCCAACCACTCCCTCTGCTGGCACAGTCCATGCAAACTCACAAGAGTTGTAGGAAGGGACCCAAAGGGTCATCCATCCCAACCCCCTGCAAAGCAGGAATCACATATGTAGCTCGGGTTGGTGTGGGATATTTACAGGGGCAGGGGCAGCTCCAGGTTTGAGCCGCCCCTTGGCATGCCCTAGCGGTGGCTGGAAAAAGCGGGGGGAACTGAGTCAGGTGTTAGCCGGAGGCCTCCTGCCAGCCCTGCAGTGTTGGTGCAGAGACATTTATTAGACATTTTCTCCTGCTCCCCAGTGCATATTCCCACAGTTGGGTCTCCAATGTCCAGCCACGCTCTGGGTCACCCATTTGTCTCTGATACAGACTTTTCAACCCACCCCAAACACCTTCTGGGTCTTGAGAAAAAAGAGAAACACAGCAAAGAAAAAGCATTCGACAGTGTGTGCGTGTCTGTGTGCACGTGTAGGCTGGGAGGGAGAGGAGTTTGGACAGGGTGGCATTTGCCACTCTTGCGAGTCACGGCGTTCCCTACCTCTCACATATAGGTTTGCGGGTGAGGAGTATCGCACGCCGGCGCTGTTGCTGGCCACGCACTCGTACTTCCCCTGGTCGGTCTCTTCGCTGCTTTCGATCTGAAGGCCACCTGGAAACGGGAGGAGGGTCCGGGAGCAGGGAGAGGAAGGAGGAGATGCCGGGAAACGTGTTAGTTCAGAGGACCAGCAGGCCAGGAGGGAAAGGGCAGCCTCTTCCCCACTTCCCTCTCCATCGCAGCTCAACGCTTCCGGCGCCCACTCGGTGCTTGTTCTTCTTACCCAAAAGCGGCACCCTGCTGCAATCCCGAGGAGGTTTACTCACCAGCTGGGCTCAGTGGGACTTACTCGCTAGTAAGGGCACGCAGGATTGCGACCCCAGCATGCTCTTGTTCGCATAGCACAGGTAATGGATGAGAACTGGTAGCCACTTGTGGACATGGGCTTGGTTCACATTATCCATTCTTCTCCCACCATAGATAGATCTCCTACCTACCTACCTACCTACCTACCTGTGATCTTACATTACGGCTCTCCCCAGCCAGCGTACGATTCTCAAGCTCCCTCTCCTCCTCTGGTGCAGCTGCATGTTTCGATTGTTGGACCTCAGAAAAGTTGTTCATGCTAACTATGGTTTTTCCCTGCTCTGAACACCAGACCTGGAAATTGTGGCTAGTGTTAACCATGGTTGAGCTACTCCAGTGTTTGGATCCGGGAAGTGTGGTTAGTGTTAACCATGGTTTACGTGTTCCATAGTTTGGACCTGGGAACTGTGGTTAGTGTTAACCATGGTTTATGTGTTCCAAAGTTTGGACCTGGGAAGTGTGGTTAGTGTTAACCATGGTTTACGTGTTCCAAAGTTTGGACCTGGGAAGTGTGGTTAGTGTTAACCATGGTTTACGTGTTCCATAGTTTGGACCTGGGAACTGTGGTTAGTGTTAACCATGGTTTACGTGTTCCATAGTTTGGGCCTGGGAAGTGTGGTTAGTGTTAACCATGGTTTATGTTTTCCAAAGGTCAGGCCTGGGAAATGTGGCTGGTTTAGCAGCAACCATGGTTTATCTGGGCAAGCCAGGGACATCAACCAGTGTCTGAAGTTGATTTGTTTCAACAAACCATAGTCAAAATGAACGCTTGCCACACTCTGCCCCGGCTCAGACATCTTGCCAACTAATTGTGCAGTTAGTTCAAACTGGGAACAGATGTTTCCAATCTCCTCCGGGAAAGAGGTGGGGGTTGAGGAGTATGCAAACCAGACAGCCATGCACACGGTACTAACTCTGGCTTAGTGCTATGTGCATGCCAGACTGCAGCCTGATGCAGGAATTTGCATAAACTGAGCTCTCCGTCTGGAAAAAATGTGAGCTAGCAGACTAATGGGTGTCACACGACTTCAAAGGCTTATAATGCGCTCTCTCAGCTCAGGTGAGCCCTCTAACTTCGCCAGAAAATCAGCAGATCCTCTTTGTCCATATTCTCCACCCTGTTCCCTAGCTTTACAGACCTCTGTCCAAGACCCCACAAAAGGGTAAGTCTATCAACGGGGAAACAGACCCTCCAGGTTTACCATTTTTATCTACTCCAGTGTTTGGATGCGGAAAGTGTGGTTAGTGTTAACCATGGTTTACGTGTTCCATAGTTTGGACCTGGGAACTGTGGTTAGTGTTAACCATGGTTTACCTGCTGCTAGAGACCAACGGTGGGAGAGGAACATTGTAGGCTTCCCAGAGGCATCTACTTGGCCACCATGGTTTTATCCTTGGTCTGATCCAGCAGAGCTCCTCTTAAGACATTAAGATATATTTTAAATGGCGAAATTTTTAACTTCCGCTTTGACATATAAATGTCGTAATGGACTGCTGTTTGGAAGCCGAAAATTCCTTATAGCAACCCCAACCTTGGGCCTCCAGCTGTTTTTGGACTACAACTCCCATCATCCCTCGCTAGCAAGACCCAGTGGTCAGGGATGCTGGGAACTGTAGTCCGAAAATAGCTGGAGGCCCAAGGTTGGGGAACACTGCCTTATAGTATCTATTTCCTAATTTGTACTCTTTTAAGTTTTACTGGTTCTAATTTTTTTTCTCAAATTGTACTGTGTATTTGTTCTAGTTCTGTTGTTCTTACGAGCTTAAAGCTGAAATCAAGTGATTGAACACTTAAGATATATTTCCCTCTCCCCCCCGCCCCAGAAAATACAAATACAATTGCATTAAATTTTCCAATTCACGTGTTCCGGATTCAAATTAAATCTTACCACTTTTGTGGAATGTGAAGGAGAAATGATTTAAATAATAATAGGAGGAA
The DNA here is from genome assembly GCA_034642065.1 of Darevskia nairensis. Lineage (NCBI taxonomy): Eukaryota > Metazoa > Chordata > Lepidosauria > Squamata > Lacertidae > Darevskia > Darevskia nairensis. Next base: position 9,127 of record JAWWNI010001387.1, read on the forward strand.
TTTTATCATAGTAATAGTAACCACCAACGCAAGGAAAACCAGAAATGCAACTTCTCGGTGCTTCTCGGTGTCATGTTTTGAGCCCACATCATAAATTGCAAGTGTGGCGGGGAGCCTGGGAAGTATTCCTCCCCTGGCCCCCAGAGGACCTTGGGAAGTCTTCCTCCCTTGGCCCCCTGACAGACACAGTGGCCAGTTCCATCCATCCAGCCAAGGAAGAAAGAGAATTATACATGTATTGAAAATAAATGCAGAATTGAGGAGAGGAAATAAATGGGGGGTGGCGGGAAGTCACAGAAGACAGGACAGTAAATAAATACCCACAACAGTGAAAGGTTGACAAGACTCCAAGATTATTATTAATTTTCTAACAAAATAATAAATCAAAAAACCACACAACTAACACGGAACAAGAACTGGTTATAATCAAGAGGTGGCAAATAGGCTAGCAGGGAAAGTGAGCGCCGTGTGGGGCAAATGTTTTGTGTGCGTTTGCGCAGGGTATTTTCTTACCTCGGATCGGAGTACCTTCTGCAAGGAAAAAACAAAAGAAAAAGAAAAACAAAACAGAAGTGAAAACGAGCGGGGAGGAAAATAGTGGGAGTTTTTTGTTTTTGTTTTTTTCGTTTCCCTGGAATTGCCAGTGGGAGAGAAAGGACCCTGAGGAGAAGGAAGGTTTGCTCCTGGTTGGAGAATCTCTAACGCTGTCCTGTTTTGAGTGGGCTGGGAAATGTAGAACATAGCTGCCAACCCACCCTTTTTTTGGCGGGAAACTCCCTTATTCCAATGCCGTTTCCCGCTGCTATCCCGGATTGTTGATATCCCTTCAATTCCCCGGATTTCAAAGGAAGCAGCTCCTCTCCCTCCCTGCCGGCCAGGGAGGCTTCTCAGCTGCGTTGCTCGGCTGCCAATAAGGAGTCTGAGACCGACTGGGGGCGGAGCTTGCATGCCTTGTGCAGCCAGACCCTCACGCCCAACCAGACAGACAGCCTGCCTGCCGTCTACGCGCTCGCTCTTTCGCACGCAGCCTCTGGAGCGCAGGGTGGCAAGGCTACTTGGTGCCATTGCACCGCCCTCGCCGCATCCCTTATTTTCAAATCCGAAAGTTCGGAAAAATCCCTTATTTTCAAATCCGAAAGTTGACAGCTATGATGTAGAAGTACTTAGAAGACTGAATGGATGATTCATGTTCGCTTCAGCCAATCAGGAAGGCTTGCTAAGCAGCTGCGGGCGTCATTGGTCGCCCAGGAAAGCATCAATGGGGAGGAGCCAACGCCTGATGGTCTAGTGCTGCTGCCTGGCAGGCAGAAGATCCCAAGTTCAATACTGGTCAACAACTACGGATCAGGAAGCGGTTAAATAGGAAAGGCCTCTGTCAACCAGAGCAGACAATTCTGGGTGGTGTTATAAAATGGCAGCTTTTCGTCAGTGGCAGGACACCTGTTTTGCCTGCAGAAGGTCCGAGGTAAAATCTCTGCTTTAAAAGGAACCCTTTGCTGCGCTAAACTCGGAGCTGCTGCCAGTCCGAGCAGAGAGCAATGGCCTGGGTGGGCAAGTAGACTGACCTGGAAAGAGGCAGCTTCCTGCGAGCCATGGGACAACAAGGTGAGCCACTCTCCACATGCTCAGAGGCACTATTATCCTCTAAGGATGGGTCGAAATGGACCTCCAGCATGGAACCCAACACTCCAGTCCAACCCCCTTTATGGGCGTTCTCCTCAAGGTTTGGGTTCAAAAAGCCCGGAAGTCGCCTTCCTCATAAAATTGCGGGATCCTTCCCCCCCTCCCCACCCCCCACTGGCTTTCCAAGAGTTTGTTGCACATCTCAGTCAAGAAATGTATTATTGTAAGAAGATCTCTAGGGTTTTACTCCGATCCTGAAAACAAAGCAGGTTTTGCAAAGCAGTCCAGAAAACTCCCCCTGTCTCCTCCTTTGCAGAATTTCCACATATTAGCATTCCCCGGTCTTGCTAAACATCATCAATGTCCGCAGCGGAGGTATCTGCTGAAACCTCTACGTCCACCCCGAACATAGCTGTCAACCCTCCCTTTTTTTGCAGGAAACTCCCTTATCCCAATGCCGTTTCCCACTGCTATCCCGGATTGTCAATATCTCTTAAATGTCCCGGATTTCAAAGGAAGCAGCTCCTCTCCCTCCCTGCCGGCCAGGGAGGCTCCTCAGCTGCATTGCTCGGCTGCCAATAAGGAGTCTGAGACCGACTGGGGGCGGAGCTTGCATGCCTTGTGCAGCCAGACCCTCACGCCCAACCAGACAGCCAGCCTGCCTGCCATCTACGCGCTCGCTCTTTCGCTCACCCGTTCGCGCGCAGCCTCTGGAGCGCAAGGTGGCGAGGCGACTTGGTGCCATTGCACCGCCCTGGCGGCATCCCTTAGTTTCGAATCCGAAAGTTTGGAAAAATCCCTTATTTTCAAATCCGAATGTTGACAGCTATGACCCCGAAATAACCAGCTTTCTTTTTTAAGAGTTTAGAGTTCTCTAATGCTCTCTCCCCCCACACACTTCCTAGATATGCACCTGCCCTGTTTTCAGGATAGGGGTAAAATAAACCACCTAGTTATTATGATTAGTTAGTGTCAGCTGGGTAGGGAGAGGGCGAAATGTTATTTGGTTAAAGCTGGTTAACGTTCTAGTTAGAGGGAGTCAGTTTCTGGCTGCAGAACAGGTCACAAAAGACGGGGATCTACAGGAAGGCGTTAGTTAGCGTCTAGTTAAGGTTACTAGCTAGTTAATGTTAATCAAAGCAAGGTATGCTCGCTGGAGGATACAGTTTGGAAAGAAAAGAAGAGGAGTAAGGGAGGGGGGAATAACGGGAACGTTAATTTGGGCAAGTCTCTGCAGAGGAACAGCTGGGTAGTTTTTAAAAAGGCAGCGAGAGAGAGAGAGAAAGCGAGGGAGAGAAAAGGGAAAAATTAGCAGAGGGTTGTGGATTTTATTCAGTGGAAATAGAACAGCCTTGAACTCATCTTCCCGTCTCAGAAAATCAGGCCTGGAAACGAAACACATGCAAAGTTCTGCCATCTGTGACATCAATCTGGAGCAATGTGGGGAAAGGATCAGCGGGGGGGGGGGCGGTGATTGTCTATGGGGGTCCGACTTACTAGGTGTGCCAGTGTGCCACCCCACAAGAATTATTTCCAGTAGGAACAAATTATCTGGAGCCGACGAGGGCATTCAGGGTGGGGGGGTGAACATCAAACGTGGGTCTGGGGGGAGAGGAAAGAGGGGGGCCCCAGTTCCAAAATGGCGGTGTCCAACTGGCATGGCCAAAAACCATCACCGCTGCAAATTAGTGCAAACCCGGTGTTGATAACCTTTGTGAATATCCAGGTTGGCACCCGCTTATCCTGCCTTCAGGACAGAAAACTGGGGTCTATACCTGCATCCTATTTGCCTATGAATGGGATTTGCCCCCAGTATTGCTGCTCCAGGTGAAATTTTACATGTAACGCCATGGGTAGGCAAACTAAGGCCCGGGGACCGGATCCGGCCCAATCGCCTTCTAAATCTGGCCCACGGACAGTCCAGGAATCAACCGTGTTTTTACATGAGTAGAATGTGTGCTTTTATTTAAAATGCATCTCTGGGTTGTTTGTGGGGCCTGCCTGGCGTTTTTACACGAGTAGAATGTGTGCTTTTATTTAAGATGCATCTCTGGGTTATTTGTGGGGCACAGGAATTCATTCATCCCCCCCCCCAAAATCCGACCTCCTCACAAGGTCTGGGGGACAGTGGACCAGCTCCCTGCTGAAAAAGTGTGCTGACCCCTGTGTAACGCTGGTGAACACTTTTAAAATGTTAAGAAACACCTTTCTCGAGATTTCATTGCAGTAAGGCCAGCCCTAAAGGTAAAGGTAAAGGGACCCCTGACCATTAGGTCCAGTCGTGTCCGACTCTGGGGTTGCGACGCTCATCTTGCTTTATTGGCCGAGGGAGCCGGCATACAGCTTCCGGGTCATGTGGCCAGCATGACTAAGCCGCTTCTGGCGAACCAGAGCAGCACACGGAAACGCCGTTTACCTTCCCGCCGGAGCGGTACCTATTGATCTACTTGCACTTTGACGTGCCTTCGAACTGCTAGGTGGGCAGGAGCTGGGACCAAGCAACGGGAGCTCACCCCATTGCTGGGATTCGAACCGCCGACCTTCTGATCGGCAAGCCCTAGGCTCTGTGGTTTAACCCACAGCGCCACCCGCGTCCCAAGAGAATTCGTAAAGGTAAAGGGACCCCTGACCATTAAGTCCAGTCGTGTCCAACTCTGGGGTTGCAGCGCTCATCTCGCTTTATTGGCCGAGAGCCGGCGTACAGCTTCCGGGTCATGTGGCCAGCATGACTAAGCCGCTTCTGGCGAACCAGAGCAGCGCACGGAAACGCCTTTTACCTTCCTGCTGGAGCGGTACCTATTTATCTACTTGTCTGAGCTGACTGCTTTTTTATATATATACAAAATGTAGACTACCTTGAGACTACCCACCACGCTTTGGTCCAGAAGTCCTTGGAGTTGCAGTCCTTAGACTCTCTACCATAGCAAACGGTTTTAATTTTATTTCAGGGATTCCTGCCTTCCCAAAGGTAAAAGGTAAAGGGACCCCTGACCAATTAGGTCCAGTCGTGTCCGACTCTGGGGTTGCAGCGCTCATCTTGCTTTATTGGCCGAGAGCCGGCGTACAGCTTCCAGGTCATGTGGCCAGCAGGACTAAGCTGCTTCTGGCGAACCAGAGCAGTGTGGTGGAGTCTCCTTCTTTGGAGGTCTTTAAGCAGAGGCTTGACAGCCATCTGTCAAGAATGCTTTGATGGTGTTCCTGCTCGGCAGGGGGTTGGACTGGATGGCCCTTGGGGTCTCTTCCAACTCTATGATTCTATGATTCCCGCTGCAGCGGTACCTATTGATCTACTTGCACTTTGACGTGCTTTCGAACTGCTAGGTTGGCAGGAGCAGGGACCGAGCAACGGGAGCTCACCCCGTCGCGGGGATTCGAACCGCCGACCTTCTGATCAGCAAGCCCTAGGCTCTGTGGTTTAACCCACAGCGCCACCTGGGTCCCCCCTGCCTTCCCAACCACCTTGTAATTTCCAGTAAATTTCTGACACACAATTGTTAAATGTGAAACTCCAAGCCCCAAATCAGTTTGTAGCTGGGGGGGGGGGGCGCAGGGGGAACCCCCAGAAACGAGACACGATGCAGTTTTAAGGCAGCTCACAATATTGTGTTTGCGGGGATTCCAGGGCGATTTTATTTTATAACTACCCAATTCTTCTTTTCTTTCTAAACAGCCCTGAGGTTTGAGACGCTGATAATTTTTGGTTTTAGGTGCGTACGAAAACCTTCCAGGTCACAAAGGTTTTGTTAAAAATGGCAGAATATCCCTACTGAAAGACAGGCGTTAGTAGAAGAGTCAAGCTGCATGCCTACTTCGTAGGGGTTTGGGGAAGCTGTTAAAAGAAAGAATTAGTTTTAAGGGTGGGAGGAGGAGGAGGGTGGGGCAGGCAACAGGTTTGGGGTTGACTGGTTGTCAAATTTCTTTAAAAAAAGAACTATTAATATTTAAGAAAATGAAGAATTGACTTGATTTATGTGGAAAGCACACTTACCAAAGGTGTCTGAGTGAAATAAAATTAAAAAGGAAACAGAAAAGGGGGGAAAAAATTAAAAGTGTGGTTATAAGCCAGTTACTTTTAAAATAAATCTTTCCAAAAAAAACACACACCCAACACAGGACAGGACATAGATAAGACAGAGGTTATTACATACAGAAGTTTAGACATTGATTCACAGACATGACAGCCGAGGTCCCCCGCCGCCGCCCCCCAAACGAGAACTGGAGACACATTTCATCCTTACCTTCTGAAAAGGTTTACTCTGAGAGTTATAGGAGGGGAGAAACTGCCGCCCTCTCACCGCCGTGTCTCTGTATGAGCCATTGATTGGGGGAATGGCATACTCAAAAGAGGAAGGCACCAGGCCAGGGACTCACACAGAGAAGCAACATGGAGCATTCACCATGTTGGTCATTTTTGGGGAGTTATAGGAGGGGAGAAACTGCCGCACTCTCACCGCCGTGTCTCTGTATGAGCCATTGATTGGGGAAATGGCATATTCAAAAGAGGAAGGCACCAGGCCAGGGACTCACACAGAGAAGCAACATGGAGCATTCAGCATGTTGGTCATTTTTGGGGAGTTATAGGAGGGGAGAAACTGTCGCACTCTCACCGCCGTGTCTCTGTATGAGCCACTGATTGGGGGAATGGCATATTCAAAAGAGGAAGGCACCAGGCCAGGGACTCACACAGAGAAGCAACATGGAGCATTCACCATGTTGGTAATTTTTGGGGAGTTATAGGAGGGGAGAAACTGTCGCACTCTCACCGCCGTGTCTCTGTATGAGCCATTGATTGGGGGAATGGTATACTCAGAAGAGGACGGCACCAGGCCAGGGACTCACACAGAGAAGCAACATGGAACATTCACCATGTTGGTAATTTTTTGGGAGTTATAGGAGGGGAGAAACTGCCGCCCTCTCACCGCCGTGTCTCTGTATGAGCCACTGATTGGGGGAATGGCATATTCAAAAGAGGAAGGCACCAGGCCAGGGACTCACACAGAGAAGCAACATGGAGCATTCACCATGTTGGTAATTTTTGGGGAGTTATAGGAGGGGAGAAACTGTCGCACTCTCACCGCCGTGTCTCTGTATGAGCCATTGATTGGGGGAATGGCATACTCAAAAGAGGAAGGCACCAGGCCAGGGACTCACACAGAGAAGCAACATGGAGCATTCACCATGTTGGCCATTTTTGGGGAGGGTCGGAGGGCCACCCTCCCTCCAGGCATGCTATCAGGCAGACTTTGGGAGCCGCTGGTGTTCACGTGATGCAAACGTCCAGCCTGCGCCGAGGTCTTCTGCTCTTCCTCTGGAGTCGCCTGTGGCGAGCTCAAGCTTCGAGGCTTGCAACCCGCAAACACCACAGATCACCCCGGAAGCGCAAATAGCCATCTCTGCTCTGCCACAACAAACGCATACACAAAAACCGACCTTCCCAGGAGCCTTTGAGGGGAGCCTGTCAAAATTAAGTCTGGCGCCTTTCATAGAATCATAGAATCCTAGAGTTGGAAGAGACCCTAAGGGCCATCCAGTCCAACCCCCCGCCAAGCAGGAAACACCATCAAAGCATTCTTGACAGATGGCTGTCAAGCCTCTGCTTAAAGACCTCCAAAGAAGGAGACTCCACCACACTCCTTGGCAGCCAATTCCACTGTCGAACAGCTCTTACTGTCAGGAAGTTCTTCCTAATGTTTAGGTGGAATCTTCTTTCTTGTAGTTTGAATCCATTGCTCCGTGTCCGCTTCTTTGGAGCAGCAGAAAACAACCTTTCTCCCTCCTCTATATGACATCCTTTTATATATTTGAACATGGCTATCATATCACCCCTGAACCTTCTCTTCTCCAGGCTAAACATACCGAGCTCCCTAAGCCGTTCCTCATAAGGCATCGTTTCCAGGCCTTTGACCATTTTGGTTGCCCTCCTCTAGACACGTTCCAGCTTGTCAGTATCCTTCTTGAACTGTGGTGCCCAGAACTGGACACAGTATTCCAGGTGAGGTCTGACCAGAGCGGAATACAGTGGTACTATTACTTCCCTTGATCTAGATGCTATGCTCCTATGGATGCAGCCCAGAATTGCATTGGCTTTTTTAGCTGCTGCATCACACTGTTGACTCATGTCAAGTTTGTCGTCTACCAAGGTTGAAGCAAGGGCTTCTGAGATGTGAATCAGATGTGTGATGCGAAAACTGGAAACCAGGACAGGGCGCTGGTTCACATTCTTTTCAAAAAAACGAGGTAAGGAACCAAATACTATGAAAAGCTATTTTGGTCAATTACAATGAATGATACTCTAGAACAGGCATGCCCAACCTTCGGCCCTCCAGATGTTTTGGACTACAATTCCCACCATCCCTGACCACTGGTCTTGTTAGCTAGGGATCATGGGAGTTGTAGGCCAAAACATCTGGAGGGCCGCAGGTTGGGCATGCCTGCTCTAGAACTTTTATGTATAATGTTTGATACTGTTAAAACATAACCATTGTTAGATCTTAATTACTGAAACCTTAGTCCTTTGATGTATTTTGATATATTATTTGATATTACCAGCTGGAGAAGGGATCTGCTCCGAAACGGGGCCCTGTCCTGGTTTCCAGTTTTCGCATCATACATCTGATTCACATCTCAGAAGCCCTTATTTCAGTGATGGCTAACCTTGACACTCCAGCTGTTTTGGAACTACAACTCCCATCATCCCTAGCCAACAGGATCAGTGGTCAGGGATGATGGGAGTTGTAGTCCCAAAACAGCTGGAGTGTCAAGGTTAGCCATCACTGCCTTACTTCAATCTCCAAAAGACTTTTCATTGTGAAACTATTATTTTCGTTTAAGACTGTAATTCCTAACAGGATTGATATGATATTTGAATTTACTCACGAGTAAACTTATTCTTTTGTTAAAACTTGTGGCCAGAGTTCTTGGTAACATTTATTCTAGTGCATTTTGCAACAAGAACTCCATTTTTTTACGTTCTTTATTAAAACGGCATTCCTCAAAACGGGCGTTCAATCGCAGGGACTGGCAGCGTTTCAAAGCACTTTTTGCACAAAGCACTCGTTTTTAATGAAATCTTGGACCTGCCAGAATGCAAAATGCAGTGCTTGGGCGGCGGGGGGGGGGGGGTGGGGGGGGAGGAGAAAGAGAGAGAGAGAGAGGAGCGGCAGAGTGGGAGGCAACGAAGGAATGAATCAACTCCGGCCACCCATTAAGCAAGACGCCTAACTCATGCCAGAAAGGAGAGCGAAAAGGGAGAGGACAAATTAGGCGGTTGTCAGGCTTCCAGAAATTCCAACGCAGCCAGCGTTTCCGACGGGAGGGGGTGGCAGGCTGGTTTCCAGAAGGGCTGTTTGTTCGCCGGGCAGAGGCGTAGCAAGCCCAGGTGGTACCCGGGGCGGAATTTTTTTTGTCACCCCCCCCCCACCACTTTAATTTAAAAAAAATTAGAAAAAAATTAAAAAGTGTCACCCCCCTCTGATGGTGCCACTTTGCGAGGTGTGGGGGTTTTGTGTGTGTGTGTCTATTATCTCTTTTTTTCAATAAAGTTAAAATAATAAAATAATAAAAAATAAAATTAAAAAGTGTCACCCCCCTCTGATGGTGCCACTTTGCGAGGTGTGGGGGTTTTTGTGTGCGTGTGTCTATTATCTCTTTTTTTCAATAAAGTTAAAATAATAAAATAAATAATAATAATAATAATAATAATAATAATAATAATAAAAAGTGTCACCCCCCTCTGATGGTGCCACTTTGTGAGGTGTGGGGGGTTGTGTGTGTGTGTGTGTTTATTATCTCTTTTTTTCCAATAAAGTTAAAATATTAAAAAATTAATTTTAAAAAAAAAATTAAAAAAATTAAAAAGTGTCACCCCCCTCTGATGGTGCCACTTTGTGAGGTGTGAGGGTTGTGTGTGTGTCTATTATCTCTTTTTTCAATTAAGTTAAAAATAAAAAAAAATTAAAAAAAATTTTTTTAAAATTTTTTTTAAAAAAGTGTCACCCCCCCCCCTCTGGGGTGGAACCCGGGGCGGCCCGCCCCCCGCTGCTACACCCCTGTCGCCGGGTGCCGCTCACCTCGGCTCACCGCACGGGGGTCTGCTGCCCTGCCGAAACGAGCTTTTAAACGCACCTCGAGAGAGGTGCGCAGCTTCCCCCCCCCCAATCCTAAACGTTCCCGCGGTGCCATCGGAACAAAGGGCAGGTTCGTGTTGCCGCTGCGAGACGAGAGCCGGGTTTGAGGCCTGTGTGCCGATCTAACTGTGGCTCCTGCATTGCAAGGGGTTGGACTCGATGACCCTTGGGGGGTGTTGTGGATTATGTCCAAGCCAAGTGGCTAAAGCTGCTGGCTGGGAAGGTATGGCTGTTATCTCTCACACAGACCCGTGAGAAAGTATGCTTCGTTTACTTCCTGCTCAGAATGTACTGTTGTAATCTGAGCCTGTGAGCTCACTTACTTTCTTTACTGCTTGTCCTGAAGAAAGACGGACGGCGAAATGGCAGCACCGTTTACACGGGCTGGCAGCAGAGATGTCTCTGCACAATTACTTGGAATAAAATAAAATAAAATAAAATAAATTCCTTCCAGTAGCACCTTAGAGAACAACTAAGTTTGTTCTTGGTATGAGCTTTCGTGTGCATGCACACAAAAGCTCATACCAAGAACAAACTTAGTTGGTCTCTAAGGTGCTACTGGAAGGAATTTATTTTATTTTATTTTGTTTTGACTATGACAGACCAACACGGCTATCTACCTTTAATTGGAATAAAATAGGTAAAGGTAAAGGGACCCCTGACCATTAGGTCCAGTCGTGTCCGACTCTGGGGTTGCGGCGCTCATCTCACTTTATTGGCCGAGGGAGCCGGCGTACAGCTTCCAGGTCATGTGGCCAGCAGGACTAAGCCGCTTCTGGCGAACCAGAGCAGCGCACGGAAACGCCGTTTACCTTCCCGCCGGAGCAGTTCCTATTTATCTATTTGCACTTTGACGTGCTTTCGAACTGCTAGGTTGGCAGGAGCAGGGACTGAGCAACGGGAGCTCACCCCGTCGCGGGGATTCGAACCGCCAACCTTCTGATCGGCAAGCCCTAGGCTCAGTGGTTTAACCCAGTGCTCCCCAACCTTTTTATCGCTGAGGACCGGTCAACATTTGATAATTTTACCGCGGCCCGCTGAGGGGGGGACATTATATTTTAGATTGTTTTGATGTAATAATTTTAATTTAATTGTATTTAAACATGCCTTCAAAATAAAATACAGTTACACCAAAAAATGAATATAAAGTGATTTAACATTTTAACACCACAGTAAATAAAATGGAAATAATTTAATGTTCCTTGGGTGGCCCGGTACCATTTGATTCACGGACCGGTACCGGGCCACGGACCGGGGGTTGAGGACCACTGGGTTAACCCACAGCGCCACCTGGGAATAAAATAGATTAGCCTAAATAACGGCTGTGTGTATTGTTTCTTTCAATCTGGGAACAATCACATATTAACAGCACTCCGGACTCTCTGTAGCCGGGTATGTGCTCAACTGGTGTGCTCTGGCTTTTGGGGCAGTCTCACAACTTGCCCCAGGCGGGGTATATCATAACAGGGGTTCTCTTCCAACAACTCTATAATGCTAGGATTCTGTGAAGCCCTAATCCATCTGGGTAACTCAGGGACCGCCTGAGCCCTTACATCCCGGCTGGATCGCCGAGATCACCTGCAGAAGCATCACTGGACATTCCCCTCCGTTGGCGAGTATCTGAAGAAGTGCGCATGCACACGAAAGCTCATACCAAGAACAAACTTAGTTGGTCTCTAAGGTGCTACTGGAAGGAATTTTTTTTATTTTTTATTTTGTTTTGACTGTAGCAACAAGAAACGTTATTGCCATGGGTACAGTCTTGTGGAACTGCCTGCCACTGGAGAGCCAGCAGGCGGCCTGCGCCAAACGTTTTGATTCTGTCAGGCTTACGCAGGGAATTGAGAACACGTCTTTCCACAACGGCTAGCTGATTTCTGATTTTAATGTTTTATATGCTCTTTATTGTATGGCTTCAAGGTACTATTGCTCCAAACCAAAAGCTGTATATACCGTATTGGCCTGAATATAAGCCGCACCGCCCCCCCCCCCAAATTCCGACCGTGAAAAGTTAAAGTGCAGCGAATATTCGCGACCTTACAATATCGCTGCTGAAACAGAGTGGTCCATGCTCTGGTTATCTCCTGCTTGGACTACTGCAATGTGCTCTACCCTGTTTCCCCCTTTTTAATACGTAGTCATAAAGTAAGCCATGGCAGGGTTTTTGTACCTTTGTGAGAAGTAAGACGTACCCCAAAAGTAAGCCATGGTGCCGCCATTGTTCCCGTCGCCTCCTCAGCCCCTCCTGCGTGCGCAGGGAGCCAGCGAACCAGTGAGAGGCACGCGGGGGAAACGCGCCTCTTGCGGAGTTCTGCCCCGCCTGCTCAGCGCGCAGGGGGAGGCTGTACCGTACCATACTGACGTAATAAAAATAAGACATCCCCCGAAAATAAGCCACCCTGTGCTTTTTTGAGGGAAAAAAATTATAAGACGGTGTCTTAAAAAGGGGGAAAGACGGTACGTGGGGCTAACCTTGGACGGTAACTTGGAAACTACAACTAATCCAGAATGCAGTTTGTTATGGGTGCTGAGACCAACTTTCTGAGTGGCTAAACTACAGTTCTCGGGATTTATGCTTTAAATGTATGGGGTTCACCTCTGTTGGCCACCTGTTCAGGATTTCTTTTTGCATGCAGAGGACTCGTGTTTGGACATTGCAACTGGGAAACAAAACAGTGAAGAACCGTAGAATCATAGAATTGTAGAGTTGGAAGGTACCCCAAGCGCGCATCTCGTCCAACCCCCTGGAATGCAGGGATCTCAAAAAAAGCATCCATCAGAGATGGCCACCCCACCTCTGCAAAGCGCGGCTTTCTTTCGCCGTACAAAGGGAAAACAAGGAGGTCTCCGCGTTGGAACTAAGAGCGGTCAACACCGCAAAGCTAAACACACACCAACACAGGTACACAACACACAACCAGGAGAGGGAACACAACAAACATCGAGGAAACAACTCGGAACGCAAACACATCACGAGACACAAGACCGCATGAAGGGCAGGTAAACAGACAGGTGGAAGCAGGTGATTCCTGCAGCTGGAGGGGTTGAACTAGATGTCCCTTCCAACTCTACCATTCTTTGATCTGTTTGGGCAGCACACCCTGTGCGTTGTGTAATGTGGTGTGCCGCTCAGTAAGTTGGTTAGAGGGTTGGAGCAGGACCCAGGAGAACCTGGGTTCGAATCCTCACTCGGCTATGAAGCTCTTTTGTGTGTGACCTTGCACCAGTCACCACCTCTCAGCCTGACCTACCTCACAGGGTTGTTGTGAGGATGAACTGGGGTTGGAGGAGAACCTTTTGCACCGCCTTGAGCTCTTGGGGGGGGGGAAGGCGGTATCTATAAATGTGATAAATAAATAAATGAAAAAATAAGCGTGGAGAACTGAATTTAAGGTTGGAGATATACCGTAAGAAATGGAAATCGACACGCATTCATCCGTCCCTTGATATAAGAGACGGGAGGCAAGCAGTCCGGAAAAATGTGAGGATGGAGAAGACCAAAAAACGACTCAGAATTTCATGTGGTCATTTCTACATCCGTTACCTGGGCCCACGACATAGAATCATAGAATCCTAGAGTTGGAAGAGACCCCAAGGGCCATCCAGTCCAACCCCCTGCCAAGCAGGAAACACCATCCAAGCATTCCTGACAGGTGGCTGTCAAGCCTCTGCTTAAAGACCTCCAAAGAAGGAGACTCCACCACACTCCTTGGCAGCAAATTCCCCTGTCAAACAGCTCTTACTGTCAGGAAGTTCTTCCTAATGTTTAGGTGGAATCTTCTTTCTTGTAGTTTGAATCCATTGCTCCGTGTCCGCTTCTCTGGAGCAGCAGAAAACAACCTTTCTCCCTCCTCTATATGACATCCTTTTATATATTTGAACATGGCTATCATATCACCCCTGAACCTTCTCTTCTCCAGGCTAAACATACCCAGCTCCCTAAGCCGTTCCTCATAAGGCATCGTTTCCAGGCCTTGGACCATTTTGGTTGCCCTCTTCTGGACACGTTCCAGCTTGTCCGTATCCTTCTTGAACTGTGGTGCCCAGAACTGGACACAGTATTCCAGGTGAGGTCTGACCAGAGCGGAATACAGTGGTACTATTACTTCCCTAGATCTAGATGCTATACTCCTATTGATGCAGCCCAGATTTTGATACATCCCTCAAAACATTGCACCAGCCGTCACCCTAGCTTCCAAACTCCCACAAACATTCACACAAGTGGGTTTATAACACTTAATAATAATAATAATAATAATAATAATAATAATTTATTTATACCCCGCCCTTCCCAGCCAAGACCGGGCTCAGAGCGGCTAACACCCATAAAATCACAGCAAAACATACAAAACGGTCAATTAAAATGCAAGTTAAAATACGATTTAAAGTTTAAAATGCAGCCTCATTTCTAAGTAGCCCACCAATCAAACCACAAAGGAATGAAACATCAGGGTTAAACTGAAACCAACCCAAAGGACAGGCGGAACAGCTCCGTCTTGCAGGCCCCGCGGAAAGATGCCAAATCCCGCAGGGCCCTGGTCTCTTGCGACAGACCGTTCCACCAAGTCGGGGCCAGTACTGAGAAGGCCCTAGTTGAGGCCAGCCTAGCATCCTTGTGGCTCGGGACCTCCAAAATGTTGTTATTTGAGGACCTTAAGGTCCTCTGCGGGGCATACCAGGAGAGGCGGTCCCTTAGGTACGAGGGTCCTAGGCCGCATAGGGCTTTAAAGGTCAAAACCAGCACCTTAAACCTGACCCTGTACTCCACCGGGAGCCAGTGAAGCTGGTAAAGCACTGGATGAATGTGGTCCCGCGGCAAGGACCCCGTAAGGAGCCTCGCTGCGGCATTCTGCACCCGCTGGAGTTTCTGGGTCAGCTTCAAGGGCAGCCCCGCGTAGAGCGAGTTACAATAGTCAAGTCTGGAGGTGACCGTCGCATGGATCGCTGTGGCCAGGTCAGGGCGAGAGAGGTGGGGGACCAACTGCGTAATGCGGCGGAGATGGAAAAATGCCACCTTTGCTGTAGCTGCAACCTGCGCCTCCATGGAAAGGGAGGTGTCGAAGGTTACACCCAGACTCTTGACAGAAGGCGCTGGCACTAATTGGGCCCCCGCAAGAGGTGGGAGTTGGCCCCCCAACCCGATGTCGTCCCGACCCAGCAAGAGGACCTCTGTCTTCGAAGGATTTAACTTCAACCGGCTCTCACGCATCCATCCAGCCACAGCTTCCAAACACCTGGTCAGTGTGTCTGGCAAAGGCCATTTAAAGGCAGCCGGGTTCTGGCAAAACTGCAGGTGTGCCCAGCTGCGCAAAGTTAACTTTCCCAGATACTTGTACGCTTATAACATACAGCCTCCTGAAAGAGGCAGTGCTGGCATAGTGGTTAGAGTGCCAGACCCGGACCCTGGGAGATCAGGGCTCAAATCCCCACTAGGCCACGGAGCTCCCTGCGTGTCCCTGGGGGCCAGCCGCTGCCTCTCAGCCTGACCTACTCCACAGGGTTGATGTGCGGATTGGATGAAAAGTGGGGTGCGACATTGAGTGGGTCACAAAGGATGAGGAGGTTAAAGAGGTACAGATTAAATGGGCCATGGACTTCGGTTATAACATCCAACTGGATAGATGGCATAGATTGTGGAAATATGATATTAAGTTTACAGCGTGTACAATTCTTAAAGAGAATATTATGAAGATGGTATACCGCTGGTATGTAACTCCGACCAAACTAACGAAAATGTATAGGGTAAAAAATGACAAATGTTGGAAATGTAAAAGGGAAAAAGGTGACATCTATCACAGGTGGTGGGGTTGCAGGAAGGCCAGAGATTTCTGGGAACTAATTTACAATGAACTTAAAAAGATGCTGAAATATACATTCCCGAAAACACCTGAGGCATTCCTGCTCGGCCTGGTGGGAGATGAGGTGGTAAGGGAAGATAGAAGACTATTCTTGTACGCCACAACTGCCGCAAAGGACTCTTTGGGCTCAAAAATGGAAAGTGGAAGAAGTCCCGAGTGTGGAAGATTGGAGAAATAAACTAACTGAGTACTTAGACTTGGCGAAATTAACTGGTAGAATTAGGAATCAAAAAGACCAGAAGCTCTGTTCAGATTGGAGTAAGTTTATGGAGTATATTAAAAAATACTGTATAGATATGGAGACACACACAGGTTTGAACAGTGCACTTGTAATGTAACAAAAAATCGATATGTGAGAAGAAACATATGGTAAAATAATGGTGATGTATGGATAAAAGCAAGGTGTGAGAATGAAGTGAGATAGTAAAAACCGGGGTAGAAAGGGAGGGAGGTCCAAATACTCGGCGGAGTATACGCAGAGAATGTGAAATTATGTGGTTAATTTGAAGTGTGTTTTGTTGTAATATATGGAAAAAATCTTTAATAAAAATATCTTGCAAAAGAAAAGAAAAGTGGGGTGCGACATTGAGCTCGCTGGAGAATATATGAACGCAATAAATAAATGAATCCCCCAATCCTTTGCCAGAGGGAGGTTGGGGTCCCAAACAGGACTATCTGGCACTGAGAGTAGTTTACACACATCGTGAACATCTGAGCAGGCTCTTGACCGAAGCGCCGCCTGTCCCACCAACCCGCCCAGTTCACCTCACCTGATCTCAGCTGCTTTATCCTTCCGTTGCTGGCGCTGGGGTCGACGGGCAAAAAATCTTTGAACCACGTGATCTCTGGATCCGGGTTCCCACTGGCTGCGCAGAGCATGGTGGCGGTCCGAGTGCGCTCCACCACTTTCAGCTGGGGTCCCATGTCGATGATGGGGAAGCCGGAAGGCAGCTGGTCCTCTGTTTGAAACGACACGGGCGAAAGAGAAAAGGGTTAGACTCTGCGGAGGCGGCATTCTCTGCGAAGGGCTCCAGGAGGCATGGGAAATTGCGACTCGGGGAAGCATGGGAAACTGTGACTCGGGGAGGCATGGGAAATTGCGACTCGGGGAGGCATGGGAAATTGCGACTCGGGGAGGCTTGGGAAATTGCGACTCGGGGAGGCATGGGAAACTGTGACTCAGGGAGGCATGGGAAATTGCGACTCGGGGAGGCATGGGAAACTGTGATTCGGGGAGGCATGGGAAATTGAGACTCAGAGAAGCATGGGAAATTGCGACTCAAGGAGGCATGGGAAATTGCGTTCAGAACAGACAGATAAGGTTTTAGCATGATATGAAGGAGGGGGAGGGAGAGAGGGAGAGAAAGGCTGCCTCTCTCCACACAGGCGTCAGCAATCGTCTTCAGCAGGGGGCCGGTCCACTGTCCCTCAGACCTTGTGGGGGGCCGGACTATATTTTTTTAAAAAAAATGAATGAATTCCTATGCCCCACAAATAACCCAGAGATGCACAGCAACGCGTGGCCGGGTCTGCTAGTTTTAAATAAAAGGACACATTCTACTCATGTAAAAACACGCTGTTTACCAGACCGTCTGCGGGCCAGATTGAGAAGGCGATTGGGCCGCATCCGGCCCCCGGGCCTTAGTTTGCCTGCCCATGCTCCACACCATTCAGAATTTTCTGTGCATTCATCTGAAGTGCACCCGGCAGCCGGTTTGTTTGCATCACTCCATGTGGAGCGGGGAACGTCTTGCAGCTGATTGGCTGGATGTGACATCATGCTCTGAAGCTTCCAGCTCCCCGGCTCAGATGCCGCCCCTTCCCGAAGCTTGTTAATTTCACAAACTAATTAATCTGCCAAGAGATAGATCAGCCCCTCTTGACAGGCAGGAGGAGGGTGGGTGGATATTATATGAGCGGGGAGACCGGGGGAGGGAGGGTGCTTGCGACAACTATTATTACGGAGTGTTTCTAATTAAACAAAAATGTTAATCTTGTGGCACATTGTGCAGAATTCCTCGGAGTTTAATTAAAACAACCGCGGCTGGAGGCGTGATCAGATTCGAGATGAGATCTGCGAAGGACGTGGCTCCCAGAGGTTGGCACATGCCACCAACCGGGGTGGGGGGGGAATAGGGGGGAAGACGAGAACCCCCGCCCACTCGAGAAGGGCGCTGCTGGCAAGCAAAAACAGGGACCCCCGGTGCACATCTAAACACGCGGGGTTCCCAACAAGCGATCGATCAAGCCTTGTGATCTGGCCCGGTGCCCTCAGCAGGTTCAGTGGCAGACTGGCATCTGAGGGCAAAGCTCCCAGTGCCTGCTCGATGGCGAACTCAAACTCAGGGCATGGTTCCCGCCCAAACCTTTGATGCTCAGATTGGGGCATAGCTGTCAACCCTCCCTTTTTTTTGCGGGAAACTCCCTTATTCCAATGCCGTTTCCCTCTGCTATCCCGGATTGTTGATATCCCTTAAATTCCCCGGATTTCCAAGGAAGCAGCTCCTCTCCCTCCCTGCCAGCCAGGGAGGCTCCTCAGCTGTGTTGCTCGGCTGCCAATAAGGAGTCTGAGACCGACTGGGGGCGGAGCTTGCATGCCTTGTGCAGCCAGACCCTCACGCCCAACCAGACAGACAGCCTGCCTGCCATCTATGCGCTCCCTCTTTCGCTCACCCGTTCGCGCGCAGCCTCTGGAGCGCAGGGTGGCGAGGCTACTTGGTGCCATTGCACCGCCCTCGCGGCGTCCCTTATTTTCAAATCCGAAAGTCTGAAAAAATCCCTTATTTTCAAAATCCAAAAGTTGACAGCTATGATGTAGAAGTACTTAGAAGACTGAATGGAAGATTCATGTTCACTTCGGCCAATCAGGAAGGCTTGTTAAGCAGCTGCGGGTGTCATTGGTCGCCCAGGAAAGCATCAATGGGGAGGAGCCAACGCCTGATGGTCTAGTTCAGTGTTCCCCAACCTTGGGCCTCCAGCTGTTTTTGGACTACAACTCCCATCATCCCTCGCTAGCAAGGCCAGTGGTCAGGGATGATGGGAATTGTAGTCCAAAAACAGATGGAGGTTGACAGCTATGGATTGGGGTGATGAAGGAGCCAAAGTCCCACAGGCAGCTGCTATGCAAGCAAAGGGCTCCTCAGAGATGGATGTGGGCGGTTCTTGACAAGTCCAGAGGCAGTGGTGTTGGTGGCCGAACAGGCGGCCTGGGAGAGCCAGAACCAGCCTCCGACAGGGGAAGCCTGTGCCTCGAACTCCTTCATGCAACCCAGGGCTGAACTGCGAAACTCCCCGCTGCAGGAGGCAGCGGTGGGCTCTGTTAGGTCTGTGTAGCGGCTGCTTACGAGTAAAGACAAAGTCCGTCTTGTCTATGAACTATTTTTATTGTGCAAATTATTTACAGTGCGGAGCTATAATAAAAATAATAAATAATAATTTATTATTTGTACCCCGCCCATCTGGCTGGGTCTCCCCAGCCACTCTGGGTGGCTTCCAGCAAACATTAAAATACATTAACACAGCACAGATTAAAAACTTCCCTAAACAGGGCTGCCTTCAGGTATTTTCTAAATGTCAGGTAGTTGTTGATCCCTTTAACCTCTGCTGTGAGGGCGTTCCACAGGGCGGGCGCCACCACCGAGAAGGCCCTCTGCCTGGTTCCCTGTAGTTTTGCTTCTCGCTGTGAGGGAACCGCCAGAAGGCCCTCGGCGCTGGACCTCAGTGTCCGGGCAGAACGGTGGGGGTGGAGACGCTCCTTCAGGTATACAGGACCGAGGCCGTTTAGGGCTTTAAAGTTCAGCAACAACACTTTGAATTGTGCTCGGAAACGTACTGGGAGCCAATGTAGCTCTCTCAGGACTGGTGTTATGTGGTCCCAGCGGCCGCTCCCAGTCCCCAGTCTAGCTGCCGCATTCTGGATTAGTTGTAGTTTCCAGGTCACCTTCAAAGGGAGCCCCACGTAGAGCACATTGCAGTAGTCCAAGCGGGAGATAACCAGAGAATGCACTGCTCTGGCGAGATCCCTTAGCATGGGATCGGCCTTTTCCTATTAAAATAAGAGTCTTGTGCTCTACCAACTGAAAATGATCAAGGGGATGGACGGATTTCCCCTGCGAAGAGAGCTTGCTACCTCGCAGGGTTGTTGTTGGGATGAAATGAGAAGGTGGAGAACCAGGCACAAGCCGCCTTGGGCTCCTTGGAGCAATAGGTGGGGAATAAATGCAACAATAATATAAATAATAAGTGTCCCAGATTTAAGGCAGCTTCCGGTGTATTCCTGTTGGAAACCTCTGTTGCGGGGGCTACGCTAGGTAGCAGAGACACCTGGCTTGAGAGCAGTATATGTGAAAAGGATCTAGGAGTCTTGGTAGACCATAAACTTGACATGAGTCAACAGTGTGATGCAGCAGCTAAAAAAGCCAATGCAATTCTGGGCTGCATCCATAGGAGTACAGCATCTAGATCAAGGGAAGTAATAGTACCACTGTATTCCGCTCTGGTCAGACCCCACCTGGAATACTGTGTCCAGTTCTGGGCACCACAGTTCAAGAAGGATACTGACAAGCTGGAACGTGTCCAGAAGAGGGGAACCAAAATGGTCAAAGGCTTGGAAACGATGCCTTATGAGGAACGGCTTAGGGAGCTGGGTATGTTTAGCCTGGAGAAGAGAAGGTTAAGGGGGGATAGGATAGCCATGCTCAAATATATAAAAGGATGTCATATAGAGGAGGGAGAAAAATTGTTTTCTGCTGCTCATGAGAAGAGGACACGGAGCAATGGATTCAAACAACAAGAGAGAAGATTCCACCTAAACATTAGGAAGAACTTCCTGACAGTAAGAGCTGTTTGACAGTGGAATTTGCTGCCAAGGAGTGTGGTGGAGTCTCCTTCTTTGGAGGTCTTTAAGCAGAGGCTTGACAGCCACCTGTCAGGAATGCTTTGATGGTGTTTCCTGCTTGGCAGGGGGTTGGACTGGATGGCCCTTGGGGTCTCTTCCAACTCTGTGATTCTATGATTCTATGAGATGGAGCAGAGAGAAGAAGGAAGAAATAAAAGCATGATGGGGGGGGGGGGAAGGGGTTTGTGGAGGCTGCCCCCACTCGCTCGCCTGCTCTTTGAGAAAAAGCAGAGGTTAATAGATTCAGTCTTTGTCCTTTTAACTCTCCCCAGCAGTTACAAATGAGTCCGGCGCAAGGGGAAGGAGAAGTCGATCTTCGAAGCTCGAAAGCCAGAGACAGGTCAAGAGGATAACTTTGTCTGAGAAAAGGAATTGGGGAGAGAGAGCGTGTGGCTTCACAGAAGAATCTAGCGACACTTTTTTCTGCACCCTCGCTGCTTTCGGGCGGGGGGGGGATTCGGTTGCAACTCTTGGGCGAGCAATTAAAGCAGCCCTGGAGCTCTTGCACCCCAGACTCGCTTCTTGAAAAAACTGGACTTTTGCAACAAGGAAAATGATAGGTGTAGTGGCTAAGAGCGGTGGACTCGTAATCTGGTGAACCGGGTTCGTGTCTCCTCTCCTCCACCTGCAGCTGCTGGGTGACCTTGGGCTAGTCCCACTTCTCTGAAGTCTCTCAGCCCCACTCACCTCACAGAGTGTTTGTTGTTCGGCCTAAAGGGAAAGGAGAATGTGAGCCGCTTGGAGACTCCTTCGGGGAGTGATAAAGCGGGATATCAAATCCAAACTCTTCTTCTTCCTCCTCCCCAAGGAGCTTAGAGTGGTGTGCCAAAGTTGTCACAGACTCAGAGATGGTGGTGACATCTCCGGTTCCCAGAATCCGGAGGTCTCTCTGGGTGGGCGGTCCCAGTTCCTAGGAATTAGGTGGGCAACCCTGTCCGTGGGGCTGATCTCCTGTTGAAGGAACAGGGTCATCGTCTGGGACTATTCCTGGGGGCTTATGACCAGCTTAGGCTGGGTGGCCAGCTACCCTCACTTCTGGACCAGAGAGCCAGTGTGGTGTAGTGGTTAAGAGCGGTGGACTCGTAATCTGGTGAACCGGGTTCGCGTCTCCGCTCCTCCACATGCAGCTGCTGGGTGACCTTGGGCTAGTCCCACTTCTCTGAAGTCTCTCAGCCCCACTCACCTCACAGAGTGTTTGTTGTGGGGGAGGAAGGGAAAGGAGAATGTGAGCCGCTTTGAGACTCCTTCGGGGAGTGATAAAGCGAGATATCAAATCCAAACTCTTCTTCTTCATCATCATCATCATCATCATAGGATTGCGGAGTTGGGAGGGACCCAGAGGGTCATCCAGTCCAACCCCTGCAATGCAGGAAATCTCAACAAAAGCATCTGTGGCTGATGGACACCCAACCTCCAAGGAATAAGTTTTATTCTTTCTTAACTCTTTCAGATCGGGATTTACTCCTCTCTTCTAGGGTGGGAAATATTGCGCTGCACCATGCAAAACTCTCTAGGGAGTTACAGGTAGGTAACCGTGTTGGTCTGCCGTAGTTGAAACAAAATAAAAAAACTTCCTTCCAGTGGCACTTTAGAGTAGGGTTACCAGATGTCCCCGGACAAATTCCGTCCCCGGAATGTCCCCAGATTTGCAAATCTGTCTCTGGGAAACGTGGCAGCGGCAGCCTCAGCAGCCCGGATCCAGCCTAGTAGCGCAGTTGGCTCTGGCTGGGTTCAGGAGCTGCTCGCTGCCGTGGCGCCCGCCATTTTCCTTGCCGTGCAACAGGTAGATCGTGATCTACCGGTAGATCACTGGACGTCTGCGGTAGATCACCGGTAGATCATTGGCTCCCCCCAAAGAAGCTGAACAACTGTGGCTCCTCTAAAAAAAGCTCAGCATTTTACCTCCTCCCTGAAAAAACTCAACAACTTTGACCCAAAAAAAGGGGGTAGATCATTGCCAGTTTTTAACTCTGTGAGTAGATCACAGTCTCTTGGGAGTTGGCCACCCCTGGACCATCCCATGGAAGATGGGAGCCAGCTTGTTAGCACCTGTTCCAGAGGATAGGACCCAAATCAATGGTTTACCATATTTTTTGCTCCATAAGACGCACCTGAACATAAGACACACCTAGTTTTTAGAGGAGGAAAGGGGGAAAGCCCTGTTTTTTTTAGGATCAGCTCAAAGTGGTGCAGCTTTTTTTGCAAAGGGAAAAGCCCAGTTTTTTTGAGGATCAGCTGAAAGTGGTGCAGCTTCTTTTTCAAAGAGGAAAAGCCCAGTTTTTATGGAGTTCAACTCACAGTTTGCAGCTTCTAGTTCTACAGGAAAGAGAGCCATTTCTACAGTTTCCAGACAGATAATCTAATCAGTCAGTCACATGTCGCTGGGGAAACAAACAGCCTCCCTCTGCATTCAACAACGGAGGCCTGGGCAAGGGGGCGGGGCTGGAAAGGGAGCCTTATCTCTCTCCCCGATCGCTTGCTAAACAGCTGTTTAGCGGCTTCTTTCAACACCCTCTTCTCTCTTTGTAAAAAAAAAGAGCACAATCTGCTTTTGGCCCCTGGCAATTCGGCTCCAGGGACCATGCATTCGCTCCATAAGACGCACAGACATTTCCCCTGACTTTTTAGGAGGAAAAAAGTGTGTCTTATAGAGCAAAAAATACGGTAAATTACGAGAAAGGAGATTCTGACTGAACGTTCAGGAGGATATTCTGATGCTAAGAGCCATTCGAGAGGAGAACGGACTTCCCTCAGATGGTGGACTCTCCTTCCTCAGGATTATAAGCAAAGCTTGGATAGCCACCAGTCTTGGACGATCTAGCTGAAATTCCTGCATTGCAGGGGGTTGGACTAGATGACCCTTGGGTCCCTTCCAACGCTACCATTCTATGACTTGATGGGCTACTGCCCTGAACCAGCAGGGCTTTTATCAAGTCACATGTACTGCTTTTATCAAGCAGTACATGTGAAAAGGATCTAGGAGTCTTGGTAGACCACAAACTTGACATGAGTCAACAGTGTGATGCAGCAGCTAAAAAAGCCAATGCAATTCTGGGCTGCATCAATAGGAGTACAGCATCTAGATCAAGGGAAGGAATAGTACAACTTTATTCCGCTCTGGTCAGACCTCACCTGGAATACTGTGTCCAATTCTGGGCACCACAGTTCAAGAAGGATACTGACAAGCTGGAACGTGTCCAGAGGAGGGCAACCAAAATGGTCAAAGGCTTGGAAACGATGCCTTATGAGGAACGGCTTAGGGAGCTGGGTATGTTTAGCCTGGAGAAGAGAAGGTTAAGGGGTGATATGATAGCCATGTTCAAATATATCAAAGGATGTCATATAGAGGAGGGAGAAAGGTTGTTTTCTGCTGCTCCAGAGAAGCGGACAAGGAGCAATGGAGTCAAACTACAAGAAAGAAGATTCCACCTAAACATTAGGAAGAACTTCCTGACAGTAAGAGCTGTTCGACAGTGGGATTTGCTGCCAAGGAGTGTGGTGGAGTCTCCTTCTTTGGAGGTCTTTAAGCAGAGGCTTGACAGCCATCTGTCAAGAATGCTTTGATGGTGTTTCCTGCTTGGCAGGGGGTTGGACTGGATGGCCCTTGGGGTCTCTTCCAACTCTATGATTCTATGATTCTAAGTCCACCCTGGTGTGTGTGCTGAGATTTTATTCTTACTCCCCACTCTCCAGTTCTGGCAGCGGGCCAGTGGGGGGGGTGCGGTGGGGGGGACGCAGATAACCTCTGCTTAACGCCAGCAGCGTTTTCCGGCTGGGTGGCCACCTTTTCTTTGCTAGCCGGAGAGAGCCGCTGCAATTAGCACATCACCTAACGAAGCTTTGCGAGCCCAGCGAGGGGGTGTTGGCTGTGTTTGAATGGGGGGGGCAGCACTAGTCGGCCGTGTAATGAGCACGCCAGCTGGTCGGTTGCAACCCTCCCTTGTCCGCCGAGTCCCTCCTCGGCTGACACGTTTGCCTGTTTGCCAGCCCCCAACGGAGGGGGATACAAGCCAGGCTGCTCCGTGGGTCCGCACCCCAGACGAGCGAACAGCTGTGGAGCTTGCGGAGCCCCGGAGCTTGAACAGCTGCTGTTGCGGGGCAATTCTAGCCTTGCATAATATATTCCCCCCCCACCCCGCTCTTTCCGCAATTTTGTATTTGCCATCAAAGAGGCCTCCCCCTCGACGGCACTGAGGATCCATTTGAAACGGTGGCAGCTTCGTGATTTATTCGCTATCACCCAGGGTGGATAAAAATCAATGATTTTTTTAAAAAAATCAAAAAAATCGGATTTTTTTGATTTAAATCGGATTTTTTTGATTTAAATCGATTTTTTTGATTTAAATTGGATTTTTAAAATAAAATGCTTTTGGAGGAAAAATCTTTCTAAATATAGTCTTCTATTTAAGTTACATTGTAGTCCAAAGGCTATTCATCAGGAAATAAGGATTTGTTTTAAGTTTATCAAGTGTGCTAAAACTCAGTCTAAGTTTTTTAAAAAAATGTTTAACCACATCAGTTAACAAACATGGATACATATGCTATCATGTTATTGTTTTAGTTAAATAAATTGTTTAAATGGTTATCAAGGAAATGATTATTTTTCTCCTTCCAATAAAGTACAACAGAAAAGTTGTTCAAATATAAACAGTTAACTTATTAAACCTCACCATAATTTCATAATTATCTGTCTATGTATTTATAGCAGTATAACCAAATCAGTAATTTTTGATATAACTGTAAAAACCACTCTGAAAATTTATTATTCCAAAAATGAAACCTTCCTCTGGTTGTAAATATTAAGATTATACCAGCAAGAATGAGTCTTTCTGTAAAAAAAATATTTAAATCAAGTCTTACTGACTAGTGATTTAAATCAAGCCTTACTGCCTAGTGATTTAAATCGTGATTTAAATCGTGATTTAAATCAATTTGATTTAAATCAAATCCACCCTGCTATCACCGCTCCAGTACTTAATGTTTGCCATTTGTGCTTGTTTGTTTCGCTATCCTGTTGTTTTCCCATTTTTTTTGGGGGGGGGGGAACGACGACTGCTTTTTCCCTGTTTTGGTTTTTTTTTTTTTTTTTGGCCATTGCCCACTCCTAGGTATGTGAGGAGAAGCCTTAAATAAGTGTCTAGGGTGGCATCAAACTAAGATCATGGCCACTGGTCCCATCACCTCCTGGCAAATAGAAGGGGAAGAAATGGAGACAGTGGGAGATTTTACTTTCTTGGATTCCATGATCACTTCAGATGATGACAGCAGTCATGAAATTAACTGCTGTCGACCACAGCAAACTATGGCAAGTTCTTAAAGAAATGGGAGTGCCTGATCACCACATCTGTCTCCTGAGAAATCTCTATGTGGGACAATAAGCTACAGTTAGAACTGGATATGGGATAACTGATTGGTTCAAAATTGGGAAAGGAGTACGACAAGGCTGTATATTGTCTCCCTGCTTATTTAACTTATATGCAGAATTCATCATGCGAAAGGCTGGACTGGATGAATCCCAAACCGGAATTAAGATTGCTGGAAGAAATATCAACCTCAGATATGCTGATGATACAACCTTGATGGCAGAAAGTGAGGAGGAATTAAAGAACCTTTTAATGAGGGTGAAAGAGGAAAGCGCAAAATATGGTCTGAAGCTCAACATCAAAAAAACTAACATCATGGCCACTGGTCCCATCACCTCCTGGTAAATAGAAGGGGAAGAAATGGAGGCAGTGAGAGATTTTACTTTCTTGGGTTCCATGATCACTGCAGATGTTGACAGCAGTCACGAAATTAAAAGACGCCTGCTTCTTGGGAGAAAAGCAATGGCAAACCTAGACAGCATCTTAAAAAGCAGAGACACCACCTTGCCAACAAAGGTCCGTATAGGTAAAGCTATGGTTTTTCCCAGTAGTGATGTATGGAAGTGAGAGCTGGACCATCAAGAAGGTTGATCGCCGAAGAATGGATGCTTTTGAATTATGGTGCTGGAGGAGACTCTTGAGAGTCCCATGGACTGCAAGAAGATCAAACCTCTCCATTCTGAAGGAAATCAGCCCGGAGTGCTCACTGGAAGGACAGATCCTGAAGCTGTGGCTCCAAGACTTTGGCCACCTCATAAGAAGAGAAGACTCCATGGAAAAGACCCTGATGTTGGAAAAGATGGAGGGCACAAGGAGAAGGGGCGACAGAGGACGAGATGGTTGGACAGTGTTCTCGAAGCGACCAACATGAGTCTGACCAAACTGCGGGAGGCAGCGGAAAACAGGAGTGCCTGGCGTGCTCTGGTCCAGGGGGTCACGAAGAGGCGGACACGACTCAATGACTAAACAACAACAGGGACTGATCCCTGTTAGGGAAGTTTTTAATCTGTGATATTTTAATGTATTTTGATATTTGTTGGAAGCCGCCCAGAGTGGCTGGGGAGACCCGGCCAGATGGGCGGGGTACAAATAAATAATAATAATAATAATAATAATAATAATAATAATAATAATTATTATTATTATTATCCAGCCACCGGGCTGATTGGAAGAAGGCAAGCTCAGCGCGGCAGTCCATGCAAACAATCCACGGAAGGCTGTTCTGACCAAATGACCCTGCAACAGTTTGCACAGAGGTGTGGCAAAGTTATGCACCATCAGGGGATGCTGGTGTTAAAGAAGGGAGCTCAGAACAGTGAATTGTGCAGAGGGGGGAAGGAGACTAACATTTTGTTTTTAAAAATAATAATAATAAAATGTCATGCTTTGGGGAAGAGAAGTTCAGTGGCATGCCTGCAGAAGGCCCCAGATTCAGTCCTGTTTAAAATGATGAGATGCTCAGTAATGGAAGGGGGGGGGGCGGAATCCCTCTTTCGGCCTAATACCCTGGAGACGCACTGTCAGTCAGAATTAAGAGCAATATCGGGGTAGACGGCAGTAAAAAGCAGCTTTCTGTGGTGCTAACAACAAGAAGGGTAATATTTCTTTTCCCCAGAAACCATCACAAACAAGTGGAAACGAAGCCAAGACATATCTGTTGCCCTCCAATCCCAGCCCCTTGAGACGCTGTTAAGATAAAGCGGTGCCTCGCCTGATATGGAAAACCTCCCTGCTTAACTCCCGACAGCGGAGATCCTCGGCGAGGCGACACCTTGCCACTCGCAAAAGACTTAAGCGGCACAGCGTGTTGGCATAACGGAACAAGGGCCTGGGGGGGCCGCGCTGAGCTGCAGGAACGCCACCTGCTCCTTTGCAAGGCGGAGTGGCGTTTGTTCGAATGTACGGGAGCAACGGGGAACAGGGGGTGGTCTAAACCACTGAACCTCTTGGGCTTGCCGATCGGAAGGCCGGCGGTTCGAATCCCCGCGACGGGGTGAGCTCCCGTTGCTCGGTCCCTGCTCCTGCCAAGCTAGCAGTTCGAAAGCACCCCAAAAAGTGTATAAATAAATAATTATTAATTATTATTAATTATTATTCATTAATTATTATTATTTATTACTTATCATTATTATTTATTTATTATTATTATTATTATTGCTATTAATTATTTAATTAATTAATTTATTAACAATTTAACTAACAATTAAATATTAATTGTTATTAAATAATTATGTACGTTTCCGAGCACAATTCAAAGTGTTGGTGCTTACGTTTAAAGCCCTAAATGGCCTCGGTCCTGTATACCTGAAGGAGCGTCTCCACCCCCACCGTTCAGCCCGGACACTGAGATCCAGCACCGAGGGCCTTCTGGCAGTTCCCTCACTACGAGAAGCCAAGTTACAGGGAACCAGGCAGAGGGCCTTCTCGGTGGTGGCACCTGCCCTGTGGAACGCCCTCCCTTCAGATGTCAAAGAGAACAACAACTACCAGACCTTTAGAAGACATCTGAAGGCAGCCCTGTTTAGGGAGGCTTTTAATGTTTAATAGATTATTGCATTTTAATGTTTTGTTGGAAGCCGCCCAGAGTGGCTGGGGAAACCCAGCCAGATGGGCGGGGTACAAATAATAAATTATTATTATTATTATTATTATTATTATTATTATTATTATTATTATTATTACTATCGTTATTATTATTGACTGGCGGAGACAATCAAGTGTTATACAGAGAGCAGTTGATATATTTGCAGATGAAGCTCTTATCCAAAGCCCAGCAGCAGGGGTCGATAGGACAGGCAGCAACCAAATGCATACTTTAAAGTGGATGCGGGTGGCGCTTTGGGTTAAACCACAGAGCCTAGGGCTTGCTGATCAGAAGGGCGGCGGTTCGAATCCCCGCGACGGGGTGACCTCCCGTTGATCAGTCCCAGCTCCTGCCAACCTAGCAATTCAAAAGCACGTCAAAGTGCAAGTAGATAAATAGGTACCACTCCGGTGGGAAGATAAACAGCGTTTCCGTGCGCTGCTCTGGTTCGCCAGAAGCGGCTTAGTCATGCTGGCCACATGACCTGGAAGCTGTACGCCGGCTCCCTCGGCCAATAAAGTGAGACGAGTGCCGCAACCCCAGAGTCGTCTGCGACTGGACTTAACTGTCAGGGGCCCTTTACCTTTTTTTTTACGCTAGCAAGAGAAAGTGAAAGGCGTTCCCTTGTTGAGAAAACAAGGAGGAGGTTCAGAACTTCCGGCAGGAAATATCTGCTATTATTATTAATATTAATATTATTATTATTATTAATATTATTTGACATGGACTCAAGGCAGTTTACAGCTAAAAACAAGAACAGCTGGCAACATAGGGGGAAATGGTTAAAAAACAATTAAACATGGATAGAGTTAAATCTACCTATTAAAAGCATACAGACAATTGCATTAAAAATGGCACAGCAACAGCACTCAAGTCTGCTGGAATCTTCTACTGCCAGATCCAACGCCATAGCTGTCAACTTTCGGATTTGAAAATAAGGGATTTTCCTAAACTTTCGGATTTGAAAATAAGGGATGCCGCGAGGGCGGTGCAATGGCACCAAGTAGCCACGCCACCCTGCGCTCCAGAGGCTGCGCGCGAACGGGTGAGCGAAAGAGCGAGCGCGTAGACGGCAGGCAGGCTGTCTGTCTGGTTGGGCGTGAGGGTCTGGCTGCACAAGGCTTGCAAGCTCCGCCCCCAGTCGGTCTCAGACTCCTTATTGGCAGCCAAGCAACGCAGCTGAGGAGCCTCCCTGGCCGGCAGGGAGGGAGAGGAGCTGCTTCCTTTGAAATCCGGGAAATTGAAGGGATATCAACAATCCGGGATAGCAGCGGGAAACGGCATTGGAATACGGGAGTTTCCCGCAAAAAAAGGAGGGTTGACATATATGTCCAACGTACATTCAATTTGCGGGTACGCCCTGCAGAGCTTTATCCCAAACAAGCAGCCTTAGAATATTGGACAGACAAAACACCAAGCAACGGAAAAAGATCTGCCCCATCGCAGGAACTTACCTCTCAGGACAGTCAGTTTGGCGTTGACGGTGATCTCTGCCACGGAGTTCTGAGCAACGCATTCGTAAATGTTTTCGTCCCTGGGGGTGCGGAGGGGCTGGATCCTCAAGACAGCGCCGGCACCTTCGTCAAACTCAATCGTCTGAGACGGGGAGAGGTTGGAGAAGATAAGTGTTAAAAGGACAAGGAGTTTTCTAGGGGTGGGGGGTCGCTGTTGGCAGAGCACATCTCCAAGTCCCAGGTCATCCCTTCCTGTATTTCAGGCATGTCCAACACGTAGATCGTGATCTACCGGTAGATCACTGGACATCTGTGGTAGATCACTGGGTCCCCTCTAAGAAGCTAAAAAACTTTGCCCCCCCCAAAAAACCCTCAACATATTTGCCCTGCACCCCTAAAATGACCTGAACCACCCAAAACTGGCCATCCCTTCCTAAAAATAAGCACAATGTCGCTTTCCCACTCCCTAAAGAAGCTCAACAACTTTTACGTGAACCCCAAAAAAGGGGGTAGATCACTGCCAGTTTTTAACTCTGTGAGTAGATCGCAGTCTCTTGGAAGTTGGCCACCCCTGTTGTACTTCGTTGTCTCAGCCTCAAAGGACATAACACTGTGCAAATTCAAATTTCTTTATTTACGGCCATAGGCCCACAGGAAAATAAAATAAAATAAAATAAAAATAAAATTGAGAACCATATACAGTTTATACAACATCACTTTAACAATTTAGATAACAATAGATTGGGTGTGATTTATCGATTTAAAATCAGCAAGCAGGTTAGTACCATTACTTGTGACCTGGCTAATTGAAAATTTGCTCTTTAGTTAAGGCAAGCACATTTAAACAGGTGCATCACAAGTTTTATAGTAAACCGGACTCTATTCGGATGGATTTAAAAGAAAAATCAGTGATCGTAGAGTAGGCCGTTTTTCTTTTTGTATGAAAGGACGACAATCAAAAATCTTGCCACTAGCAGAGTTTTGCTCGGGTCCATGTCCTGTAGGAGGTATGTTAACTGGGCCTCCACTGTCATACCCAAAGTCTCTGAAATTAAAGGAGATAAGAATCGGGTCCGAGCAGCCCTGTGCAAGGGACAGCCTAAAAGTATGTGGTGAAGAGATTCAGTGGTTCTGTTGTCACATAAGCACAAAGCTGAGATTTGTCCATTGGAGAACCTGTTTCGCATAACATTAGATGGGAAAACGTTGAATCTGGCTTTAGCAAAGGCACATCTGTGAGCAGCAACAGACAAAGATGACAGGTATGATGGAAACAGCTGAGTGGGCCAGATGCCTAGGTTTAGCGGTGAGCAGGTGCCACCTCCCCTTGAGATGTTTTGTTGGAGGTCAACCTCGTCAAGTTTTTGTATAATGGATCTTTTGGCCGAGATGGGATCTAGTTTTAGTAGGTCCGATGGAAACAAGCCATAAGATATCATTTTCTTATGGAACTTTTCAGCCCATGGGCTTACAGCTTCATCTCTCCAGAGGCATTGCAAGAGATAACGGCTTGGAAGCCTGTGCCATAGGGACAACCAGTAGCAAAAAATGCGTCTCCATAAGACATTCTCAAGGGAACATAACACTGTGCAGTTGTACCTTGGTTTTCAAATAGCTTAGTTCTCGAAGGTTTTGGCTCCCCAACGCCACAAACCTGGATGTGACTGTTCCGGTTTGCAAATTACTTTTGGAAGTTGGAATATCCGGCGGGGCTTCCGATGGGCTGCAGGAGCTTCCTGCAGCCAATCAGAAGCCGCACTTTGGTTTCTGAACGTTTTGGAAGTCAAACGGACTTCTGGAACAGATTCCGTTCGACTTCCGAGGTACGACTTGTATTTTAAAACTGAGGGTGCAAAGGTAACAATCATGCTCAAGATAATAATAATAATAATAATAATAATAATAATAATAATAATAATAATAATTTATTATTTATACCCTGCCCATCTGGCTGGGTTTCCCCAGCCACTCTGGGCGGCTTCCAACAGAACATTAAAATACAATAATCTATTAAACATTAAAAGCCTCCCTAAACAGGGCTGCCTTCAGATGTCTTCTAAAGGTCTGGTAGTTGTTGTTCTCTTTGACATCTGAAGGGAGGGCATTCTACAGGGCGGGTGCCACTACCGAGAAGGCCCTCTGCCTGGTTCCCTGTAACTTGGCTTCACGCAGCAAGGGAACCGCCAGAAGGCACTCGGCGCTGGACCTCAGAATGATGGGGGTGGAGACACTCCTTTAGGGATACAGGACCGAAGCCATTTAGGGCTTTAAAGGTCAGCACCAACACTTTGAATTGTGCTCGGAAACGTACTGGGAGCCAATGGACGTCTTTCAAGACTGGCGTTATGTGGTCCCGGCGGCCGCTCCCAGTCCCCAGTCTAGCTGCCGCATTCTGGATTAGTTGTAGTT
This sequence comes from Darevskia nairensis, assembly GCA_034642065.1. Lineage (NCBI taxonomy): Eukaryota > Metazoa > Chordata > Lepidosauria > Squamata > Lacertidae > Darevskia > Darevskia nairensis. Next base: position 41,441 of record JAWWNI010001387.1, read on the forward strand.
TCCGGGTCACCTTCAAAGGTAGCCCCACGTTGAGCGAATTGCAGTAATCCAAGTGAGAGATAAGATGCATAGTTTGGGTCTGTCTTGCAATTTTGACTCAACCATTGCTCTGTCTCTGACACACCCCCCTCTGATACCCCTTCTTTCTTATTTCTTATATATTTTATTTATGATCTTCAGTTTTATACCTTTCACTAATTTTACAATCGTTTTGACATTTCAAAACTCGACTTCCTTCCCCCTCTTTCTGCGGTTCCTTAAATTTATTTTTAATATTTTCTGCATACCCAAATGAACTTAATTTGCTCATTTATTCATCTACTTTAAATATATACTCTTATAAAACTGCAGGTTATTGCAACAACCCTACCAACGTTCTTATCTGTTTACAGTTTGTTTGTAAATGTTCAATAAACCATTTCCATTCTTTTATTAAAAGTTCATTATCTTGATTTCTTATTCTTCCGGCAAGTTTCGCCATTTCTGCATATTCCATAAGTTTTCGTATCCATTCTTCTTTTGCTGGGACTTTCCATTTTGGGGCAAGTAACATTCCTGTATAGAATAAATTTCTATACAGTTTGGGGAGTTCTGTCCCTGAAATTCCCAAAAGGAAAGCTTCTGGGTTTTTTCCTTTTGCAAACGTTTTTTTGAACATCTTTTCCGATTCATTATATATCATTTCCCAGTATGCTTTAACCTTACTACAAGACCAGTAGTAACATGAGGACTAGATAAAGGTAGATAGCCGTGTTGGTCTGTCATAGTCAAAATAAAACAAAATAAAATAAAAAAAATCCTTCCAACAGCACCTTAGAGACCAACTCAGTTTGTTCTTGCTATGAGCTTTCGTGGGCATGCACACTTCTTCAGATACACTGAAACAGAAGTCACCAGACCCTTATATATAGTGAGAGGGTGGGGACGGGTATTACTCAGAAGGGTGGTGGGAATGGGTGATAGGCTGATAGCTGTGGTAAACCTGTTGACGACCGTTAATGGCTGCAATTAGTCTTACAGGAAAAAGCAAGGGGTGAGAAGGTTAAAAAAGCTTTGTCATTGGATTCTTATCTCATTATACGTGACAAAGCTTTTTTAACCTTCTCACCCCTTGCTTTTTCCTGTAAGACTAATTGCAGTCGTTAACAGTCGTCAACAGGTTTACCTCTCCTATCAGCCTATCACCCATTCCCACCACCCTTCTGAGTAATACCCCTCCCACCCTCTCACTGTATATAAGGGTCTGGTGACTTCTGTTTCAGTGTATCTGAAGAAGTGTGCATGCACACGAAAGCTCAGACCAAGAACAAACTGAGTTGGTCTCCAAGGTGCTACTGGAAGGATTTTTTAAATTTTATTTTGTTTTATTTTGATGAGGACTAGAATCTTGCTTAGGGTATGGGCAGTAGCTCAGCGGTAAAGCACTTGCTTTGCAGGCAAACAGGACTTGGGAACATCTCCTGCCTGAGACCCTAGACTGCCTCTGACAGTCAGTGTTGACAGTACTGAGCTAGATGGGTCAATGGCCTGACTCAGGCAGACTCCTATGTACCCAGTCTAGAGTTGTAACACTTAGCTGTGATTCCAGCATTGTAGAGGGTTGGTCTAGTGTTCCCCAACCTTGGGCCTCCAGCTGTTTTTGGACTACAACTCCCATCATCCCTCGCTAGCAAGACCAGTGGTCAGGGATGATGGGAATTGTAGTCCGAAAACAGCTGGAGGCCCAAGGTTGGGGAACACTGGTCTAGATGACCATTGGGGACCGCTTCCAACTCAACAATTCCCCAACAGAAGGATTCCATTCCAGGTCCTTCATATATGTCGGTGTGTTTTAATTCTTACTGCTGTAGTATCTTACATGAATAAGTTTCTATAAAGTTTAGGTGGTTCTGTCCCTATAATTCCCAAAAGGAAAGCTTCTGTGGTTGTTTTTTTTTTTTTTTACAAAAGTTGTTTTAAACATCCTTTTCATTTCATTATATATCATTTCCCAGTAAGCTTTAACCTTACTATTGTATTATTGCATTTTAATGTTCTGTTGAAAGCCGTCCAGAGTGGCTGGGGAAACCCAGCCAGATGGGCGGGGTATAAATAATAAATTATTATTATTATTATTATTATTATTATTATTATTATTATTATTACTAGTACTACAAGACCACCACATATGATAAAAAGAACCTTCTTTCTCTTTACATTCCCAACACTTATTTGATTTTGATTTATACATTTCCCCCAAGTTATCTTCCTCTGTCACCCCTTCTCCCTCCTGCTCTCCCCCCTTCCTCTCTGACACCCCACTCCCCCCGATCTTACTACCCACTCAGCAGCCTTCCAGAGGAGAAGCAATGCTTTGAAGACGTCTCAACGGACTGACTACAGAGAGCTTTTTGAAACCAGGCTGAGGATTGCAGGTTGCCCTTAAAACGACGGGAGAGAAATCTGTTGCATACGTACGTTGACAAAAACAAGGACAAAAATCACATCACACACACACATTTTCACATCGCCCTTCCTCTGAGTCCATCAGACAGAAAAACAACAACCCAACAACAACAGATTTGCCATTTGAATTTCCTATTTCCTGCACCGCATGACAGCTATTTTGTGCAGGGGATGAAATCCCTTCTCCCTCCTGAGCTTGTGCGTAGAGAAACATGTGAAGAGACATAAAGGGGGGTGGGGGTGGGGGTGGGAGAGGGGGCACAGAACAAAACACACTGGAGACGCAGAAAGGATGCTTAAAAAATTTAAGCAGCACTTCCATCTCCGACAACACTTACAACTTTGAGGGACAGAAGATTGCACATGCATTATTTTATCCTACCGGTCCTCCGAAAAGCACACACTGCTGTTGCTCTACCCACCCGCCCATAGCTGTCAACTTTCAGATTTGAAAATAAGGGATGCCGCGAGGGCGGTGCAATGGCACCAAGTAGTCTCGCCACCCTGCGCTCCAGAGGCTGCGCGCGAACGGCTGAGCGAAAGAGCGAGCGCGTAGACGGCAGGCAGGCTGTCTGTCTGGTTGGGCATGAGGGTCTGGCTGCACAAGGCATGCAAGCTCCGCCCCCAGTCGGTCTCAGACTCCTTATTGGCAGCCGAGCAACGCAGCTGAGGAGCCTCCCTGGCCGGCAGGGAGGGAGAGGAGCTGCTTCCTTTGAAATCCGGGAAATTTAAGGGATATCAACAATCCGGGATAGCAGCGGGAAACGGCATTGGAATAAGGGAGTTTCCCGTGCAAAAAAGGGAGGGTTGACAGCTATGCACCCGCCCCCACCCACTTTATCTTCTCAGCAAGCCTGTGAGGTAGGCTGAGAGACAGCAACTGGCGGAAGGACACCCAGTTTGTTTCGCAGGGATTCGAACCTGGCTCCCAGTTCCTCTCCCAACATTCCGACCCTCCCACCTGCCCCCCCCAGTTGATGATGATTCATTAATTGCATTTATGCCCGCATCTTCGCTCCGAGGAGCAAAATGTGATGTACATGGTTCTCTCCCCCTCCTCATTTTATCCTCACAACAACCGTGTGAGGTAGGGCTAGGGCGGAGAGACTGTGGTCACCCTGTGAGCTTCACGTGGCCAGGCAGGGATTTGAACCCTGGTTTCCCTGGTCCTCCTCCAACACACTAACCAGTGATTATAATCACCGATTTATAAATCACCTCCTAAACACCATCTAGAGGGACGCGGGTGGCGTTGTGGGTTAAACCACTGAGCCTAGGGCTTGCCGACCGAAAGGTCGACGTTTCGAATCCCCTCGACGGGGTGAGCTCCCGTTGCTCGGTCCCAGCTCCTGCCCACCTAGCAGTTCGAAAGCACATCAAAGTGCAAGTAGATAAATAGGTACCACTCCAGCGGGAAGGTAAACGGCATTTCTGTGTGCTGCTCTGGTTCGCCAAAAGCGGCTTAGTCCTGCTGGCCACATGACCCGGAAGCTGTACGCCGGCTCCCTCGGCCAGTAAAGCGAGATGAGCGCCGCAACCCCAGAGTCGGACACGACTGGACCCAATGGTCAGGGGTCCCTTCACCTTTTAAACACCATCTAAACCAGGCATGTCCAAAGTCCCTTTCGGGGGCCCTAATCCAGCCCCTGTGGCAGTTTATTTCTTGGGGTCAATTCCTAAAAAATGCTGAACAAGTTCAGCTCAACAACTTCAGGGTAAAATCCTAAAAAAAAGCTCAGCAACTTTGGTTGGCCCCCATGAATGCTCACTTCATCAAATCTGGCCCTCTTTGAAAAAAGTTTGGGCCCCCCTCCTGATCTAAACATAAGACCCTTGAGAACATTTTAAAAACATGCAAACAACAGATGTGTTTGAAGCAACACTAGAGCCTTAAATGCTCCCATGTCAAGAATCTCATTTTTTTTTCATTGCAGGGGGTTGGACTAGGTGACCCCTGGGGTGCCTCCCAAGTCCAGGATGATGCTATGATTCCATTATTCTCTCCCCTGTAATAATAATAATAATAATTTATTATTTATACCCCGCCCATCTGGCCGAGTTTCCTCAGCCACTCTGGGCGGTTTCCAGTAAAATGTTAAAACAATACAGCATTAAATATTAAAAACTTCCCTAAACAGGGCTGCCTTCAGATGTCTTTTAAAAATAGGATAGCTGCTTATTTCCTTGACATCTGCTGGAAGGGCGTTCCACAGGAAGGGCGCCACTACCGAGAAGGCCCTCTGTCTGGTTCCCTGTAACCTCGCTTCTCGCAATGAGGGAACCGCCAGAAGGCCCTCGGCGCTGGATCTCAGTGTCTGGGCAGAACGATGGGGGTGGAGATGCTCCTTCAGGTATACAGGACCGAAGCCATTTAGGGCTTTAAAGGTCAGCACCAACACTTGTACTGGGAGCCAATGTAGTTCTCTCAGGACCGGTGTTATGTGGTCCCAGCGGCCACTCCCAGTCACCAGTCTAGCCGCTGCATTCTGGATTAATTGCAGTTTCCGGGTCACCTTCAAAGGTAGCCCCACGTAGAGCGTATTGCAGTAGTCCAAGCGGGAGATAACTAGAGCATGCACCACTCTTGCGAGACAGTCTGCGGACAAGTAGGGTCTCATCCTGTTTACCAGATGGAGCTGGTAGACAGCCGCCCTGGACACAGAATTAACCTGCGCCTCCATGGACAGCTGTGAGTCCAAAATGACTCCCAGGCTGCGCACCTGGTCCTTCAGGGGCACAGTAACCCCATTCAGGACCAGGGAGTCCCCCACACCCGCCCGCCCCCTGTCCCCCAAAAACAGTACTTCTGTCTTGTCAGGATTCAACCCTCAATCTGTTAGCCGCCATCCATCCTCCAACCGCCTCCAGGCACTCACACAGGACATTCACCGCCTCCACTGGTAAAGACAGGAGATGCTTACCTCAAACCTCTGGGAGTTCACTTTCTTCCCCTTCTTGTTCCAGGTGACGCGGGGCTTGGGGTCTCCCCTCGCTTGGCAGACGAAGGATGCCACCCCTCCGGAGACCCCGATCTGGTCCACGGGGTTCTTGATGAACTCGGGGGGACCTTTATGTGCAAGAGACAGAAAGGGGTGGGGGAAGAGGGAGGGAGAGAATATTTCATAACTTGAAATATTTCACAAAGGACGAATAAAAAAAGGAGTCAAAATGTACAGATTTTAAAAACAAATTTGTAAGCTTTCAAAAACCAGCAAACCTAAGGTTAGTTGCTTTGCTCTTTAACTATTGATCTGCCTTAATGCACACCTATTTAAGCCTTTTGCAGCATATGTGTGCCAAGGAGGGCAACCAAGATGTCATGGGTCTGGAAATTAAGCCACATGCTGAATTATGGAGGGAATTACTGTATTTTTCGCTCCATAAGACGCACTTTTCCTCCTAAAAAGTAAGGGGAATTGTGGGTCTTATGGAGCGACTGTGTGGTCGGCCCTGCCCCCTTGCCCAGGCCTCCATTGTTGAATGTTCTGCAGACAGAGGCTGTTTGTTTCCAAAGCGACATGTGACTGGCTGATTAGATATCTATCTGGAAACTGTAGAAACGGCTTCCTTTCCTAAAAAAGCTGCAGAACTGTGAGTTGAACCCCATAAAAACAGGATTTTCCCCTTTGCAAAGTAAGCTCAACAACTTTGAGCTGATCCTCAAAAAAAGGGGATTTTCCCCTTTGCAAAAGAAGCTGCACAACTCTGAACTGATTCTAAAAAAAACAGGTTTTTCCCCTTTGCAAAAGAAGCTGCACAACTGAGCTGATCCTCAAAAACGGGCAAGCTGCACAACTTTGAGCTGATCCTCAAAAAAACAGGGCTTTTCCCCTTTGCAAAAGAAGCTGCACAACTGTGAGCTGATCCCCCCAAAAACGTGGCTTTCCCCCTTTCCTCCTCTAAAAACTAGGTGCGTCTTACGGAGCGAAAAATACGGTAGGTATGTTTAGACTGGAAAAGGGGAAACCGAGAGGAGATATGATAGCCATCTTCAGATATCTAAAGGGCTGTCATATGGAGGACGGAGAAGTCTTGTTTTCTGCCGCTCTGGAGGGTAGGACTCGAACCCATGGCTTCAAGTTACGAGAAAGGAGATTCTGACTCAACATCAGGAAGAACTTCCTGACAGTAAGAGCTGTCAGACTGTGGAACGGTCTCCCTGGGGAGGTGGTGGACTCTCCTTCCTTGGAGGTTTTTAAGCAGTGTTTGGATGGCCCTCTGTCATGGATGCTTTAGCTGAGATTCCTGCATTGTAGGGGGTTGGACTAGATGACACTTGGGGTCCCTTCCAACTGTACGATTCTATGAAGATTACAGAGCTATGTGAGTTCAACATCCTATTATTTATTGCAGATACCATGGGTGAAAGGGGAAATTGATGCCCCTCTCCCTTACAATGGGAACTTGTGATGGGTTGGATCAACATCTTGGCTTGCAGAGCCATGCAAAGCACCTGAACACACTGATCACACAGATCTGAGCATTACACATTTTGGTAGGCGCTGCAGCCTGAGTTCGAGTCTTCACTGAGTGGGAGCCAGGCCACTCAAGAGGGAGGAGACTGACCCCTGTTCTCCCTCTGTGTAACATCAGCCACATTAGCCTCCTACAATCTACATAACCCCACCACTAGATCTCGTTTCTTGAGTTGTGGAAAGGAGCAAGACAGCCAGCAATAAATCACACTGTGGAAGTTGGAGTTAACACTTTATTAGCAAAAAACAAAATGGGTCTGCCCAGGAATGTCAGGCCCAATGAGCACAGCATTCATCTCTGGCATGTCTTGCCTCCATGGATCAGTTACCGAGACCAAAGGTCCCTCCCTGCCTTCCAAGCAACCTGAGACTGTGCCTGCAAGAAGCTAACTTCTCCTTGGCCCTCTTCATGCCTCTTCTGATTCTGGGAGAAAAGTGGGGAGGGGATGGAGCAGGATGGAGAGACACCCATGACTCTTCACCACCCAGACTCCTCTCTGCCTTTGATTCTGGACTTCTCTCTGCCACAGACTCTCCCTGCTCACTACGCCCTGTTGCCCCTTCAGCTTCCAACACCTCTTCCTCCCAGTCTTCTCCCTGTGCCCACTCACCGTCGTCCCGCCACCAACTCCCAGGCTCTGAGCCTTCATCCTTTGGGGGGTTCCCCAGCTGGTGCCTCCCGCCACTCCTCTGCATCCAACCGGTCCGCAACAGCCACGCTAAGGTGCGGCATGGCACTTGCGAAGGGGATTTCTACACAGGAATAAACGCATGCACTGCATCGCCGTAAGAGATGGAGGGAACATGCACACGGCTTGTTCTCGTCACCAACCAGGCATGGGAACCAGTGCAACGAAGGAATCATAGAATCCTAGAGTTGGAAGAGACCCCAAGGGCCATCCAGTCCAACCCCCTGCCAAGCAGGAAACACAATCAAAGCATTCCTGACAGGTGGCTGTCAAGCCTCTGCTTAAAGACCTCCAAAGAAGGAGACTCCACCACACTCCTTGGCAGCAAATTCCACTGTCAAACAGCTCTTACTGTCAGGAAGTTCTTCCTAATGTTTAGGTGGAATCTTCTTTCTTGTAGTTTGAATCCATTGCTCCGTGTCTGCTTCTCTGGAGCAGCAGAAAACAACCTTTCTCTCTCCTCTTTATGACATCCTTTTATATATTTGAACATGGCTATCATATCACCCCTTAACCTTCTCTTCTAAACATACCCAGCTCCCTAAGCCATTCCTCAAAGGCATCGTTTCCAGGCCTTTGACCATTTTGGTTGCCCTCCTCTGGACATGTTCCAGCTTGTCAGTATCCTTCTTGAACTGTGGTGCCCAGAATTGGACACAGTATTCCAGGTGAGGTCTGACCAGAGCGGAATACAGTGGTACTATTCCTTCCCTTGATCTAGATGCTATACTCCTATGGATGCAGCCCAGAATTGCATTGGCTTTTTTAGCTGCTGCATCACACTGTCGACTCAAGGAGACTCCCAGGTTTCGTACAGAGAGCTCCATGCTCACACCCACCTTTTTCAACCTGTCATGGCAGCTCAACAACGCCCAGAAAGTGCACCCAAAGGGATGCAGAACAGGGCTGGTGAGCAGGCGTGGCCTGGGGAGAGGGGGCGTGGCCTGGGAAAGGTGCACGGCCTTGGGAGAGCATTCCGATCAAGACAGCCAGCAATAAATCACACTGTGGGAGTTGGAGTTAACACTTTATTAGCAAAAAACAAAACGGGATCTGCACAGGAATGTCAGGCCCAATGAGCACAGCATTCATCTCTGGCATGTTTTGCCACCTTGGGCCTGAATTTCCCCACCCCTTACGGACCCTTTCCATTAGTGTCAGAATACGTTTATGGGATGGCGGGGGTGGCGTTCGCTGCAGCTGCATCACACCCAGCAGACGTGTGCGATCCGCAGTATGCAACGTTTCGCAGCTGTGCAGAAATCCGCTCCCTGTCCTCGAGAACGGCAGAAGGCAGCTTTATGATCAAGAGCGTTTGTGCAGGTTGGGGTTTTATTTTTATTTTGGGGGGGAAGGGGAGGAAATCACCCGAGCACAGCTGTGGCTCTGCTATTTAAATATTTCAGTAAATTTCAAACTAACAAGACGGGAAGAGGCAAGGATGGAAGAGAAATAAGGAGAGAGACAGATGCCACGCAGAGAGAAATAGTTCCTCACACCGGGTCCAAATCCAGCTCTGGATAATTTGCAGCTGGGACCCAAACCAAGCAGAATCCCACCCCAACACTGAACTCACTATTTATTTTTCTGGTGCAGAGGCCCAGTTGCACCATGCAATATACGCATCATCAGTCCACTTTAAACGCTTATAAAGGTAAAGGGACCCCTGACCGTTAGGTCCAGTCGCGGACGACTCTGGGGTTGCAGCGCTCATCTCGCTTTATTGGCCGAGGGAGCCGGCGTAAAGTTTCCAGGTCATGTGGCCAGCATGAGTAAGCCACTTCTGGCAAACCAGAGCAGCACATTGAAATGCCGTTTACCTTCCTGCCAAAGCGGTACCTATTTATCTACTTGCACTTTGACGTGCTTTCGAACTGCTAGGTTGGCAGGAGCAGGGACCGAGCAACGGGAGCTCACCCCGTTGCGGGGATTCGAACCGCCGACCTTCTGATCGGTAAGCCCTAGGCTCAGTGGTTTAACCCACAGCGCCACCCGTGTCCGTTAAACGGTTATAGCTTCCCCCAAAAGTGAAAGATTATGAGTTAGGGAGAGAGTGTATGAACTTAACAGCGCTTAGCTTATTTTGGGGTCGCTGCTTGGTTAATGATGTTAATACTGTTTTATAGATTACAAATCATGCATTGATTTGTTAATCATATAATATGACTTTTGCTGCAGTTGTTCAGCTTATGATAAGCTGCTGTTTCGTTAACAGCGTTTCATAGATCCATTGATCTATCCATTGTTCCACTGATTTATTTTTTTTTTCATACGAGCATTTCTTTTTTGAGGCTCTATTATGTTATTCTTGTTTATTGTTTGTAAGCCACTTTGAGATTCATTTGAATGGGAAGATCAAAATCCTGGGAATTGTGTGGTTTGCTGTGGGGGCTGAGAGTTGTTAGGGGACCCACCGCCATTCTGCTCACAGCATTGAAATTCCCTTTTAAAATAGTTTTATTGAGACTTTTCAACATACAATATGATAAAAAGCAGCAAATCTAATTAAAAGGAAAGGAGGACCTGAAACTAAGACTCATACAACAAAAAATAATATTTGAATTTTGTTGTTGTTTAGTCATGACCCCCTGGATCAGAAAACGCCAGGCACTCCTGTCTTCCACTGCCTATCATCTCTCTCTCTCTCTCTCTCTCTCTCTCTCTATCTCTCTATCTATCTATCTCTATCTATCATCTATCTATCTATCTATCTATCTATCTATCTATCTATCTATCTATCTATCTATCTATCATCTATCATCTATCTATCTATCATCTATCTGCCTGTTGTTGTTGTTTAGTCGCTTAGTCGTGTCCGCCTTTTTGTGACCCTATGGACCAGAGCACGCCAGGCCCTCCTGCCTTCCACTGCCTCCCGCAGTTTGGTCAGACTCATGTTGGTGGCTTCGAGAACACTGTCCAACCATCTCGTCCTCTGTCGTCCCCTTCTCCTTGTGCCCTCCATCTTTCCCAACATCAGGGTCTTTCCCAGGGAGTCTTCTCTTCTCATGAGGTGGCCAAAGTCTTGGAGCCTCAGCTTCAGGATCTTCCCTTCCAGTGAGCACTCAGGGATGATTTCCTTCAGAATGGAGAGGTTTGATCTTCTTGCAGTCCATGGGACTCTCAAGAGTCTCCTCCAGCACCAGAATTCAAAAGCATCCATTCTCCGGCGATCAGCCTTCTTTATGGTCCAGCTCTCACTTCCATACATCACTACTGGGAAAACCATAGCTTGAACTATACGGACCTTTGTCAGCAAGGTGATGTCTCTGCTTTTTAAGATGCTGTCTAGGTTCGTCATTGCTTTTCTCCCAAGAAGCAGGTGTCTTCTAATTCCGTGACTGCTGTCACCATCTACAGTGAAGCTCTATGCACCCTTAAAAAACTACACCTCCCAGGATCCTTTTGGAGAAGCCATGTCTGCTTAAAGCAGGACGGTGCAGTGGTACCTTGGTTCTCAAACTTTATCTGTTCCAGAAGTCTGTTCCAAAACCAAAGCGTTCCAAAACCAAAGCATGCTTTTCCATAGAAAGTAATGCAAAGCACATTAATCTGTTCCACAATTTAAAAAAACCCTAAAACGGCAATTTTACATGAATTTTACTATCTAACGAGACCATTGATCCATCAAATGAAAGCAATAAACAATGACTGCCCCCGGGACAGGTGAGGCTGCTGATCCCTTATTTTCAAATCCGAAAGTTGGCAGCTATGAGCTCACCCCGTCGCGGGGATTCGAACCGCTGACCTTCTGATCGGCAAGCCCAAGAGGCTCAGTGGTTTAAACCACAGCGCCACCCGCGCATTCTCTCTCTAGCATGTATATATTTCCCCACCCCAACTTCTTTCCCTGAGTTGCCTCTTCTTCCTTGACTGAAAATGTATTTTTAGCCTTGTCTCATTGCGGGGAAGATTCTTGCAGGCAGGAAATAGAAGCAGCAAGATTCACAAACACACGCACACCCACCCCAAAAAGAATACCAGCGGCTTCTTCCAGGCTCGGCGACTGCAAGGTAACCAAATGCCTTCCGCGCCTTCCGGAGCGAACTCTGACCCGCCTCGTGCCCTCAAGCTTGTTCTGTCCCTGTCACAACACTTGACATCGCTGCCACACGGAGCAGGGCATGAGCCACTAACAAAAGGTGCACAAGCTTTTGATGCGCACCGCGGGCATGATCCGCTTGGATTTAACTCGGCTCCAGCATGGAGCACTTTTGGAGATCCTAGATCAGTGATGGCTAACCTTGACACTCCAGATGTTTTGGGACTACAACTCCCATCATCCCTGACCACTGATCCTGTTAGCTAGGGATGATGGGAGTTGTAGTTCCAAAACATCTGGGGCGTCAAGGTTAGCCATCACTGTCCTAGATCATGGGATCCTGGAATTGTAGAGTTGGGACCCCGAGGGCCATGTAGTCCCAAATCTCTGAAATGCAGGAATCTCTGACCGGCAGCCATCCAACTTAGAATCATAGAATCCTAGAGTTGGAAGATACCCCAAGGGCCATCCAGTCCAACCCCCTGCCAAGCAGGAAACACCATCCAAGCATTCCTGACAGGTGGCTGTCAAGCCTCTGCTTAAAGACCTCCAAAGAAGGAGACTCCACCACACTCCTTGGCAGCAAATTCCACTGTCCAACAGCTCTTACTGTCAGGAAGTTCTTCCTAATGTTGAGGTGGAATCTTCTTTCTTGTAGTTTGAATCCATTGCTCCGTGTCCTCTTCTCAGGAGCAGCAGAAAACAGCCTTTCTCCCTCCTCTATATGACATCCTTTTATATATTTGAACATGGCTATCATATCACCCCTGAACCTTCTCTTCTCCAGGCTAAACATACCCAGCTCCCTAAGCCGTTCCTCATAAGGCATCGTTTCCAAGCCTTTGACCATTTTGGTTGCCCTCCTCTGGACACGTTCCAGCTTGTCAGTATCCTTCTTGAACTGTGGTGCCCAGAACTGGACACAGTATTCCAGGTGAATACAACTTCTGTGTAAAAACCTCCACCACCTCCATCCGTTCCTCTGTTGAAGCTGCTGTAGCTGCAGGAAAGTCATTCCTCAGGTTGAGTCAGAATCTCCTTTCTTGTCATTTGATGAATCTGTTGATTCAGGTCCTATCTTCTGGATTCCCTGGAGCAACAGCAGCAGCAAAAAAGGTAAAGGGACCCCTGACCGTTAGGTCCAGTCGTGCCCGACTCTGGGGTTACGGCGCTCATCTCGCTTTACTGGCCGAGGGAGCCAGCGTACAGCTTCCGGGTCATGTGGCCAGCAGGACTAAGCCGCTTCTGGCGAACCAGATCAGCGCACGGAAACGCCGTTTACCTTCCCGCCGGAGTGGTACCTATTGATCTACTTGCACTTTGACGTGCTTTCGAACTGCTAGGTTGGAAGGAGCAGGGACCGAGCAACGGGAGCTCACCCCGTCGCAGGGATTCGAACCGCCGACCTTCTGATCGGCAAGCCCTAGGGTCAGTGGTTTAACCCACAGCGCCACCCGCGTCACATATGCCAAGGTACACAGGGCAAAATAAACCTATTCTTTTATCTGGCATGAAGGTGGCTGAAAGGAACCTTCCACCCACGGCAGAAAAGTATTTTATTTTATTTTTTTTAAAAGCCCACCGGTAACAAGAGAGGGCCTGTTGGATGGTGAATATATATGTGCATATCTTTAAAAGGAAATAGCGAAATAAACGTCCTATTCTTCGCACCGCCTCTGTGCCATCTGTCATCGGCACTGGGACAAAAAGAAACCCTTCACAATTCAAATTCTGCTGATGCAAGAAATCTGTGGAATGGGCATGCTGAAAAATTTGTGCATATCTACGTAGGCAAATGTAGATCTTTTGGGGTGGGAATGTAGCCTCCCAGGATCAGAGCAGGTCTAAAGATGGGACTCTAGGAGGTCCTAAATGCACTATGTCGGGGGGTCAGCAAACTTTTTCAGCAGGGGCCGGTCCAGTGTCCCTCAGACCTTGTGGGGGGCCGGACTATATTTTGAAAAATAATAATAAAATGAACGAATTCCTATGCCCCACAAATAACCCAGAGATGCATTTTACCTTTCCCGCCCCAACCTGGCCACAGTGATCCATGCGACGGTCACCTCCAGGCTTGACTACTGTAACTCGCTCTACGTGGGGCTGCCCTTGAAACTGCCCCAGAAACTCCAGCGGGTGCAGAATGCCGCGGCGAGGCTCCTTACGGGGTCCTTGCCGCGGGACCACATTCATCCAGTGCTTTACCAGCTTCACTGGCTCCCGGTGGAGTACAGGATCAGGTTCAAGGTGCTGGTTTTGACCTTTAAAGCCCTATGTGGCCTAGGACCCTCGTTCTTACGGGACCGCCTCTCCTGGTATGTCCCGCAGAGGACCCTAAGGTCCATGAATAATAATAGCTTAAGGGTCCCGGGCCCTAAAGAAGCCAGATTATCCTCCACCAGGGCCAGGGCCTTTTCAGTGGTGGCTCCGACCTGGTGGAATGCTCTGTCCCACGAAACTAGGGCCCTGCAGGACCTAATCTCCTTCCGCAGGGCCTGTAAGACAGAGCTGTTCCGCCTGGCCTTCAATTTAGCCTGATCCTCCATTCCTTTTTCCCCTTCCCTTTTTCTTTTACTGTACTTCCGGGTTTGCAGCATTTGGGTTCCAAGTTGTTCAACTATTAAGTCGAAACAAAATACAAAAATTCCTTCTAGTAGCACCTTAGAGACCAACTCATTTTGTTCTTGGTATGAGCTTTCATGTGCATGCACACTTCTTCAGATAAACTGAAACAGAAGTCACCAGACCCTTATACATAGTGAGAGGGTGGGGAGGGGTATTACTCAGAGGGGTGGTGGGAATGGGTGATGGGCTGATAGCTGTGGTAAACCTGTTGATGACTGTTAACAACAGTCTTGCAGGAAAAAGCAAGGGGTGAGAAGGTTAAAAATAGCTTTGTCATGTATAATGAGATAAGAATCCCATGTCTCTATTCAGCCCAGGTCTCTCCATGGTTTTAAGTTTGGTAATGAGTTGCAATTCAGCAACTTCTCTTTCCAGCCTATTTCTGAAATTCCTTTGCAATAAGACAGCTACTTTGAGATCTTGTATAGAATGTCCTGGGAGATTGAAGTGCTCTCCTACTGGTTTCTCAAGGTACCGTATTTTTCGCTCCATAAGACGCACTTTTTCCCTTCTAAAAAGTAAGGGGAAATGTCTGTGTGTCTTATGGAGCGAATGTGTGGTCCCTGGAGCTGAACTGCTCAGGGGCAAAAGCAGATCGTGCTTTTTTTAAAAAAGAGAGAGAGAGAGAAGGGGGTGTTGAAAGGAAGCCCCCTGAGCTGCTGCTGGGAGAGAGATAAGGGAGAGAGATTCCAGCCCCGCCCCCTTGCAGAGGGAGGCTGTTTCCCCAGCGACATGGGACTGGCTGATTAGATTATCTGTCTGGAAACTGTAGAAATGGCTTCCTGAAGCTGCAGAACTGTGAGTTAAACCCCATAAAACAGGGTTTTTTCCCTTTGCAAAGTAAGCTCAACAACTTTGAGCTGATCCTCAAAAAATGGGGCTTTTCTCCTTTGCAAAAGAAGCTGCAGATATTTGAACTGATCCTCAAAAAATTGGGGCTTTCCCCCCTCTAAAAACTAGGTGCGTCCTATGCTCAGGTGCGCCTTATAGAGCGAAAAATACGGTACTACTGTACTGCTTTAAATGCATAGGGCGCATGGGGCCTGGTCTTATCAGAGCAATCCCATGGAAATTAATAGACTTGAGTGAGTTCTGTTCATCAATTTCAATTAGTCTACTCTGAGCAGGACTTAACAGGACACAAATCTCGAGAATGTCCTGGGCTTGCACTTTGCACAGCTTCAAATTTGTGTTCTCTTTAAGGAAGAGAGAGAAAGCAAGAGGGGGATTCTTTTGTTTTGGGTGGTGTGGCCCAAATAGGCCAGTTTTGCAATCCTTGGTCTCTATGTCACAAGGATGGGGAGCCTGTGGACCTCCAGACGTCGTGCTTTTTATTCATTCATTGGTTTAATAAAGTAAAAGAAAATTTAAATCCATACACACCTTGTGTTATCTGGCCGCAAATGGTAATTTTTTATTATTGTTCTCACGCCTGGCTTTCTATCTCTTCTTTTTACATCTTGAATTGTATCTTTTTTAATAGTAATAATAAAAAAATAATAATCCAGAATCGATGATCACAACAATAAACGAACAGGAAATTAAATTTATTACTCCTTGCGGCTGTAGGGGGAGAAAATTGAGGAGGCAGGGGGGGAAAAACACCCATGCCCCCTTGAGGGAAGACGTGATATATTTTATAAACTACTAGTATATTAAGCCCGTTGAAAAAAACGGGCGCTAGCCGGAGGCGGAGCAGCAGGAGGCGGGGGACCGGGAGGCTTCGGCGGGGGCGACCGGCTGGCCCGTCAGCGGAGGCCGCCTCGCCTCGGACCCCCGCCGGCTGGGCAGCGCGCAGGGAAGGGCGCGTGCCGGACGGGGGGCCTCCTTTAGGTGGTGGCGGCCGGCGGCAGCGGCGCTTTGCGCCGCTTCCCCCCGGCAATGGCGGCGGCGCAGTTTCGCCCAGCCGGAAGTGTCTCTGCGTCGTCCCGCCCCCTCTCCACCCCCTCCAATCCCTGCGTCCGTCTGTGCCATGCACAGAATTTACTTCCGTGACACACAGAAAATTGCAGGTGGACGCAGGGACACTTTAAGATTATAATATAGGATGTACTGAAAGGTGACTTTCCCCCTTCTGACAGTGGTCTCATTTGAACAATTGTATATTGCCTTAACAGGATGAGAAATGAAAAAGTATTCTGGGCCAGAGTCCTTTCTGTTGGGGATAATTCAGACTGAAATCCCCAGGTGTCAAAAAAAGGTTATTTCTGTATGCCACTACTGCGGCCTGTGTTTCGTTAGCCCCCAAATGGAAAAGGAGCGAGGTCCCAACAAAAGAAGAATGGCAACTTAAATTGACAGAATACGCGCAGCTTGCAGACTTAACGTATAGAATAAGAGAACAAGAAGAACATACATTCAGAGAAGATTGGAAAACGTTTATGGGAAATAACTGTGTACAGCTGAAGATGCCGGCAGCATTAAGATAAACAGTGTAAATAAGTTTTGATGGATGTAATAACGGAATACTGAGTGGTTTAGTTTTTTAAAAATATGCAGATATTTATGACAGGCAAATTGAACCATGGAAAGAGAAAAAGTGATGTCATTGATATCTTAAGCATGCAAAAATGAGTACTTTAAATTGTAAAACAGAACATTTAATAAAAATTACATACAAAGTTCATTTTTTTAAAAAAAATGAAAAAGTATTCTGGACTAGGATTGCCAGGTCGGCAGTATCCCAGACCCGGAGATTTCAGGGCTCAAACCTGATACCTATATCTATTTGTTGTTGTTTAGTCGTGTCCGCCTCTCCGTAACCCCCTGGACCAGAGCACGCCAGGCACTCCTGTCTTCCACTGACTATCTGTCCGTCTATCTATCTATCTATCTATCTATCTATCTATCTATCTACCTGTTGTTGTTGTTGTTTAGTTGTTTAGTCATGTTCGCCTCTTCGTGACCCCATGGACCAGAGCACGCCAGGCACTCCTGTCTTCCACTGCCTCTCGCAGTTTGGCCAAACTCATGTTAGTAGCTTCGAGAACACTGTCCAACCATCTCGTCCTCTGTCGTCCCCTTCTCCTTGTGCCCTCCATCTTTCCCAACATCAGGGTCTTTCCCAGGGAGTCTTCTCTTCTCATGAGGTGGCCAAAGTACTGGAGCCTCAACTTCAGGATCTGACCTTCCAGTGAGCACTCAGGGCTGATTTCCTTCAGAATGGAGAGGTTTGATCTTCTTGCAGTCCATGGGACTCTCAAGAGTCTCCTCCAGCACCAGAATTCAAAAGCATCAATTCTTCGGCGATCAGCCTTCTTGATGGTCCAGCTCTCACTTCCGTACATCACTACTGGGAAAACCATAGCTTTAACTACACGGACCTTTGTCGGCAAGGTGATGTCTCTGCTTTTTAAGATGCTGTCTACCGTAGGTTTGTCATGAATTTTATCCCAAGAAGCAGGCGTCTTCTAATTTCGTGACTGCTGTCACCATCTGCAGTGATCTATTAGATTTATAGATATAAAATAATAAAGTCCCAGATCCAGCTCCCTCCACCAGGAGGGAGCCAAGCACACCTGCAGGAGTCAGGCCAGGTGTGGCAACCCTATTTCAGAGGCATCCCCTTTGCTCTTTCTTCCCTTGGTGCAAAGCGAGCAAACAATAGCAGGAAGTTTTTGGTTAGCGATAGTTTCCTGTTTCTGCCCAAACTGCCTTCCTGGGGTCTTCGGTTCAGCTGAAACGGGAAGTTGTAGTTAAGTGTAAAACTTCCTGGTTTTGTTGGTTTGTCTGAAGAGAAGGGGGTGGGCTTCTCGCTGGAACACTCGCTTATATCTTGCTAAGGAGACACATCCTAGAACAGGGGTCAGCAAGCAGGGGGCCGGTCCACTGTCCCTCAGACCTTGTAGGGGGCCGGACTATATTTCGGAGAAAAAAATGAACGAATTCCTATGCCCCACAAATAACCCAGAGATGCATTTTAAATAAAGGGACACATTCTACTCATATAAAAACAGGTAGGCCCCACAAATAACCCAGAGATGCATCCTATATAATAAAGTCCCTGTGTCTCTGCGTCCAGTCCGTGTGTCAGTGGAATTGCGCTACTGCGCATGTGTCTCACGGACACAGGGATTGGAGCGGGCGGAGAGGGGGGCGTGTCCGAGAGGCAGCGGCGGCGCACGCGCGTTGTCAGTTGGGTCAGTGCCGCTGCCTCGCACGGAGCTGGGGAGGATGAGCTGAGCGGCTGCCAACATGGCTGAGGGGACAGAGGAGCGGCGGCCGTGAGGCGACGCGTGGGAAGGGGCGGTTGGTCGGGCGTGGCCGGCGCGGCTGCTGCAGCGGCTGCTCCGAGACGCTCCGAGGGCAAAGGCGGCTGGGGCCGAGGCTATGGCGGTGCAGGGCAGACTAACCTTCTAGCGCCCGTTATTTTAACGGGCATCATATCTACTAGTTTTTTAAAAAGCACACATTCTACTCATGTAAAAACACGCTGATTCCCGGACCGTCGGCGGGCCAGATTTAAAAGGCGATTGGGCCAGATCCAATCATGAAAAAGTTTGCTGACCCCTGCCTATACTACACAAAACAAAGCGCTCTTGAGTGACCCTGCTTGTCTTAAGAACCAAAATCTCTGCTCACAGACCCCCCCATCTTTCCCCCCTCCCTTCCTCAGCCACCCCTCCTGCCTCATATGGAACAGGGGGGGAAATGAGATTAATACCAGGCGACTCAACAACAACAACTCAGTTTATTACAGCAAAAGCCAGCAATATAATGCAGTATAATTCCAAACCAGCGATCAGAATATTGCTACAAGGCGATGATGCTCTCAGTTTTGTTGCATGTGGGGGGGGGGAGAAGCAAGGGCTCCTCATCCCCCCCCCATGAAAAAAACAAGTGGGGGGGAAACACCAAGCAGAAAATTATAATCATTTTCCTGTCGGTGTCCATCTGCCGTCAGCAAATCGCTTCCTTGTCACAGAAAGTCCATTAAGAATATCCGGTGGGGAAGTACGGCGGGGGGAGAACAGACCCCCAAGACAAGATAATTACAGGCCACACAGAGAGAGAGAGAGAGACAGAGAGAGAGTTCCTTTAACAGACTACGGCTGTCAGATTCCCCTCAAGTGAAAACAGAGGAAATGGCAGGAAGAAGGAACGGGACTTTCTTTTTAGGGGTGATGGCTGTTATTTTTATTTATTTTTAATTTTTTTAATTTTTTTTTTAATTTTTAGATAATACTTTATTAGTTATACAAAAATTAAAATAGAAAAAAACAAAACATATTCATTATATCGTTTACATTTCTTACATTCTGCATACAAAACATTTTAAAAAAATAAAATAAAAATCCCCTCCTGTAAAATTCATTTTAAACAAACATATATACAAAAACAAAGAAAACCAAGAAATAAGAAAAGATAAGATAGAAAGGAAAAAAAAAGGTGAGGAATAAATTTTGAAAAGTTAGTAAAGAAACGATGCTAAGTAGAAAAAGAAGAAAGTAAAATAGAAAGAAGAGTCAAAAGGGAATCAATGTACCTAAGGGACCGCCTCTCCCGGTATGCCCCGTGTAGGACCTTAAGGTCCTCAAATAATAACATTTTGGAGGTCCCGAGCCACAAGGATGCTAGGCTGGCCTCAACTAGGGCCAGGGCCTTCTCAGTACTGGCCCCGACTTGGTGGAACCGTCTGTCACAAGAGACCAGGGCCCTGCGGGATTTGGCATCTTTCCGCAGGGCCTGCAAGACGGAGCTGTTCCGCTTGGCCTTTGGGTTGGTTTCAGTTTAACCCTGATGTTTCATTCCTTTGTGGTTTGATTGGTGGGCTACTTAAAAACGAGGCTGCATTTTAAACTTTAAATCATGTTTTAACCTGTATTTTATTTTTATTTTTATTTTTTTTATAATAATTTTTATTGGTTTTACAATTTTATAAGCACATTACATTTCAGTCAGGTTTTTCTTGCCTCCCCTCTCTCACCATGGGAGACTTTAATCCAACCCTCCCTCTCACGGAGGTATACACATTCCTGATGCCCCTGACTTTAATAGTACCGTCTTTCCCCCTTTTTAAGACACCATCTTATAATTTTTTTTTCCTCAAAAAAGCACAGGGTGGCTTATTTTCAGGGGGTGTCTTATTTTTATTACGTCAGTATGGTACGGTACAGCCTCCCCCTGCGACGGGAACAATGGCGGCACCACGGCTTACTTTTGGGGTACGTCTTACTTCTCACAAACGTAAAAAAACCCTGCCATGGCTTTCTTTATGACTACGTATTAAAAAAGGGGAAACAGGGTATTATGCCTTAACTTTGCTTCGGCCTGGCCCTAATCCCAGGCTAGGCCATTCTTATGTCTGTCTGCATTTTAATTGATTGTTTTGTATGTTTTGTTGTGATTTTGTTGGTGTTGGCCGCTCTGAGCCCGGTCTTGGCAGGGAAGGGCAGGTAATAAATAAAAAATATTATTATTATTATTATTATTATTATTATTATTATTATTATTGAGTCTGGCCGGTGTCTCCCCATCCTGTTGCCCATCTGGTTTCCCAGAACCAGTAGAGGCATGAAGCGGGAGGAGCAAAGAAAGACAGGTGCACAGGCGCAGTCTCCGAGTGCCTGGAGGAAGAAACCCTGGAGAGGAGGAGACATAACACAGCTCTGGGGAGGCAGGGACCTTAAGTCTCGGCAACTGCTTCAAGGGGGCAAGATCCGATGGAGGTGAGTTGCTGTGCTTGTGAGGCCAGAGACACTCCTGTGTAGACCATGGTTTTGCCAATTCCAACTTGCTCCGTGTGATTTACTGCTGGCTCGCTCCTGTCAGTGCCATAGAATGGGGGCGGGTGGGTGTGTTCCTGGGTGCAGAATCAGAGCGGAGGAACCGTGTGCCCCCCGCAGAGATCCTGGCTCCGGCAGCGAGGGCTGGGTGAATGCAGAGAGTGAAGAGCACCCTCTCTCCCCCACCCTCACCTGATCGCGGTCCCCCCCCCAGAGCCTGATTGAGTGTGTGTTGTTTCTTTTCTGAAATTCCTGACTTGAGTGTGTATAATAAGACTTTTAAGAAACCTGCCTGTCTTCTAAAAGCAGGGAGAGGGTATTTCAACATGAACACTTGCGCTTGGTTTGAGGTTACTCTCGGAGCGCCTGGAGAGCAGCAAAATTGATTTGCAAACATATGTCTGCAGTTAGGTACTCTCAGTGTGAATTACCAATCCACCCTCTCGCTTTCCTTTCTGCTGGACGGATATCATAGCATAGCTGCCTACAACATTATAGCTAACACGGTGTCAGCACTTTGATTACAATTAATAATAATAATCCTATATAATAATTCCCTAATGTCCCTGCGTCCGTGTCCGTCCGTCAGTGGAAATTTCCACTGCGCATGTCGGAGACGGACGCAGGGATTGGAGCAGGGATTGGAGAGGGGGGCGTGTCCGAGAGGCGGCGGCGGCGCATGCGCGTTCTCAGTTGCCTCACTGCCGCCGCCTCGCATGGAGCTGAGCGCGCTGCCGGGGTGCCGCTGTCCGCCTGCGCTCACCCGCTGCCGCCACCTCCGAAACTGCCGAGGCCCCCGCCCGGCCCGGACACTCTTGGCCTCGGCTGGTGGCGGCGGCAGCGGTTCTGGAGCTCCCCTGGCCGCCGCGAGGGTCCCGCTCCGCTCTCGGCCGCCGCTGCCGCCGCCCCTCCAACAAATGCAGGCCGATCGCTCTCCCCTCCCCCTTCGCCCCCCCACCTCTTCCAGGAGGACGGCCGGCCCGGCTTGGAGGTAGCAGGGGCGGCGAGGAGGACGAGGAGCCCGGCCCAGGCCGACCACCGGGGAGGGGAGAAGCGGGAGGCGCCCCGAGAAACATGGGGCTCTGGCTGCCCCGCGGCGCAGCCGGTGAGGGAGGAGCGGCGGCGGGGCACTGCAGCCTTCCCGCCTTTGGAGCGCAGCTTTCCGCTGTGCCCATCAGCGCAGCGGCGGCGGCTCCTGCTGCCTTGCCGCCTTGGGCCACAGGCGCAAAGCGCCGTGGCCCCAAGACCTCCTGCTGCCGTCCACCTGCAGGCTGTGTGTGTGGGAGGGGGAGGGAGAGGGAGGGAGACAGAGCCAAACTGTTTGTGGAGGTCTGGGAAGTGGGGGGGGGGGGGAGAGGTGTGTGTGTGTGTGAGAGAGAGAGAGAGAGCTTTCTAGCGCCTGTTTTTGTTAACAGGCTTAATTTACTAGTAATAATAATAATTTATTATTTATACCCCGCCCATCTGGCTGGGTCTCCCCAGCCACTCTGGGCGGCTTCCAAAAGAACATTAAAATGCAATAATCTATTAAACATTAAAAGCCTCCCTAAACAGGGCTGCCTTCAGATGTCTTCTAAAGGTCTGATAGTTGTTGTTCTCTTTGACATCTGAAGGGAGGGCGTTCCACAGGGCAGGTGCCACCACCGAGAAGGCCCTCTGCCTGGTTCCCTGTAACTTGGCTTCTCGTAGTGAGGGAACCGCCAGAAGGCCATCGGCACTGGACCTAAGTGTCCGGGCTGAATAATGGGAGTGGAGACGCTCCTTCAGGTATACTGGACCGAAGCCATTTAGGGCTTTAAAGGTCAGCCCCAACACTTTGAATTATGCTTGGAAACGTACTGGGAGCCAATGGAGGTCTTTCAAGACCGGTGTTATGTGGTCTTGGCGGCCGCTCCCAGTCACCAGTCTAGCTGCCGCATTCTGGATTAATTGCAGTTTCCGGGTCACCTTCAAAGGTAGCCCCACGTAGAGCGCATTGCAGTAGTCCAAGCGGGAGATAACTAGAGCATGCACCACTCTGGCGAGACAGTCTGCGGGCAGGGAGGGTCTCATCCTGCGTACCAGATGGAGCTGGTAGACAGCTGCCCTGGACACAGAATTGACCTGCGCCTCCATGGACAGCTGTGAGTCCAGAATGACTCCCAGGCTGCACACCTGGTCCTTCAGGGGCACAGTTACCCCATTCAGGACCAGGGAATCCACCACACCCGCTCGCACCCTGTCCCCCAAAAACAGAACTTCTGTCTTGTCAGGATTCAACCTCAATCCATTAGCCGCCATCCATCCTCCAACCGCCTCCAGGCACTCACACAGGACCTTCACCGCCTTCACTGGTTCTGATTTGAAAGAGAGGTAGAGCTGGGTATAAGACTTTTGATAATAAGACTTTTAAGAAACCTGCCTGTCTTCTAAAAGCAGGGAGAGGGTATTTCAACATGAACACTTGCGCTTGGTTTGAGGTTACTCTCGGAGCGCCTGGGGAGCAGCAAAATTGATTTGCAAACATATGTCTGCAGTTAGGTACTCTAGGTATGAATTACCAATCCACCCTCTCGCTTTCCTTTCTGCTGGACGGATATTATAGCATAGCTGCCTACAACATTATAGCTAACACGGTGTCAGCACTCTGATTACAATTAAAGCTCTTCAACGCCCTCTCTCTTTTTTGGCAAAAGGTTTATATAACTGTCTTAGAACCAAAATGTGTCGATGCCTCAAATTTCCCCAACCTATAAAAAAAATAAAATAAAAATAAAAAAGAGGCGGGCCCCAATGTTACCCCTGCTCCTGAATGGGGGCAACTGTGCCCCTGAAGGACCAGGTGCGCAGCCTGGGAGTCATTTTGGACTCACCGCTGTCCATGGAGGCGCAGGTCAATTCTGTGTCCAGGGCAGCTGTCTACCAGCTCCATCTGGTAGGCAGGCTGAGACCCTCCCTGCCCGCAGACTGTCTTGCCAGAGTGGTGCATGCTCTAGTTATCTCCCACTTGGACTACTGCAATGCGCTCTACGTTGGGCTACCTTTGAATGTGACCCGGAAACTACAATTAATCCAGAATGCGGCAGCTAGACTGGTGACTGGGAGTGGCCGCTGGGACCACATAACACCGGTCCTGAGAGAGCTACATTGGCTCCCAGTACGTTTCCGAGCACAATTCAAAGTGTTGGTGCTGACCTTTAAAGCCCTAAACGGCCTCGGTCCAGTATCCCTGAAGGAGCGTCTCCACCCCCATTGCTCAGCCCGGACACTGAGGTCCAGCGCCGAGGGCCGTCTGGTGGTTCACTCACTACGAGAAGCCAAGTTACAGGGAACCAGGCAGAGGGCCTTCTCGGTAGTGGCACCCGCCCTTTGGAACACCCTCCCATCCCATGTCAAAGAGATAAATAACTACCTGACATTTAGAAAACACCTGAAGGCAGCCCTGTTTAGGGAAGTTTTTAATGTGTGATGTTTTAATGTATTTTAGTGTTTGTTGGAAGCTGCCCAGAGTGGCTGGGGGGACCCGGCCAGATGGGCGGGGTACAAATAATAAATAATTATTATTATTATTATTATTATTATTATTATTACCTGCATTTTAGTTAAAATGCATCTCTGGGTTATTTGTGGGGCATAGGAATTCGTTCATTCCCTCCCCCAAAAAATAGTCCGGCCCCCCACAAGGTCAGAGGGACAGTGGACTGGCCCCCTGCTGAAAAGGTTTGCGGACCCCCTGGACTGTCTTATCTGTCTATGGATTTATGGATCCATCTATATGATCTAACCATCTCTAATGATTTCTATTAATTAAGAAGAAATCCCCTCCCCTGCAATCATCTCCTCTCCTTTTCTGTCTAAGGTTTGTAAGAGACAGAAAAGGAAGAGAGAGAGAGAGAGAGAGAGAGAGAGAGAGGAGAGAGAGAGAGGAGTGATGGTTTCATTAATTATGCAGAAGAATGCAAAAAGTAGAGAAGGGGGGGACCCCACCCCCCACACCACCCCCCACACCACCCCAAAACCACCATCCTCTAGATGAGTTTAAAAGAGGAGAAAACCCTTTTAGAACGGGGAGAAATTACTCCCCAAGGCAGATGAAATTTCTCTTGCAACTTCAAAGGACAATAAATTATTCAAATAGCTCCTGCCTTTTCACTCCCCCCCCCCCCCCCGCTTTCTCTCTTCTCTCCCCCTCCTCTTCGTGATGCTATGCTCTTGAGTCATTAAAGGGTTTTTTGGGGGGTGGGGGTGGGGTGTGAGTTGATACTTTAGAGTATCTTAAACTAGGCTAGCATATAAATAAAATGCATATTCATATTTCTGTGTATGGCATACTGTATATGGAAATAAATCTCTCTCCTACTTCGACCGCCTGCGTGCAAATGAACTGAGAAAAAGCTTGAAAAATCTGGGCAAATAGCCCCTTTGACGTTCCTAACTAAAACCATGGAGAGAAAAGCGTTGGGAGAAACCACTGGGGGGGAAGCGATGACAACCTAGACAGCATCTTAAAAAGCAGAGACATCACCTTGCTGACAAAGGTCCGTATAGCTAAAGCTATGGTTTTCCCAGTAGTAAAGTACGGAAGTGAGAGCTGGACCATAAAGAAGGCTGATCACCGAAGAATGGATGCTTTTGAATTCTGGTGCTGGAGGGAGACTCTTGAGAGTCCCATGGACTGCAAGAAGATCAAACCTATCCATCCTTAAAGAAATCAGCCCTGCGTGGTCACTAGAAGGACAGATCCTGAAGTTGAGGCTCCAGTACTTTGGCCACCTCATGAGAAGAGAAGACTCCCTAGAAAAGACCCTGATGTTGGGAAAGGTTGAGGGCACAAGGAGAAGGGGACGACGGAGGATGAGAGGTTGGACAAACATGAGTCTGACCAAACAGCGGGGAGGCAGTGGAAGACAGGAGTGCCTGGCGTGCTCTGGTCCAGGGGGTCACGAAAGAGGCGAACACCGCTAAACGACTAAACAACAACAACAAAAGGTTACGGATCCATGAAAGTTAAGTCCAGTCGCGAACGACTCTGGGGTTGCAGAGCTCATCTCGATTTACTGGCTGAGGGAGCTGGCGTTTGTCCGCAGACTCCTTAAATTTATCTTTAATATCTTCTGCAGATCTAAATTAACTTAAAGGTAAAGGGACCCCTGACCATTAGGTCCAGTCATGTACGACTCTGGGGTTGCGGCGCTCATCTCGCTTTATTGGCCGAGGGAGCCGGCGTACAGCTTCCAGGTCATGTGGCCAGCATGACTAAGCCGCTTCTGGCGAACCAGAGCAGCGCACGGAAACGCCGTTTACCTTCCCACCAGAGCGGTACCTATTGATCTACTTGCACTTTGACGAGCTTTCGAACTGCTAGGTGGGCAGGAGCAGGGACCCGAGCAACGGAGCTCACCCCGTCGCGGGGATTTGAATCGCCGACCTTCTGATCGGCAAGCCCTAGGCTCTGTGGTTTAGACCACAGCGCCACCCACGTCCTTCTTTAGAAGACCATAGATTGTTTAATTAGCTGAAGGCCTGGGAAAAGAGGAATGTTTTAGTCTGGTGCCTAAAGATATAGAATCAGAGAGTTGGAAGGGGACCGTGAGGATCATCTAATCTAAGACCCCTGAGATTCAGGAATGTGCAGCTGTCCCGTATGGGGATTGAACCTGCAACCTCGGTGGTATCAGCACCCTGCTCTAATCAACTGAGTGAGCCTCCCTGGGGAGAGAGCATCCTAGAAACAGGGAGCCACTGCAGAAAAGGCCCTGTTCTCATGCTGCCACCCCTACAGGCCTATGCAGCAGAGGCGGCCGATGAAGAAGGGCATGGATGATGATCTCAGGGTCCGGGTCAGTTCATATAGAGAGGGGGGGTGTCCTTGAGTTTTTGCAGTCCTGAACCATTTAAGGCTTTGTAGGTCAAAAGCAGCACTTTGATTCGGGCCAGAAACTCATCGGCAGCCAGTGCAGTCGGGCCAGGAATGGCATTATATAATCAGACCATCTTGCCCCAAATTCTGCATTGGGTGAAGTTTCCGAACCGTCTTCAGAGGCAGCCCTCCATACAATGCATTGCAGTCATCGAATTTATATAGGCGTCGCTCCATCATTTTGGTTGTCCTTTTCTAATCTAATCCATCTAATCTCAGCCCATCCAAGAGCCAATTTAAAACGTTCAGAGGAACCGCGCGACTCCACTCTGTTGCAGCCCTGTTTTTAATTCCAGCTGAAGAACCTGCCAAGGGTTCCCTTTACTCACCTTGTCCTCTTGTCCCCCCCCCCCCCCCCCATCCCATCTGATTTATTTATATAGCACTAACGGAGGGATGGAAGTGTGGGGAGAAAACATGACATCACTGCGACTTGATTTAATTTGATCGAGCAGTTTAAACAAGGTGACACTTGAGCTTAATTCAGTCTCCTTGGATGAGAGAGAGAGAGAGAGAGAGAGAGAGAGAGAGAGAGAGAGAGAGAGAGATGGGGGACGATGACAAGATGAACTGTCCCAAACTCTCCCACCACGACAGCATGAAATTTGGGAGAAGGAACCGAAAACCAGAGACAGAAGATTTTGGGGAGAGGCTCCCCAAAACAGTCACTGGGTGTCTGTCTGTGGGGTTTTCTATCCCCAACCCACCTAAAACCAAACATCACCAGCCGGACAAGTTTACAGAAAGGTACATTGGGGCAGAACCAGCCTGAAAGGGCTCAAGCAAGCGATTCAAGCCACATACTGTATTTTTCGCTCCATAACGCGCACCGGACCATAATGCGCACCTCGTTTTTAGAGGAGGAAAACAAGAAAAAAATTTTTTTTCTGGATTTCCTCCTCTAAAAGGCAGCCAGGGAGGGAGGGAAGCGAGAGAGAAGGAAGGAAGAGAGGGAAAGAAGGAGGGAGAGAGGGAGGGAAGAGAGAGAGAAGGAAGGAAGAGAGCGAGGGAAAGAAGGAGGGAGAGAGGGAGGGAAGAGAGAGAGAAGGAAGGAAGAGAGCGAGGGAAAGAAGGAGGGAGAGAGGGAGGGAAGAGAGAGAGAAGGAAGGAAGAGAGTGAGGAAAAGAAGGAGGGAGACAGGGAGGGAAGAGAGAGAGAAGGAAGGAAGAGAGCGAGGGAAAGAAGGAGGGAGACAGGGAGGGAAGAGAGAGAGAAGGAAGGAAGAGAGCGAGGGAAAGAAGGAGGGAGAGAGGGAGGGAAGAGAGAGAGAAGGAAGGAAGAGAGCGAGGGAAAGAAGGAGGGAGAGAGGGAGGGAAGAGAGAGAGAAGGAAGGAAGAGAGCGAGGGAAAGAAGGAGGGAGAGAGGGAGGGAAGAGAGAGAGAAGGAAGGAAGAGAGCGAGGGAAAGAAGGAGGGAGACAGGGAGGGAAGAGAGAGAGAAGGAAGGAAGAGAGCGAGGGAAAGAAGGAGGGAGACAGGGAGGGAAGAGAGAGAGAAGGAAGGAAGAGAGCGAGGGAAAGAAGGAGGGAGAGAGGGAGGGAAGAGAGAGAGAAGGAAGGAAGAGAGCGAGGGAAAGAAGGAGGGAGAGAGGGAGGGAAGAGAGAGAGAAGGAAGGAAGAGAGCGAGGGAAAGAAGGAGGGAGACAGGGAGGGAAGAGAGAGAGAAGGAAGGAAGAGAGCGAGGGAAAGAAGGAGGGAGAGAGGGAGGGAAGAGAGAGAGAAGGAAGGAAGAGAGCGAGGGAAAGAAGGAGGGAGAGAGGGAGGGAAGAGAGAGAGAAGGAAGGAAGAGAGCGAGGGAAAGAAGGAGGGAGAGAGGGAGGGAAGAGAGAGAGAAGGAAGGAAGAGAGCGAGGGAAAGAAGGAGGGAGACAGGGAGGGAAGAGAGAGAGAAGGAAGGAAGAGAGCGAGGGAAAGAAGGAGGGAGACAGGGAGGGAAGAGAGAGAGAAGGAAGGAAGAGAGCGAGGGAAAGAAGGAGGGAGACAGGGAGGGAAGAGAGAGAGAAGGAAGGAAGAGAGCGAGGGAAAGAAGGAGGGAGAGAGGGAGGGAAGAGAGAGAGAAGGAAGGAAGAGAGCGAGGGAAAGAAGGAGGGAGAGAGGGAGGGAAGAGAGAGAGAAGGAAGGAAGAGAGCGAGGGAAAGAAGGAGGGAGACAGGGAGGGAAGAGAGAGAGAAGGAAGGAAGAGAGCGAGGGAAAGAAGGAGGGAGACAGGGAGGGAAGAGAGAGAGAAGGAAGGAAGAGAGCGAGGGAAAGAAGGAGGGAGAGAGGGAGGGAAGAGAGAGAGAAGGAAGGAAGAGAGCGAGGGGAAGAAGGAGGGAGAGAGGGAGGGAAGAGAGAGAGAAGGAAGGAAGAGAGCGAGGGAAAGAAGGAGGGAGACAGGGAGGGAAGAGAGAGAGAAGGAAGGAAGAGAGCGAGGGAAAGAAGGAGGGAGAGAGGGAGGGAAGAGAGAGAGAAGGAAGGAAGAGAGGGAAAGAAGGAGGGAGAGAGGGAGGGAAGAGAGAGAGAAGGAAGGAAGAGAGTGAGGGAAGAAGGAGGGAGAGAGGGAGGGAAGAGAGAGAGAAGGAAGGAAGAGAGCGAGGGAAAGAAGGAGGGAGAGAGGGAGGGAAGAGGAGAGAAGGAAGGAAGAGAGCGAGGGAAAGAAGGAGGGAGAGAGGGAGGGAAGAGAGAGAAGGAAGGAAGAGAGCGAGGGAAAGAAGGAGGGAGAGAGGGAGGGAAGCGAGAAGAAGGAAGGAAGAGAGCGAGGGAAAGAAGGAGGGAGACAGGGAGGGAAGAGAGAGAGAAGGAAGGAAGAGAGCGAGGGAAAGAAGGAGGGAGACAGGGAGGGAAGAGAGAGAGAAGGAAGGAAGAGAGCGAGGGAAAGAAGGAGGGAGAGAGGGAGGGAAGAGAGAGAGAAGGAAGGAAGAGAGCGAGGGAAAGAAGGAGGGAGACAGGGAGGGAAGAGAGAGAGAAGGAGAAGAGAGCGAGGGAAAGAAGGAGGGAGAGAGGGAGGGAAGCGAGAGAGAAGGAGGGAAGAGAGTGAGGAAAGAAGGAGGAGAGAGGGAGGGAAGAGAGAGAGAAGGAAGGAAGAGAGCGAGGGAAAGAAGGAGGGAGAGAGGGAGGGAAGCGAGAGAGAAGGAAGGAAGAGAGCGAGGGAAAGAAGGAGGGAGAGAGGGAGGGAAGAGAGAGAGAAGGAAGGAGAGAGCGAGGGAAAGAAGGAGGGGAGAGAGGGAGGGAAGAGAGAGAGAAGGAAGGAAGAGAGTGAGGAAAGAAGGAGGGAGAGAGGGAGGGAAGAGAGAGAGAAGGAAGGAAGAGAGCGAGGGAAAGAAGGAGGGAGACAGGGAGGGAAGAGAGAGAGAAGGAAGGAAGAGAGCGAGGGAAGAAGGAGGGAGACAGGAGGGAAGAGAGAGAGAAGGAAGGAAGAGAGCGAGGGAAAGAAGGAGGGAGAGAGGGAGGGAAGAGAGAGAGAAGGAAGGAAGAGAGCGAGGGAAAGAAGGAGGGAGAGAGGGAGGGAAGAGAGAGAGAAGGAAGGAAGAGAGCGAGGGGAAAGAAGGAGGGAGAGAGGGAGGGAAGAGAGAGAGAAGGAAGGAAGAGAGCGAGGGAAGAAGGAGGGAGACAGGGGAGGGAAGAGAGAGAGAAGGAAGGGAAGAGAGCGAGGGAAAGAAGGAGGGAGAGAGGGAGGGAAGAGAGAGAGAAGGAAGGAAGAGAGCGAGGGAAAGAAGGAGGGAGACAGGGAGGGAAGAGAGAGAGAAGGAAGGAAGAGAGCGAGGGAAAGAAGGAGGGAGAGAGGGAGGGAAGCGAGAGAGAAGGAGGGAAGAGAGTGAGGAAAGAAGGAGGAGAGAGGGAGGGAAGAGAGAGAGAAGGAAGGAAGAGAGCGAGGGAAAGAAGGAGGGAGACAGGGAGGGAAGAGAGAGAGAAGGAAGGAAGAGAGCGAGGGAAAGAAGGAGGGAGGACAGGGAGGGAAGAGAGAGAGAAGGAAGGAAGAGAGCGAGGAAAGAAGGAGGGAGAGAGGGAGGGAAGAGAGAGAGAAGGAAGGAAGAGAGCGAGGGAAAGAAGGAGGAGAGAGGGAGGGAAGAGAGAGAGAAGGAAGGAAGAGAGCGAGGGAAAGAAGGAGGGAGAGAGGGAGGGAAGCGAGAGAGAAGGAAGAGAGCGAGGGAAAGAAGGAGGGAGAGAGGGAGGGAAGAGAGAGAGAGGAAGGAAGAGAGCGAGGGAAAGAAGGAGGGAGAGAGGGAGGGAAGCGAGAGAGAAGGAAGGAAGAGAGCGAGGGAAAGAAGGAGGGAGAGAGAGAGAAGGAAGGAAGGAAGGACGGATGGAAGGAGAGGGGGGGAAGCATCTCCCTCCCTCCCTCCTTGTGCTCTCCAGGGGCGGGGGAGGAACGGACATCCCAAAAGCGCTGCTCTTGGGCATGCCTTCGTCTGTGTAACAGGGGAAAGATAGAGGACTTTACCCACTTTTTCTTCCACTGCCCTCTCTATGACTCAATAAGATCGAGGCTCCTGCTACTAATTCCTCCAACCATTGCCATGGAAGATGACCGCTGGAAATATCTATTGGCGGATGCCAATCCCATAGTCCACTCGTGGCGTGGCCATCTATATCCTGCAGGCCCTGAAACTCAGGGCCACCTCGATAGGCTAACCTCCTTTAGCCCTGGACTTGTAAACTTTCCATTAGTTTACATAATTGCTATTGTTTTTATCATACCTGTTTTATTTACCACTAGTTGAAGTAAGCCCGTTAAATTAACGGGCGCTAGAACATATGTGGATACAGATGCAAGTTGCAAGAAGAAACCTGTTGCTCTGATCTCAAAACACGGGCTTTGATTCATAGCGGCGTGCATGAGAGATGGGGAATTGAGGAGGTGGGGAGGCTGGGCTGGGCTGAAGAAGGAAGCAAGAAGCCCCACTGCCGTTGCTGCATGCGGACCCTCGCCTGCCACCACGAAAGAGAAACTCCAGGGCACAAATGGTCAACCTGGTAGGAGGTGGAAAAATGGAGGCAGCGTTTGGAAAGAGAAGGGAGGGAGAACACTCCCGAGGGATGGATACGGCCCCCTCGCCCCGTCCCACGGGGCATGTATTTTGGGGACAGGCGCCCTGGACACACACACCCCGCACTCGCCCACCCACCCTTCCCATGAACCCCCCACCCCCAAGAACCGCTTTTACCTCCGCAGCTCCGGGGAGGAGGGAAAGCCGCTGCAGCCCCGCGCGAGAGGGGGTGGAGGGAGAAACAAAAGCCTGCCGAGGCCGCAAGGCTGGGCCTGCTCGGCTCAATTTCTCCGCCCCTCCTCGCCTCTCCGACGCCGACGAGGAGGAGCAACCTCGGGGACATGCGGAGTTCTTACTGAGCCACTCTCCCTTGTAACCTTTTTTTTTTAAATCACGTGAGAGCCGCTCAGTCAGCTCTTCGTCCCTGTTGCCCTCGCAACGTCGGGGAAAGAGCCCTGACTGCGCGGCCATCGGCTTCCCCGCCGCACGCCCTCATCCTCCCTGCTCCCTTATTCGCTGGGCAACCGCACGCGCGCCTCTGCGTCGTCCAATAACTGTGTCCGTGTGGGACATGCGCAGTACCGCAATTCCACTGACACACGGACTGGACGCAGGGACACAGGGACTTTATTATATAGGATGATTTTATACCATGATGTTCGCAAATGTATAAGAATGGCAGGCTACTGCCGGGACTTATTACTTGTGCTATGGCCAAATGGCTAACGCAATAAACTTTGATTTAATTTGCTTTTGGGCTGTCCGTTCCCCTCCCGCCCCGCCGGGAGCCATGGCTCCGGTGGCAGAGGCATCCCTCTGCTTACGACTGCAGTGGCAGCTGAGGGATCCTGCTGCCCGTCAGTGCCTTCGCTCCATAACACGCACAGACTTTCCCCCTTCCTTTTACAGTACTTAAAAGAGACGTCAGGTAACCAAGGTAGCATGTGGACAGAGTTCTCCCCGTTCTGCTTTTTCAAATATGGCATCCCTGCAAATACACCAAGGACAACTCTCCCCCAGGTTGGCAACTCTCATGTCTCCAGATGACTCACGTGTGTGAATTCCTCCGAGAACCAGGTCAAGATGTCCCCACCATGGAGACAACAGTCAGGGGTCAATCCACACAAAGGAAGACAGCAAGCATCCTTATACAGCCATACCTCTTCTTGCGAATGCTTCATGTTGCGTTTTTTCAGGTTAAGAACGCAGCAAACCCAGGAGGGTTTCACCGTGTGTGTGTGTGTGCAGAAGTGTTCTGCGTGCTTCGCGCATGCGCAGAAACGCTCTATCGCGCCAAGCGCAGCTTGAGATCATGCAGCGAGCTTCCTATTCATCCGCACCCAGACCTGAGGATACGTTTTAAGCGGATAAGGTGCAATCTCAGAAAATGAGCATAGAATCATAGAATCCTAGAGTTGGAAGAGACCCCAAGGGCCATCCAGTCCAACCCCCTGCCAAGCAGGAACACCATCAAAGCATTCCTGACAGGTGGCTGTCAAGCCTCTGCTTAAAGACCTCCAAAGAAGGAGACTCCACCACACTCCTTGGCAGCAAATTCCACTGTCAAACAGCTCTTACTGTCAGGAAATTCTTCCTAATGTTTAGGTGGAATCTTCTTTCTTGTAGTTTGAATCCATTGCTCCCTGTCCGCTTCTTTGGAGCAGCAGAAAACAACCTTTCTCCCTCCTCTATATGACATCCTTTTATATATTTGAACATGGCTATCATATCACCCCTGAACCTTCTCTTCTCCAGGCTAAACATACCCAGCTCCCTAAGCCGTTCCTCATAAGGCATCGTTTCCAGGCCTTGGACCATTTTAGTTGCCCTCCTCTGGACACGCTCCAGCTTGTCAGTATCCTTCTTGAACTGTGGTGCCCAGAACTGGACACAGTATTGCAGGTGAGGTCTGACCAGAGCGGAATACAGTGGGACTATTACTTCCCTTGATCTTACTTTTCCTTGATCTAGCATGCGATACTAGAATTCATTGTGGGGTTTTGGGGGGGGGGGTGCGCTTCACTTACTTTCAGCGGTGCAGCCCACCAGCAGCAAGTAGACGAGGTTGGCAAGGGGGAGCAGGAGCGTTAATCCAGAGGCAGGATTCATGCTGGTGGCGGGTGGAGGTCTCTGACCTCGGCCTGGCGGCCCCCCCAGCTTAGCAGGACTCACAGCGCCTCAGGAACGGCGTCAAGACCTGCGGAGGGATGGAGAGAGGCGCAAGTTTAGACAGTGAAGGCTTTTCCAAAGAACTGCACATGCAGCCAAGCACTCTGACCTCCAAGAGCAGGGGTCAGCAAACTTTTTCAGCAGGGGGCCGGTCCACTGTCCCTCAGACCTTGTGGGGGGCCGGACTATCTTTTGAAAAATAAATAAATAAAAATGAACGAATTCCTATGCCCCACCAAATAACCCAGAGATGCATTTGAAATAAAAGGACACATTCTACTCATGTAAAAACACCAGGCAGGCCCCACAAATAACCCAGAGATGCATTTGAAATAAAAGGACACATTCTACTCATGTAAAAACACCAGGCAGGCCCCACAAATAACCCAGAGATGCATTTTAAATAAAAGGACACATTCTACTCATGTAAAAACAACAGGCAGGCCCCACAAATAACCCAGAGATGCATTTTAAATAAAAGGACACATTCTACTCATGTAAAAACACCAGGCAGGCCCCACCAAATAACCCAGAGATGCATTTTAAATAAAAGGACACATTCTGCTCATATAAAAACACCAGGCAGGCCCCACCAAATAACCCAGAGATGCATTTGAAATAAAAGGACACATTCTACTCATGTAAAAACACCAGGCAGGCCCCACAAATAACCCAGAGATGCATTTTAAATAAAAGGACACATTCTACTCATGTAAAAACAACAGGCAGGCCCCACAAATAACCCAGAGATGCATCCTATATAATAAAGAGCCTGTGTCCGTCCGTAGCTTTCCGTCCGTCAGTGGAATTCGGTACTGAGCATGCTCTCCACTGACGCAGGGATTGGAGGGAGCGGGGAGAGAGGTGGGAAAGGGGGTGGAGTCGCAAGGGAGAGGGAGATAGGAAAAGGGAAGAGTGACAACATGCACGAACACTCAGAGGTCAATAGTGATGGGTTCTGGGTACGGAAAGGGCTATAAGGGCTATAAGGGAGGATAGAGGTAGGAAAAGGGTAGAGGGGACAGAGGTAGAAAAGGAGTAGAGGAACCTCAGAGGTAGGAAAGGAGTAGAGGGGGCCACAGAGGTAGGAAAGGGGTAGAGGGACCTCAGAGGTAGGAAAGGGGTAGAGGTGCCACAGAGGTAGGAAAGGGGTAGAGGGACCTCAGAGGTAGGAAAGGGGTAGAGGGGGCCACAGAGGTAGGAAAGGGGTAGAGGGACCTCAGCCTGCTTTTACAAATGTTTCACCACATATCTTCTAGCGCCCGTTAATTTAACGGGCTGAACGTCCACTAGTTTTAAATAAAAGCACACATTCTACTCATGTAAAAACACCAGGCAGGCCCCACAAATAACCCAGAGATGCATTTTAAATAAAAGCACACCTTCTACTCAATTAAAAACACGCTGATTCCCGGACCGTCCGCGGGCCGGTTTGAGAAGACGATTGGGCCGGATCCGCCCCTGGGGCCTTAGTTTGCCTACCCATGTCCAAGAGCAACAGGAGATCCCCTCCGCCACGTGAAATAAGCTCACAAACAAGGCATGAAAGATGGTAGCCTCTCCCTTCTCGTGATCTACAGATCATGATCTTCCCATGAGCTACAGGCAAGAATGCACACAGTCTACAGCCACCGGTCACTTCCAGGCTGGACTACTGCAGAGCTCTGAGCAGAGGGCTGCCCTTGGATCCAGGCTGCTAAGAAAAGCCGCAAGCGCTGCAACCTTTCCCCACAAGAGAGCTGCCACTCTAGGGCAGCCATAATAATAATAATAATAATAATAATAATAATAATAATAATAATAATTTATTTATACCCCGCCCATCTGGCTGGGTCTCCCCAGCCACTCTGGGCGGCTTCCAAAAGAACATTAAAATACAACAATCTATTAAACATTAAAAGCCTCCCTAAACAGGGCTGCCTTCAGATGTCTTCTAAAGGTCTGGTAGTTGTTGTTCTCTTTGACATCTGAAGGGAGGGCGTTCCACAGGGCAGGTGCCACCAGGACCGGTGCTAGCGATTTTGGCGCCCTAGGCGAGGGGGCGGGCCACGTGATGTCATTGCGCATGACGCACGTTGCGGAGCGGTGCCCCGCCCCCTGTCCGGCTGGGCGCCCCCCGCCGCCACAGTTTTCGCCCCAAGTTCCTTGCTCAGCCGCTGGTTGAGGCGGCAACGGGCAGCGGCAGGGGGCGAGGGGCGGGCTGGCCAGCGCCCCCTCCATTTTGGTGCCCCCGCCACCGCGGTTGCTCCGCCGCTGGTTGGGGCGGCACCGGGCGGCGGTGGGGGGCAGGCTGGCCAGCGCCCCCTCCATTTTGGCGCCCTAGGCAACTGCCTAGTTCGCCTTAATGGACGTGCCGGCCCTGGGTGCCACTACCGAGAAGGCCCTCTGCCTGGTTCCCTGTAAGCAGCCCTGGGATTCGTGGCTTCCCATGATGACCCAACATATATATATATAAAAAGATTAAGACTCGCTTGCCCTGGGAAATTCACATTTCCCAAAGCCCCTTCCAGAGACTCTCGAAACGGCCGGTTACATTTCCCGTCTTGCTCATGTGCAAATAAAAAAACAAACCCTCCGTACCTAATTTTGGGCTTTTCAGAACACATTAGGAGCAACCTAATGAGACAGCGAGCGAGAGAGAAAATAGCCTTAAGGGTTCCTATCCGGTACATTTTTGGCACTTTCCTTCAGCGCAGCTGGATAAGTCGCTTGCAGGCCGCTAAGTCGCTCAGCATGCGATTTTAATAGGGCACTGGGTCAGAACTGGGGCGGGGAGGGGGGGAGAATATATATACTTTGGAAGATTGGAAGGCATTCAAAAAACAATTAAATTTCCAAGCGGGAAAGATGTGCAGCCGCTGCCGGCGGCTTGGATTGTTGTCTACATTGCCTCATCAAGGCATACTTCAGTTTATGAAGAGGGGAGGTCCCTGCCTGGAGGAGCTTACAATCTGAAACCTGAAAGGGAGGCAGCAGAGGAAGGGAGGGCGGGAATAAAGAGGAGAAGCATAGAATCGCAGAATAGTCGATTTGGAAGGAAGCCCAAGGGCATCTAGTCCAACCCCTGCGGTGCAGGAATCTCAGCCAAATAACACCCCCGACAGATGGCGTTCTAACTTCTCTTTAAGAACCGCCATGCAGAGATTTCAGGTTCTGTAAAGGTAAAGGGACCCCTGAACGTTAGGTCCAGTCGCGGACGACACTGGGGTTGCGGTGCTCATCTCGCTTTACTGGCCGAGGGAGCCGGCGTACAGCTTCCGAGTCATGTGGCCAGCATGACTAAACCGCTTCTGGCGAACCAGAGCAGCGCACGGAATCGCCGTTTACCTTCCCGCCGGAGCGGTACCTATTTATCTACTTGCACTTTGACGTGCTTTCGAACTGCTAGGTTGGCAGGAGCAGGGACCGAGCAACGGGAGCTCAACCCGTCGCAGGGATTCGAACCGCCGACCTTCTGATCGGCAAGCCCTAGGCTCTGTGGTTTAACCCACAGCGCCACCCGCGTCGCATTCAGGTTCTGTGGTCTTATGCTAATACAGCTAAAGCAGCGGCACCTTTTCAGCTGATCCCAAGGAACCCCAACCAGGGTTTGCAGGATCTTTATTTTAAAGCACTGCTGCTAGGTTGCCAATTCAGGAGAGGAAAGCACAAGAACGCAAACTATTCTGTCTTTGTGACTTTCCTGCCAAAAACAAATCCCAGAAGTGAATTTGGCTTAGGGTAGGGAACGGCCCCTGGAGCAGGCACAGGCAAACTCCGGCCCTCCAGATGTTTGGGACTACAATTCCCATCATCCCTGACCACTGGTCCTGTTAGCTAAGGATGATGGGAATTGTAGTCCCAAACATCTGGAGGGCCGGAGTTTGCCTATGCCTGCCCTAGAGCAATTTAACAAAGTTGTCCACGTCAGATTCAGGCAAGCTGATCGACTCACACCCTGCAGGTGAAGGGAAAGAGACCCAACGCAAAATTTGCGTCCCGGGCACTGGCCAATACACCCCGGTTGGTGGTTCTTCACTGCCCTCAGCAGCTACAGCAGGCGTGGGGAAGTTTTCAGCCCAAGGGCCGTGTTCTCATCTCAGTAACTTCCAGAGGGCCAAGGGCCAGGCCAGTGGTGGGCGGAGCTAGCAGGCAAAAGTGGGCGGGGCCGGTCAGGAAAAGAAACACCCAATGAGGATATGATGTAGGGATGGGGAGAGGGGTGTGGCCTGGGGAGAGCCCTGAGGGCCAGGTACAGAGCCTCAAAGGGCTGCATTACGCCCCCAGGCCCAAGGTTAGAGCGGGTTTCCCCCCATACTCGGCCCTCCAGCTGCTTTTGGACTACACCTCCCATCACCCCTCACCACTGGTACTGCTAGCTAGGGATGATGGGAGTTGTAGTCCCAAAACAGCTGGAGACCCAAGTCAATCAATCAATCAAAATGTATTCGTCAGTCAGAAAGCACATCTTATCCATACAAAAGTTAAAACGTCTAAACATCTGGAAAAGCGTGACACTTAGAAACAGCGAAAAGTATATTATACATTTAGACCCATGTCAATACAGTGGTACCTCTCCTAACGAATAACTCGCCCAACGTCGTTTTCGCCTAACGAAGGACTTCCGGTAAAACAAAATGGCCGCCGGAAACGAATTTCTTCGCCCAGCGAAAAGACGTCGCGGCCGCTTTAAATAGGATTTTTTCGACTTACGAATTTTTGACGCGATTTTTTCGACTTACGAATTTTTTCCAATGCGTTCCTATGGGGCTTCGCGGAACGCATTTTTTCGCCTAGCGACGATCGCGTCGGAACGAATTATCGTCGTTAGGCGAGGTACCACTGTACAGTCAATTTTAGCCTTATGACGCTTAAAGGCCCAAAAAAGAAATCTGGCCACTGAGAAGGTTGTTGTTCCAGTGAACTTGTTCAGCCAATACAAAACCAGTCTTTCTCTGTCTACTGGGCTATGTTGGCATAGGAGTGGAGCTAGAAGTTTTGGTCTAAGATCTGCATAGAATGGGCAGATCCAAAGAAGATGTTCAGTTGACTCAACCACTCCCAGAGCACAGGGGCGAAGTCTCGGGGCGTATGGGACTCCCCTGAACCTTCCCCACAAAACCGCCGATTCCAGAACGTTTAACCTAGCGGCTGTAAGGAGCCTACGGTATTCCCCATAGTGGATTTCCGCCAGATAAGGGGCTGGTGAAATCTGAGATATCTGTTCCTCCAAATACATCCCAGGTTTCACAAGAGCAATGTCCTCTTGCCTAGCGATATCCCCCAGTCTTTGAGAGATCACAACTTTAGCTTGGCTAAATGTCATAGACTCCAGGAAGAGATGCGACAATCTGCAGGTCTGCACTTCATTTATAATCTCCTTTTCAGAAGACCCAAGTCTGGGTTAGAGTATCAGGATAGCGGATTGGAGGCCCAGGTTCAAATCTCTCCACTCAGCAGCGGTGCTCAGTGAGTGACCTTGGACCAGTTGCCGCCTCCGTTAGCCTGGCCTACCTCACAGGATTGGCGTGAGGAAAAGCAGGAAGAGAGAAACCATGTGCGTTTCCTTGAAGGAATCATAGAATCCTAGAGTTGGAAGAGACCCCAAGGGCCATCCAGTCCAACCCCCTGCCAAGCAGGAACACCATCAAAGCATTCTTGACAGATGGCTGTCAAGCCTCTGCTTCAAGACCTCCAAAGAAGGAGACTCCACCACACTCCTTGGCAGCAAATTCCAC
Source organism: Darevskia nairensis (assembly GCA_034642065.1). Taxonomy (NCBI): domain Eukaryota; kingdom Metazoa; phylum Chordata; class Lepidosauria; order Squamata; family Lacertidae; genus Darevskia; species Darevskia nairensis. The sequence goes on from JAWWNI010001387.1 coordinate 81,190, forward strand.
TGTCAAACAGCTCTTACTGTCAGGAAGTTCTTCCTAATGTTGAGGTGGAATCTTCTTTCTTGTAGTTTGAATCCATTGCTCCGTGTCCGCTTCTCTGGAGCAGCAGAAAACAACCTTTCTCCCTCATCTATAGGACATCCTTTTATATATTTGAACAATGGCTATCATATCACCCCTGAACCTTCTCTTCTCCAGGCTAAACATACCCAGCTCCCTAAGCCGTTCCTCATAAGGCATCATTTCCAGGCCTTGGACCATTTTGGTTGCCCTCCTCTGGACACGTTCCAGCTTGTCCGTATCCTTCTTGAACTGTGGTGCCCAGAACTGGACACAGTATTCCAGGTGAGGTCTGACCAGAGCGGAATCCAGTGGTACTATTCCTTCCCTTGATCTAGATGCTATATTCCTATGGATGTGACTGGTTTTTTTTAAAAAAAAGAGATGGGGGAGAGAGACTCAAAGGGATCCCGACATGATGGAGCAGGCAAGAAAGGTGAATGCAGAAAAAAACCAATTTATTTCCACTTCCTCCTTTTCAAAAGAAGCTTCCCCGCTCCATTTCAAGCTAGGTCTTCTGTTTCAAGGGTAAGCCGAAAATGCATTCATATGCATTAATTGCTCCCATCCTCATTATATACACGAGCGCTTAATAATATGCAAGGCCAAGGAATCTGTAGCATTGCAAATACTTTATTAAAAGAAAAGAAAAGATGACTGCCTTCAGAACGCATTTCCTTTAAAATTTAAGCATCCCACTTAGGTTATTATTATTACCTAAGCCTGCCTCCCACCCCCTTCGCCCTCTTGCTTCGCAGGGTGGGGGTGGGAACCATCAAACGCAATTCGCAGCGAGAAAAGAAAGTGCCACATTTTTGCTCCCCAGAATCTCTTGCCCTTTAACAAGCGCTCTGTTCCTCAGCTGAAAAGCACCGCCGTCCGTAATTACCACTCCTTCATCTCTATGCACGCGCTCCTTCGCCGCTCGGCTCCCGAAAAAGCTCAAGCAGCTCAAAACGTCTCGGCTGGTTTTCTAAATATAAAACGAGGTCTCCTACATCTTCGGGAATTTTTAGAAGGTTTGCCTTCCGTTTGTTTTCTGTTCCCACCGCCGCCACATTTCCTGGATCCGGCAACCTTCAGGGTGCTCTAGAGCAGTGCTCCCCAACCTTGGTCCTCCAGCTGTTATCGGACTACAGCTCCCATCATCCCTCGCTAGCAAGACCAGTGGTCAGGGATGATGGGAATTGTAGTCCAAAAACAGCTGGAGGCCCAAGGTTGGGGAACACTGCTCTAGAGCAGTGTTTCCCAACCAGTGTGCCTCCAGATGTTTTGGGACTACAACTCCCATCATCCCTCGCTAGCAATACCAGTGGTCAGGGATGATGGGAATTGTAGTCCCAAAACATCTGGAGGCACACTGGTTGGGAAACACTGCTCTAGAGAACCTTGCCTAAATCCAGAGTTGTTCTGGGTGGGCACACTATCCCAGACCCCTTTGAGTCAGATGCTTGAGCCGGAACAAAAAGTTGGAGGCACCAGCTCAGCATCAAGGGCGCCCAGGCCATCGCGGAAAAGTCAACGCAAGTGACAAAGCCACAGCCGAAAGCCATATAACTGTATTTTTCGCTCCATAAGACGCACTTTTTCCCTCCTAAAAAGTAAGGGGGAATGTCTGTGCGTCTTATGGAGCGAATGTGTGGTCCCTGGAGCTGAACTGCCCAGCGGCAAAAGCAGATCGTGCTTTTTTAAAAAAAAAGAGAGAGAAGGGGGTGTTGAAAGGAAGCCCCCTGAGCAGCTGCTCAGCAAACGATCGGGGAGAGAGATAAGGGAGAGAGATTCCAGCCCCACCCCCTTGCAGAGGGAGGCTGTTTCCCCAGCGACATGGGGCTGGCTGATTAGACTATCTGTCTAGAAACTGTAGAAATGGCTCCCTTTCCTGAAGCTGCAGAACTGTGAGTTAAACCCCATAAAACAGGGTTTTTTCCCTTTGCAAAGTGAGCTCAACAACTTTGAGCTGATCCTCAAAAAATGGGGCTTTTCTCCTTTGCAAAAGAAGCTGCAGAAATTTGAGCTGATCTCTCACCACTAAAGGAGCACAAGCAAACAACAGATCCAGCTTGAAATTTGGGAGGTGTTTTCGTGACTCGCCTGTTCTTCAGTTTATGAGAGACAAATGCGGTACTAATTGCAGTCGTTAACAGTCGTCAACAGGTTTACCACAGCTATCAGCCTATCACCCATTCCCACCACCCCTCTGAGTAATACCCTTCCCCACCCTCTCACTATATATAAGGGTCTGGTGACTTCTGTTTCAGTGTATCTGAAGAAGTGTGCATGCACATGAAAGCTCATACCAAGAACAAACTGAGTTGGTCTCTAAGGTGCCACTGGAAGGAATTTTTTTTATTTTTTATTTTGTTTTGACTATGACAGACCAACACGGCTACCTACCTGTAACTGAAACCCCATCATTATTTGCTGAGAGATACCAGGTAAAGGTAAAGGGACCCCTGACCATTAGGTCCAGTCGTGTCCGACTCTGGGGTTGCGGCGATCATCTCGCTTTATTGGCCGAGAGCCGGCGTACAGCTTCAAGGTCATGTGGCCAGCATGACTAAACCGCTTCTGGCGAACCAGAGCAGCGCACGGAAACGCCGTTTACCTTCCCGCTAGAGTGGTTCCTATTTATCTACTTGCACTTTGACGTGCTTTCGAACTCCCAGGTGGGTAGGAGCTGGGACCGAGCAACGGGAGCTCACCCCGTTGCGGGGATTCGAACCGCCGACCTTCTGATCGGCAAGCCCTAGGCTCTGTGGTTTAACCCACAGCGCCACCTGGGTCCCTACCAGGGGGAGGCAATTCTGAATCCAGCTACAGGGAACTAGTTTATCACTTAAGGCTCTATCTAGATCTCATCACTGTGAGAACTGCTTGGATGAAAACTAAAAAACGCCACAGGAAGCATTTGGGGAAGGAAGTTCAAAAGGAGGAGGAAACAGGAATATCAGTTCAGCGCGACACGTTTAAACAATTCAGGTGTAATATAAAATGCATTCCTGGTTTGGGAAACCGGAGTTATAAGCACCCTTTTGATCAATGGTGATCAAAGCTAGCTACGTGCCGTGGCTGAGAGAGGCAGCGTCAAGCAGAGACGGAATCCGAAAGTGTGTGTGTGTGTGTTTTATTATTTTTTTGTGTTTTATTTTAAAAGGGGGGGAACTCACACAAAGGCTTCCATTTTAAAGTCCTGGGAGAAGGAGAGTCATTATCCGTTTCCACCTCTGCTTTGCAGCTGTCAAACGAGGATGCAGAAGAAGGAAAACGAGGGTGGGGGAAGAATTCAGGATGCTAAGACTTCTCCCATTCTCGCAATTATTTTGCCAACGAAGCTGTCTTAGCAGGGGGAAGTGGGGGGGCAGGACAGTTCTTGGTCCGGGAGAATTCAGAGCCATGGGGAGGGGGAGATCCTTTCCAAAACACGTCAATCAATCAATCAATCAATCAATCACTTTATTTCAGCTTTAAGCTCATACGAACAACAGAACTAGAACAAATACACAGCACAATTTGATTAAAAAAATTAGAACCAGTAAAACTTAAAAAGAGTACAAATTAGAAATAGATACCATAAGGAATTTTCAGCTTCCAAACAGCAGTCCATTACGACGTTTATATGTCAAAACGGAAGTTAAAAATTTCGCCATTTGTAAAGTTACATGCTGATCTGTAGAAAACATGTCAATTTCCAGTGGTAATTGCAAGAGTTTTTTTTGGGGGGGGGGGTAAGCTGAAATGGTGAAACCGTTTCCCCATTTAGAGCAGATTCCCTTTGCTCTGACTGGGCTTTGTGATGGCATCACACCGACCGCCCTCGCTCTCATTGGGCTTCACGGTGACATCATATACAACGATCCCACTCTGACTGGGATTCATTGATGCCATTGTACCTATTGCTCTTGCTCTGACTGGGCTTCACGGTGACATCGTATCTAATGATTTTACTACGATTTGGCTTCATGAGGACATTGCACCTACTGCCCTCGCTTTGACTGGGCTTCATTGTGACATCTTACCTAACACCCTCACTCTGACTGGGCTTTGCGATGACATCACACCTCACAGAATCATAGGATGGTAGAGTTGGAAGGGACCCCTAAGGGTCATCTAGTCTAAGAAACCAGAGCAGCGCACGGAAACGCCGTTTACCTTCCCACCGGAGTGGTACCTATTTATCTACTTGCACTTTGACGTACTTTTGAACTGCTAGGTTGGCAGGAGCAGGGACCGAGCAACGGGAGCTCATCCCGTCGCAGGGATTCGAACCGCCGACCTTCTGATTGGCGAGGCCTAGGCTCTGTAGTTTAACCCACAGCGCCACCAGCGTCCCATATATCTCTTTAAATAAAAAACTTGGAATGTTAAGGGTAAATAAACTATGGGACTCAGCATAGGTGTCAACTTTCGGATTTGAAAATAAGGGATGCCGCGAGGGCGGTGCAATGGCACCAAGTAGCCTCGCCACCCTGCGCTCCAGAGGCTGCGTGCGAACGGGTGAGCGAAAGAGCGAGCGCATAGACGGCAGGCAGGCAGGCTGTCTGGTTGGGCGTGAGGGTCTGGCTGCACAAGGCATGCAAGCTCCACCCCCAGTCGGTCTCCGACTCCTTATTGGCAGCCGAGCAACGCAGCTGAGGAGCCTCCCTGGCCGGCAGGGAGGGAGAGGAGATGCTTCCTTTGAAATCCGGGGAATTGAAGGGATATCAACAATCCGGGATAGCAGCGGGGAAACGGCATTGGAATAAGGGAGTTTCCCGCAAAAAAAGGGAGGGTTGACAGCTATGGGACTCAGGCCCACAGGAGGTAGGGGTGGCCCCCAAATTATCTGGGTTTAAAAAGATTGGGCAAATTCACTCAGGGGGTGCTTATCGCCAGCCATGAACTGTCTCCACAGCTGGAGGCAGAAATGTTTCTGAATGCAACCACAGGAGGGGAGAGGTGAGCTCTTGTGCCTGACTGTGGGCATCTTCCGTTCTTACAATAATCTGGAAAGCAACAACCCTTTTTGGAAGCGTATGGGGAAGGGGGAAACTCCTTCCCCGCTCCCCCCCCCCCCACAAATCCGTCTCTCTAAATCATGCCTCTTAGCTCTCCGCGGATCTCCGGACATATGCCCAGCGTTTTCTCGGAGGCATCATTTTGATGTATCCGAACAATATTATGTTTCTGAGGGACAGCTGAGGCAGGGAGGATTAATGCCTCGCGACGTGTGTCCAGCGCTCCTTCGACAGAAGCCGCTCGTCTGATATGATATCTTATGATTTCATTAAGGGTTTCGGGGGGGGGGGATAATCTGGCAGGCGGGGACTCTTGCTTGCCAAGCTCTCCTCTGTGTTCCCCCAAAAACAAAAGGACATGGAGCCTCTGCGTGACTTGTAAGACAAACAGTGGCCAAATACCCATAAGGACCTAGGGATCAAAGGTAGACTGCCTCTGGGTGGGGAGGTTCCATAGAAACACAAAAAAGAGCCTGGCTCCCGGATCAGGCCGGTGACCCATCTAGTCCAGCATCCTGTTCTCACAGTGGCCGACCAAATGCCTGTGGGAAACTGGCAAGCAGGATCCGGGCACAAGAGCCTACTCCTCTCTTGCGGTTTCCAGCAATTGGTATTCAGAGGCCTCCAGAGTGCATAGCTATCATGGCTATTAGCTGCCGATAGACTTTATCCTCCAACCATTTGTTGAGTCCTCCTTTAAAGCCATTTCCGGCAGGGGCCGGCCTCCTGCGGCAGTGAGTTCCGCAGTTTAAAAATGTGCTGCGTGAAGAAACATTTCAGCATCTGCACTGACTGCCTCTTTCCAGATGAGCCTGCCCGGACCCCGAGATCATCATCCGAGGCCCTTCTTTGTATGCCTCCTCCACGAGAGGTCCGGAGGGCGGCAACACGAGAACAGGGCCTTTTCTGCAGTGGCTCCCCGTCTGTGAGGTGCTCTCCCCAGGGAAGTTCGCCTGGCGCCTTCATTATGCGCCTTGAAGCGCCAAGTTAAAATGTTCCCCTTCAACCAGGCCTTGGGCTGATTGACACCCGATGCCCTTTTAAAATGTGTTGTGGAAGTGGGGTGGGATTATTGCTTTGTTTCTGATCTTACTTTTATTACCGTATTTTTCGCTCTATAAGGCGCACCTGACCATAGGACACACCTAGTTTTTAGAGGGGAAAAGCCCCATTCTTTTGAGGATCAGCTCAAATTTCTGCAGCTTCTTTTGCAAAGGAGAAAAGCCCCATTTTTTGAGGATCAGCTCAAATTTCTGCAGCTTCTTTTGCAAAGGGGAAAAAACCCTGTTTTATGGGGTTTAACTCACAGTTCTGCAGCTTCAGGAAGCCATTTCTACAGTTTCCAGACAGATAATCTAATCAGCCAGTCACATGTCGCTGGGGAAACAGCCTCCCTCTGCAAGGGGGCGGGGCTGGAATCTCTCTCCCTTCTCTCTCTCCCCGATCGTTTGCTGAGCAGCTGCTCAGGGGGCTTCCTTTCAACACCCCCTTCTCTCTCTCTTTTTAAAAAAGCACGATCTGCTTTTGCCCCTGGGCAGTTCAGCTCCAGGGACCACACATTCGCTCCATAAGACGCACAGACATTTCCCCTTACTTTTCGGGAGGAAAAAAAAGTGCGTCTTATGGAGCGAAAAATACGGTATGCATTTTGTGTTTTTATATTGAAATTTTGTGGTGAGCTGCCCTGAGATCTATGGGTATAGGGTGGTATTCAAATTTAATAAATAATAATAATAGTAGTAGTAATGGCTCTTGCTGCATTTGTGTGAAGATACCAGCCGTAAACAGGAGACGCAGAGAAAGCCTTCAATAACACACTGAATTAAGGGCGCTTTAATAGAGTTTTCCCTCACTGCCCTACTGTATGATGACGTTACCAAGAAACAATTAAGATCTGTCTGCTTCTCTCTCTCCTTCACATTTCAGCAGAACCGGATCCCAAGGCGACTGCCCAATGGGGGTAGGAAATGGTCGCTCATCAGACTTCATTATGGGGAAAGCTTGCTGGATACCACAAGAGGACACAGATGACCTCTCAGCAGCCCGTCTCTCGCCCAGGGAAGGGGACTTTCGGTCTAGCAGCCTGACGTCCTTCCAAGGTGGCAATGAGCCAGCTGGGAAGGAGGCCAAGCCGGCGAGGTCTCTCCCCGGGTCTCGCACGCAAGCCGCCATCTTGTCAACAGGAGCTGCTGTTCTTTCCCGTTGTGTTTCTCTCACAACATCAGCACCCAACGTGGAGCTCACACAACTTGCAAGGCCTTGGGGCAGGGGGGCCACAAAATTCTGGACCAGCCACAGGGCTTAAAACTCACCCATCATGTGGCTTGCTAGTTTAATGGTTGATGAGGACAACGGGCCGGGCAGTCTGGCATCCTGTTCTCACAGTAGCCAGCTCTGCGAAATCAGGAAGCAGGATCCGTGCACAAGAGCCCTCTCCCCTCCTGAAGTTTCCAGCGACTGGTGTTCAGAAACATCGCTGCCTCTGACTGCAGAGGAAGAACACAGCCATTTCGGGTATTAGTAGTCACGGAGAACAGAGGTCTAGTGTCCAGATCAAGGGAAGTCATAAAGGTAAAGGGACCAGGCGGGTGGCGCTGTGGTCTACCACCAAGCCTCTTGGGTTTGTCAATCAGAAGGTCGGCGGTTCGAATCCCCGTGATGGGGTGAGCTCCTGTTGCTCCGTCCCAGCTCCTGCCAACCTAGCAGTTCGAAAGCACACCAGGGCAAGTAGATAAATAGGTACCACTGCGGCGGGAAGGTAAACGGCATTTCCGTGGACTCTGGTTTCCGTCATGGTGTCCCGTTGTGTCAGAAGCGGCTTAGTCCTGCTGGCCACATGACCCGGAAAGCTGTCTGTGAACAAACGGTGGCTCCCTTGGCCTGAAAGCAAGATGAGTGCCGCAACCCCAGAGTTGCCCTTCTAGTCTTAAGCGTCCAGGGGTCCTTTACCTTTTTCACCTTTTTCATGTAAGAAATGGTCATTCATTGCAAGGTGGGAACCATAGGGAGAAAACCCGGAACTGCTCTCCCCAGAAGCCTGGCCTCTTTGTATTACACCTGTTGTTCTCCTAATGAAGACCTCCAATTCCTTTAAAATGTTAATTACCAGTGATGGCAGCAGAAGGAGAGATGCAACCTGCTCCCAGCACGCTTTGTTGATCTCAGAGACTTAATTCAGCCGGGGTGTGTGTGTGTGTGTGTGTGTGTGTGTGTGTGTGTGTGTGTGTGGAGAGGAGGAGATCACGGAAAGGCCCATTTCTCATCATTAGCAGCACAAGACAAGAGGCTCTGCCTCAACTGTACCTGCGTAACGTGGAGTGCAAGTGTCTGATTGAGGTCTTTGGAGCCCACAAACGCATCCTTTAGGAAAGGCGTTTATATATACAGTGGTACCTCGGGTTACAGGCGCTTCAGGTTACAGACACTTCAGGTTACAAACTGCGCTAACCCAGAAATAATACCTCGGGTTAAGAACTTTGCTTCAGGATGAGAACAGAAATTGTGCGGTGGCGGTGCAGCGGCAGCAGGAGGTCCCATTAGCGAAAGTGGTACCTCAGGTTAAGACATAGCTGTCAACCCTCCCTTTTTTTGCGGAAAACTCCCTTATTCCAATGCCGTTTCCCGCTGCTATCCCGGATTGTTGATATCCCTTAAATTTCCCGGATTTCAAAGAAAGCAGCTCCTCTCCCTCCCTGCCGGCCAGGGAGGCTCCTCAGCTGCGTTGCTCGGCTGCCAATAAGGAGTCTGAGACCGACTGGGGGCGGAGCTTGCATGCCTTGTGCAGCCAGACCCTCACGCCCAACCAGACAGCCAGCCTGCCTGCCGTCTGCGCGCTCGCTCTTTCGCTCACCCGTTCGCGCGCAGCCTCTGGAGCGCAGGGTGGCGAGGCTACTTGGGGCCATTGCACCGCCCTCGCGGCATCCCTTATTTTCAAATTCGAAAGTTTGGAAAAAATCCCTTATTTTCAAATCCGAAAGTTGATAGCTATGGGTTAAGAATAGTGTCAGGTTAAGAAAGGACCTGCAGAACGAATTAAGTTCTTAACCCGAGGTACCACTGTAAACACGGAGAACCTCAGAATTAGGGCCCAAATGTGGCCCTCCAGAGCTTCTCTATCTGGCCCTCCGAACTCTCCCTGAGCCACACCCACCTCCAGGCCACGCCCGTTTAGGTTTTGCCCGGTCCCTCTTAGCAACGCAACCAGTGTCCTGGCACAGATGCTGCACTGCTTTAGAGGCAGTGCCGCGCAGAGCAGATGGCGGAGGCCGATGCCAGCAGGAAAATTCCAAACAACCCCCTTCCCCGCGTCCCCCAAGCCTCGTGCCAAGCAGACGCAGCCGCAACGCAGAAAACCCAACCTGGGTTGCTAAACTCCCTGCCGCAAAAGGGGCAGCACCCTTTTGTCACAGCAGTTTAGCACTTCTAAGGTTAAAATGGGGGGCCAAATTGCTGCGACCCTTCCTCAAAGGGGCTACGCGGCTCCAACCCTTTGATGGTTTTTTTCTTTTCTTTTTTTTAGATTAAATCTTTATTAAATTTTCACAAAATTATTAGAATGGTGCAGAACTACTAGTAGGCTTGGGCAGTAAAGTTAAAGAATAATTAAAGTTTTTTTTATGGTTTCTGTACTATGGTAAATATGAAGGAATATTAATCTGCTAAAGATGATATGAATTACATCCAAGTAGAAGGGGAGGCGAGGAAGTCAACTGAAATATGATATGAAAAATGAATGAATCTGACCTCGGAATGAGGAAAGGCTAAGCATGTTACTAAAAAATAGAATGGTTAAATGCACTATGTTTTTGTATACCCCCTTGTGAGAGGGGGGGGTGGATATTAACTTCCCTCGGTGAGAGAGGGGAAGCATGAAAATTTAACCACTGTCTATGTTTGGAGCTTATAAAATTGTAAAACTAATAAATATTATTAATAAAAAATAAAAAATTCACAAAATTAAAATACAAATACATCTACACTTATCTCCTCTCTCTCATCACATACCGTATTTTTCGCTCCATAAGACGCACTTTTTTTCTCCTAAAAAGTAAGGGGAAATGTCTGTGCGTCTTATGGAGCGAATATGTGGTCCCTGGAGCTGAACTGCCCAGGGGCAAAAGCAAAATCGGGGAGAGAGATAAGGGAGAGAGATTCCAGCCCCGCCCCCTTGCAGAGGGAGGCTATTTCCCCAGCGACATGTGACTGGCTGATTAGATTATCTGTCTGGAAACTGTAGAAATGGCTCCCATTCCTGAAGCTGCAGAACTGTGAGTTAAACCCCATAAAACAGGATTTTTTCCCATTGCAAAGTAAGCTCAACAACTTTGAGCTGATCCTCAAAAAATGGGGCTTTTCTCCTTTGCAAAAGAAGCTGCAGAAATTCGAGCTGATCCTCAAAAGATTGGGGCTTTTCCCCTCTAAAAACTAGGTGCGTCCTATGGTTAAGTGCGCCTTATAGAGCGAAAAATACGGCACATCCCATTTCCATAAACAGTCTCTACACATTCATTCCATTAATTTAAACCTCTTCTCCTTTCTTTCTTCTCCTCTTCCCCTTCCCTCCCTCCCTCCCCCCTTCCTATCCTCTACATTCTTACTCACATACTAACCCCAATTTTCTGTCCTATCCAAACTTTCTCCCTCCTTAAAACTGACCTCCTAATGTTTTTCCTCATGGATCTACATTCCCGCTCTTATTACATTGCGTTTTATTCTATTAACATACTTATCTCCCTCTATAACCTATTCAATCATATAGTAAACAACTATAAAATTCTTATCCTCTATATCTTAATCTATATATCAATCTAAGCAAATCAGTAGATCTGTTGTTACCCCTTCCTTCCTTAAATAATCGTCTACATACTTCCATTCCTCTCTCAATTTTGTGGGAGATGAGTGGGAATGTGGATGAGGGAATATTGTTTAATATTTCCTATCCCAGCTTGTGCTAACAAGCTCCAAACTAGCAGAGATTCTCATCCCCAATTAAACGCAGCAAAATGTGGCGATTAAGTTCCCATGAACTTCTATAACAAGGCAGATCCTGGCATATAATTCCCCTGGTTCCCTCTTAAAAGTAAATACACGACACAATGCTTTTTAAAAGTAAAAAGATTTTACTCACAGACTTTCCAGGCTTTTACAAGTCTCAGAAGGCAGGCTAGCTTAGATTAAATGTATGTACATGTGGACACTCTCCTTAAGGGAGAAGGCTCCACTTGGGCCCTCTTGGCTGGAAGCCAAGAGTGCATCTTCTCTTGAGGTGTTGCATCCTCGGAGTCCTGATGAGAAGAGAGAGGAGAATGGTAGCTGACCTGTGTGCTACAGGTAAGGCCACTCCCACCTCTGGTCACATACAGGAAATGATCTCAGCCCAGGCACAGGAAACTAGCTGGAGGACCAAGACCCCTTGTGTACACTCTAGGAATGTTGTGATTGACTGCACCAGTGTTCTACATCCCACAAATTTCTGTTTTGTTGTATTCCTAATTGCCGCTGTCATTTTGGCTAAGTTCATAAATTCAATGGTTTTTTTCTTTGGGTTGAACGGCGTGTCAGATTTGAAGGTCTGGTTTGTGATTCCATCTCTCGATATCTTTGCAAGGGGAGGTGTTGGCAAATGGGGCTGGCTTGGAGGGGGTGGCGGACAGCTGGGGTTGTTACCTAAAAATGTGTGTTTTCCAATCCTCGTGGGGAAAAGAGACTTTAAACGAAGTTCAGACCTGCGGACTGTCACATCCCTTCCTGGAATCTATGGCAGCGTTTCTCAACCGGTGTTCCGCGGCACAGTACTGTGCCGCGAGACGTCGGCTGGTGTGCCGCGGGAAAACCGTTAGGGACCCACGCCGCAAATGCGTAGCAGCGGCTCCAGTGGGGGAAAGGGAGCGCAGAAAGCCACCGCCGAGAAGAGGCACCGCGGAGAAGCTGCCGGGCTCTACCGCGCATGCGCAAGCTGGGAGCTCGCCGCCGAATCTGATTGGTTGCCAGGGACCAATAGGAAGTCAGAGGAAGGAGACGCGAGGGCTGCCGGTAGCCACCCGGTCAAAATGGCCGCCACCCTAAGGAGGAGCGCTCTGCGAGCGCTCCAACCGCCAGCCAGCCAGCTGAGAAGCCTCCCCGGCTCCACTCGCCGTCCTCACTCGCTGCCTGGGATCAGCTAAGTCTTTCCTTTCGGGTTTTCTTTCACAGTCCCAGGGTCGGGCTTTTCATACCAGTGGGGCTGCTTTGGGCGCATAACTCCGTGATTTCCGTTACCATAGCGACGTTGCCGCCGCCATTTTGTGGGTGGTGTGCCGCGAGATTTTTTTCATAAAACAAGTGTGCCGTTGCCCAGAAAAGGTTGAGAAACACTGATCTATGACATTCAGTCAAGCTAAATTGGTGATCTCTCAAAGACTGAGGGACATTGCTAGACAAGAGGACATTGCCCGTGTGAAACCGGGGATCTTTTTAGGGATCAGATATCTCAGATTTCACCAGCCCCTTATCTGGCGGAAATCCACTATGTGGACTACCGTAGGCTCCTCACAGCCGCTAGGTTATACGTTCTGGATACGGCGGTTTTGTGGGGAAGATACAGGGGAGTTCCATACGCTCTGAGATTTTGTCCCTGTGCCCTGGGAACGGTTGAGTCAACTGAGCATATTCTTTTGACCTGCCCATTTTATGTCGATCTTAGACAAAAACTGATAGCCCCACTCTTATGCCAACTTAACCTAGTAGACAGAGAAAGACAGGTTTTGTTTTTGCTGAGCGATTTTACTGGTACCACAACCCTCTTGGTGGCCAAATTTCTTTTTTTTCTTTTTTTTTGCCTTTAAACGCCGTAAGGTTAAAATTGACAGTACAGTGGTACCTCGCCTAATGACGATAATTCGTTCCGACGCGATCGTCGCTAGGCGAAAAAATGCGTTCCGCGAAGCCCCATAGGAACGCATTGGAAAAAAATTCGTAAGTCGAAAAAATCGCGTCAAAAATTCGTAAGTCGAAAAAATCCTATTTAAAGCGGCCGCGACGTCTTTTCGCTGGGCGAAGAAATTCGTTTTCAGCGGCCATTTTGTTTTACCGGAAGTCCTTCGTTAGGCGAAAACGACGTTGGGCGAGTTATTCGTTAGGAGAGGTACCACTGTATTGACATGGGTCTAAATGTATAATCTACTTCCCATTGTATGTTTTAGTGTAAAGCTTTCCGAGATGTTTAGGCGTTTTTTAAATTTTGTATGGATAATGATTGTGCTCTGACTGACGGTCGAATAAACTGTATTGTCGTTGTAAAAATGTGTGTTTATAATACGCGCCGCTCCTCCTCCAGAGTTGGAAGAGCAACCCTGGGGTCTTTTCAAAGGGATAAAACAGGGGAAAGCAGCCTAGAAGGAAAAGCGGGAGGATAGGAAAGGGAAAATCTAAAACGAGTCTGAGACGGGGGGGGGGGAGAGTATAAAACACCCACCCCCAAAAAGGCCTGCAGCAACAATCAGAGCTCAAGCCAGATTTCAAAATAAATGTTGGTTTTGACAGAAGTCAGGATGAATGCAGAAGAAAACGAACGACGTGGGTTTGGAGCTGGGGAAGTTCCGTAGCCCAGTGGAGATGCCAGGGATCGATCCTGTGACTTTATTCATCAGGGGTTTGAAAACATTTTGGCCCAGTGGGCCAGATCCACCCACCCACCCACCTGTCCCGTGGGCCAATGATGCCGTCCGGCTGTCCGGTTTGCGGGAAATGGGCTCATCAACCAAACTGGACCCAAACAGGTTTTATAGGCGAGGCAGATAGAGATACTAACTTCCCCTAAAGTTAAAGATTCTAGTCCTCAGGGTGCTGAGTAAACTGGTGAATGGAAGAATAAACAGTTTTAAAAAATTATTATTTTTTACACTGCCCTTCATCTGCAGATCTCAGGGCGGTTCACAACTGAAAAATACTTCCTAGGTTCCTGCTTAGTTCGCCAGAAGCGGCTTAGTCCTGCTGGCCACATGACCCGGAAACTGTACGCCGGCTCCCTCGGCCAATAAAGCGAGATGAGCGCCGCAACCCCAGAGTCGTCCACAACTGGACCTAAGGGTCAGGGGTCCCTTTACCTTTACCTTAAGTTTGTTCTTGGTATGAGCTTTCGTGTGCATGCACACATCTTCAGATACACCAGGGGGGCAGAAGTTATTGGGGGGGATACACCCACATTTCCAAGAGGCAAGAGCATCCCAACATCTTGCCGTGATCTCTGGCAGACTGTGAGTGGGAGCCCTGTCCCCGGGATTTCGCGAGCGTCGCTATTTTTGACAAGCTTAGCACCTCACTGCCTACCTGGGAACAGTTAGCAAGAACGGAACGGCAGCACAGAGAAAAGTCCGCCTTCCAAGTTTAGCACTGCCAAATTGCTATGACGACAGCATCTTGCATGCTTTATGCGCAGAGACCGGATCACGGTGCTCGTGATCAGACGCAAACACACAACCCCACAAGTACAAAAATACGGACACAACAAAAAATGGACACCTCACTTTCTCCCCCAAGCTTAGAATCATAGAATCCTATGCGTTGCTCGGCTGCCAATCAGGAGTCTGAGACCGACTGGGGGCGGAGCTTGCATGCCTTGTGCAGCCAGACCCTCACGCCCAACCAGACAGACAGCCTGCCTGCCATCTACGCGCTCGCTCTTTCGCTCACCCGTTCGCGTGCAGCCTCTGGAGCGCAGGGTGGCGAGGCTACTTGGTGCCATTGCACCGCCCTCACGGCATCCCTTATTTTCAAATCCGAAAGCTCGAAAAAATCCCTTATTTTCAAATCCAAAAGTTGACAGCTATGCCCAAGACACACCTTGGAGGATAAAACCATAGAGAGTGAAAGCAAAGAAGTCCGGAGGGTCGTTGGCTGCACCTCACGGAGAACACCGAAGGACGCAATGCACGGGTAACGGAATGAAGCGATTCAAAGACCAAATAAAGCGAAGCGAGTAAGGCAACCTTGTCATTTTTGCAAGGACCGGGGGGACGCCAGTGCGCGAGCGTGTATGCGCACACGCAAAAACCAACAGAGCACCTCAAGCGGCAAATCTTTCTTTTACTCGCTAGCCCATAAAGAAATAATCTCTCGCCCAAGGCGGCGAAATGGCTGGAACGAGACGGCAGGGTAAGAGTTTGCAGCGGCTGAGCTGAACAATGGAGGGCTGGGGGGTGGGTAGCGTTTGGGGATGAATTCATCACTACAAATAAAGGGTGAGGGATGGAGAGAACCTGCGGGGGTTTGAACAAGACACAGATGGAAGATCCGCCGCCGTCCGCCGGGCTGGAGGAATAACAGCGACTCCTACCGCCTGCGCCAGACCCCACAATCGGAAAATGCAAGGGTGTATCTCCAAAGAGGTTTCAAGCCCATGTTCAAATATATAAAAGGATGTCATATAGAGGAGGGAGAAAGGTTGTTTTCTGCTGCTCCAGAGAAGCGGACACGGAGCAATGGATTCAAACTACAAGAAAGAAGATTCCACCTAAACATTAGGAAGAACTTCCTGACAGTAAGAGCTGTTGGACAGTGGAATTTGCTGCCAAGGAGTGTGGTGGAGTCTCCTTCTTTGGAGGTCTTTAAGCAGAGGCTTGACAGCCACCTGTCAGGAATGCTTTGATGGTGTTTCCTGCTTGGCAGGGGGTTGGACTGGATGGCCCTTGGGGTCTCTTCCAACTCTAGGATTCTATGTGGGGAGCTGTTGGCCCTGAAAACACTGCTGTACTACAACTCCCCTGGCCCCTGGCCATTGCAGGGGGTTGGACTAGATTCCTCCTGGGGTCCCTTCCAACCCCACGATTCTATGATTCCACCACTGCAATCATCAAGGGAAGCTGACGTCTCGGATCGCACTGTTCCCATGCAGCCCCATCTCTCCCCGCCCCCTCAAAAAAAAAAAATCCTCTCACTTTTTTTATTATTTTCAGTGAGTGAATTAGCAGGTGAGCACCCAAGCTGAACATCCCCTTATCTGGGCACAGGACTCGCTGCCGAGGATTTGCATAATTTTAATCTTTCCCACCAATGAGCAAAGAAAAAACAGGGGAAAAAACTTCCCCCCTTTTTAAATCTTCCGTTTGTGCTCAACAAAACAGGCCCAGAGGCCTTCACACCTTGTATTTATGCAGTGTGGGGAAAGGGGGGGGCAAAGCGAATTGGGGGTGGAAGTGCGCCGGTACCCTCAAGCTCAATACTTCTGCATGCAACGCAGGTGTTCAACCACTGACCTCTGGAGCTTCCCTGGTTCAATCTGCGATGTGGGGTTTTCTAGAGCAGTGATGGCGAATAATAATAATAATAATAATAATAATAATAATAATTTATTATTTGTACCCCGCCCATCTGGCCGGGTCTCCCCAGCCACTCTGGGCGGCTTCCAACAAATATAACGATACATTAAAATATCACAGATTAAAAACCTCCCTGAACAGGGCTGCCTTCAGGTGTTTTCTAAAGGTCATGTGGTTGTTTATTGCTTTAACCTCTGATGGGAGGGCGTTCCACAGGGCGGGCGGGCGCCACCACCGAGAAGGCCCTCTGTCTGGTTCCCTGTAGCGAACCTTGGCCCTCCAGACGTTTTGGGACTACAACTCCCATCATCCCTAGCTAACAGGACCAGTGGTCAGGGATGATGGGAGTTGTAGTCCCAAAACATCTGGAGTGCCAAGGTTCGTCATCACTGTTCTAGAGAGAGAAAAAATTGAATAAGGGATTTTCAAAGGGAAGCTGTGAATAAAATTTTGAATTTTCCTTTGAAAATTAGAGCGATTTTGCAATTTTCCTGCACAGATTCGGGTAATCCATGAGGGCAATATGCGCTGAGTAATTTTCTCATGCCCTAGAGCAGTGATGCCTAACCTTGACATTCCAGATGTTTTGGGACTACAACTCCCATCATCCCTGACCACTGGTCCTGTTAGCTAGGGATGATGGGAGTTGTAGTTCCAAAACATCTGGGGAGTCAAGGTTAGGCATCACTGCCCTAGAGCAGTGTTTCCCAACCAGTGTGCCTCCAGATGTTTTGGGACTACAATTCCCATCATCCCTGACCACTGGTATTGCTAGTGAGGGATGATGGGAGTTGTAGTCCCAAAACATCTGGAGGCACACTGGTTGGGAAACACTGCCCTAGAGAGTGATCTTATTCAGCATGTTTGCTTCGCTCATATTTAATAAACAAAGCCAGAAAGTTTGAAACTGTCAAGCCTTGCCTAATACGGTTTCCTTTTATTGCTATGAATGAAATTGCTATTATTTTTAAATTTCAACGGATTGTATACTTATTATTATTTACTTAACCCTTATGCTTCCTGGCCTGCGTTGAACAAACTGTGAATTGTTTATTTGGCTTTTTTGTAGCATTAGGTTGTAGCGATGTTATACTTTTTATTGTGGCCTGTAACGCAACATATTTCTCCCTCCTCTATATGACATCCTTTTATATATTTGAACATGGCTATCACATCACCCCTTAACCTTCTCTTCTCCAGGCTAAACATACCCAGCTCCCTAAGCCGTTCCTCATAAGGCATCGTTTCCAGGCCTCTGACCATTTTGGTTGCCCTCTTCTGGACACGTTCCAGCTTGTCAGTATCCTTCTTGAACTGTGGTGCCCAGAATTGGACACAGTATTCCAGGGGAGGTCTGACCAGAGCGGAATACAGTGGTACTATTACTTCCCTTGATCTAGATGCTATACTCCTATGGATGCAGCCCAGAATTGCATTGGCTTTTTTAGCTGCTGCATCACTCCTAGATCCTTTTCACATGTACTGCTCTCAAGCCAGGTGTCCCCCATCCTGTATTTGTGCCTTTCATTTTTTTTGCCCAAGTGTAGTACTTTACATTTCTCCCTGTTAAAATTCATCCCGTTTGCCTTGGCCCAGTTCTCTAATCTGCTAAGGTCATTTTGAAGTGTGATCCTGTCCTCTGGGGTATTAGCCACCCCTCCCAATTTGGTGTCATCTGCAAACTTGATCAGGATGCCCTCAAGCCCATCATCCAAGTCATTGATAAAGATGTTGAATAAGACTGGGCCCAAGACAGAACCCTGTGGCACCCCACTAGTCACTTCTCTCCAGGATGAAGAGGAGCCATTGATGAGCACCCTTTGGTTTCGGTCAGTCAGCCAGTTACAAATCCACTGAATGGTAGCATTGTCTAGCCCGCATTTTACCAGCTTCTTTACAAGAATATCATGGGGCACCTTGTCAAAGGCCTTGCTGAAACCAAGATAGGCTACATCCCATCTGCAAACTTGATCAGGATGCCCTCAAGCCCATCATCCAAGTCATTGATAAAGATGTTGAATAAAGAGGGGCCGGCCAGGGATGGTCCTGAGATGAGGAGAGGAGGAATCTGGCAGGGGCATGGAAGGGCAAGGAAAACTGCCAAACAAGAGTGGTGCTTATTTTGAGCTTGCCTTGCTCCAGATCTCTCTCCTCCAGCCCTTCCCAGATTCCTCGCAGGCTGTGCAAACCCATCTCCCTCCACTCCCTGCCCCCATTACCGGCTAATCTACACCCCGAGGTACAATTACCTTCCCATACGTTCCCTATTTACGCTCCAGAAACCATATAATTTTCCTAGCCCAGAAACTTAATTAAAAAGAGAAAAGAGTCTGCGCTTCCTGGAACAGAAAGCCTGCCATTCTCTCTCCCTCTCTCTCTTTTTCTCTCCCCACTCCACAAAAACCGCCTCGGCCTTGCAATCTCCTTCTGCATCTTTGCTAAAAATACACCCTGGCAGAACAGACGGGGCCAAGCCATCCTCTTGCCAAGACAGGGAGACAAGAGAGCAGGGAAGGCAGGGGGCATCCACGGAGGGAGACGGCCTCCAGAAAAAAGGGTCCCGTTACGGGGAGCGTACTGGGCAATCTCTGAAGGGCATGGGGCCAGGAGAAGAGGGGCCAGGGGTTCCACAAAGAGTAAGGTAAAGGTAAAGTAAAAAAATTCCTTCCAGTAGCACCTTAGAGAGCAATTAAGTTTGTTCTTGGTATGAGCTTTCGTGTGCATGCACACTTCTTCAGATACACTGAAACAGAAGTCACCAGACCCTTATACATAGTGAGAAGGTGGGGAGGGGTATTACTCAGAAGGGTGGTGGGAATGGGTGATAGGCTGATAGCTGTGGTAAACCTGTTAACAGTTAACGACTGCAATTGGTCCTGCAGGAAAAAGCAAGGGGTGAGATGGCTAAAAATAGCTTTGTCATGTATAATGAGATAAGAATCCAATGTCTCTATTCAGACCATTTTTGCCTGTAAAATTGAGAAGAATGGGTGTATTAGTCTTTTAATTGCTGTGTCGATGTTCATAATGTGTTTGCTTTTGTAATCTGAATGTATTTTATTTTATTCTATTTTTCTGTTGTGGGCTCATAGCCGAATAAAGACATCTATCTCTATTCAGACCAGGTCTCTCCATGGTTTTAAGTTTGGTAATGAGTTGCAATTCAGCAACTTCTCTTTCCAGTCTATCAGCCAATCACCCATTCCCACCACCCTTCTGAGTAATACCCCTCCCCACCCTCTCACTATATATAAGGGTCTGGTGACTTCTGCCTCAGTGTATCTGAAGAAGTGTGCATGCACACGAAAGCTCATACCAAGAACAAACTTAGTTGGTCTCTAAGGTGCTACTGGAAGGAATTTTATTATTTTGTTTCGACTACAGCCGACCAACATGGCTACCTACCTGTAACTGGTAAAGGTAAAGGGACCCCTGACCATAAGGTCCAGTCGCGGACGACTCTGGGGCTGCGGCGCTCATCTCGCTTTACTGGCCGGCGTACAGCTTCTGGGTCATGTGGCCAACATGACTAAGCCGCTTCTGGCGAACCAGAGCAGCGCACGGAAACGCCGTTTACCTTCCCGCCAGAGCGGTACCTATTTATCTACTTGTACTTTGACGTGCTTTCGAACTGCTAGGTTGGCAGGAGCAGGGATCGAGCAACGGGAGCTCACACCGTCATGGGGACAGGCAATTTTAGAATAGAATAGAATATATTTTATTGTCATTGTCCCCTTCGGGGACAACGAAATTACTTGGCTGCTCCATCCACCCAGATAGGGCACTCCACGCAAAGACAAAACAACTACAAAAACACTGATTAAAACCATGCACACTGATTAAAACCATACAATGATAAAAACATAACAGGTAAGATTAGATGACTTCAAAGTCCAGGCTTTGAATTCTTTTTTTTAAAAAAAGGAAGGGGGGGTGTTTTCTCAACTGGGCGCGTGAATGTGGAATTAAAACCAACAGAGCGATCCGTGTGGAGGAAGAACATAAAGCGCGGCAGCTGAGGCTCCCCCCCCCGGGGGGGCAGCATGCACACAGGGACGTACTGCAGCCATTGCGCATGCAAGCACATTACGATGCTTGACTCCCAGCCCACTTCTCTGCTGAGGCTGTTTATCGCCGCCCCCCGGTCCTCTGTTGCCACACTGCTCTATCTGCAGACGCATGATTTTCCTCCGGACCCAGCAGATGCGCTGGGCTCTTTCCAGGCAATCCTCTAAGCCGGCGCTTGTTGGCGGCAGGCCCTGAGCGCTTCACTTGCTGCTGTTGCTCCTTTCCAGGATGGGGGGGGGGGAAGAGACCCAAGCTGTTCCCCAAAAGCTTTTTCGTGCAGCCTGCAGGCTGGGTCGACAAATTAAAACCCCTGACTGCTCCCATCTGGAGACTTTGCACACGTGTTTGTGTGTGTACAAGCGAGCGAGCGAGAGATTGTGTGGAATAAGATGGGGCACAGGGTACAAAGAGGGCCAGTGTGGTGTAGTGGTTAAGAGCGGTAGACTCGTAATCCGGTGAACCGGGTTCGCTTCCCCGCTCCTCCACCTGCAGCTGCTGGGTGACCTTGGGCTAGTCACACTTCTCTGAAGTCTCTCAGCCCCACTCACCTCACAGAGTGTTTGTTGTGGGGGAGGAAGGGAAAGGAGAATGTGAGCCACTTGGAGACTCCTTCGGGGAGTGATAAAGCGGGATATCAAATCCAAACTCTTCTTCTTCTTCTTCTTCTTCTATCTGATGTGTTCTCAACTCAAATTTAGCTTGACTGAATGTCATGGATCAGTGTTTCTCAACCTTTTCTGGGCAACGGCACACTTGTTTTATGAAAAAAATATTGGTCCTATGGCAACCAATCAGATTCGGCGGCGAGCTCCCAGCTTGCGCATGCACGGTAGAGCATGGTCCCTGGCAACCAATCAGATTCGGCGGCGAGCTCCCAGCTTGCGCATGCACGGTAGAGCCCGGCAGCTTCTCCGCGGTGCCTCTTCTTGGCGGTGGCTTTCTGCGCTCCCTTTCCCCCACTGGAGCCGCTGCTACGCGTTTGCGGCATGGGTTCCTAACGGTTTTCCCGCGGCACACCAGCCGACGTCTCGCGGCACAGTACTGTGCCACGGAACACCGGTTGAGAAACGCTGGCCTAGACCTTCTGCTGTGGGAACTGTAACCTAGCTTTAAGGTGCCATTTGACCATTAGATTACAGTGGTACTTTGGTTCCCAAACGGTACTTCCACTGCTCTTAACCACTACACCACACTGGCCATCCAGAATAAAGCAAATTTATATATAAAAGGTCGGTGGTTCGAATCCCCGCGACGGGGTGAGCTCCCGTTGCTCGGTCCCAGCTCCTGCCCACCTAGCAGGTCGAAAGCACATCAAAGTGCAAGTAGATAAATAGGTACCGCTCCGGCAGGAAGGTAAACGGCGTTTCCGTGCGCTGCTCTGGTTCGCCAGAAGCGGCTTAGTCATGCTGGCCACATGTCCTGGAAGCTGTACGCCGGCTCCCTCGGCCTATAGAGCGAGATGAGCGCCGCAACCCCAGAGTCGGACACGACTGGACCTAATGGTCAGGGGTCCCTTTACCTTTATACCAAGTTGAAATCAGGGGTTGAGAGAGAGAGAGAGAGAAGAGTTTGGATTTGATATCCCGCTTTATCACTACCCGAAGGAGTGTCAAAGCGGCTCACATTCTCCTTTCCCTTCCTCCCCCCCAACAAACCCTCTGTGAGGTGAGTGGGGCTGAGAGACTTCAGAGAAGTGGGACTAGCCCAAGGTCACCCAGCAGCTGCATGTGGAGGAGTGGAGACTCGAACCCGGTCCCCCAGATTAGAGTCTACCGCTCTTAACCACTACACCACACTGGAGAGAGAGAGAGAGAGAGAGAGAAAGAGAGAGAGAGAGAGAGAGAGAGCAGGAGAACAGACAGATCACGAAGGGTACCAATGAGGAACGAATGCCGGGAGCCAGCCTGAACTTGCTGAAATTTAAACCGGCCTGCTTCCGAGCAACGCAACCCTCCGAAAACACACACACACACACACACACACACACACACACACACACACACACACACACACACCAGCATTCAAGCTCTGACTTTCTGGAAGAATTTCTTTTCAGGCTTGTGTGGGTGGAGACTGCTTCAACAACACTTTTTTACGAAAAGAGGAGTTGGGGTGAGGAAGCAGACAGAAGAACATACCCTGGAGGTCTGAAAAACAAGTCGAGCTTAGAGGAACAAGTCGGAACAAGCAAAGCGTTTTCCATCGCTCCCGGGCAGCTGAGTGATTCGGAAGAGATGTGGACGGCAACATGGGTGCCTTCCACGTGCGCCCGCACATCAGATTGCCCCAGTTCACCACCACCACCACCACACACGTAGAGTCATAGAATTGTAGAGTTGGGAGGGACCTCCGAGGGTCATCCAGTCCATCCCCGCTGCAATGCAGGAATCTCAGCCAAAGCATCCAAGACAGATCCAGCCTCTGAGTAAAAACCTCCGAGGAAGGAGAGCCCACAATCTCCAGAGGGGATCCACCTCTCTGTCAGACAGCTGTCTGTCAAAAAGCAATTCCTGATATTTAGTCAGAATCTCCTTTCTTGTAAATTGAAGTGATTGGTTGGAGCGGGGGGGGGGGAAGAGTTTGCTCCATCTTCCATGTGACAACTCTTGGAAGGTGGCTATTCTATCTCCTCTCAGTCTCCTATTTTCCAGGCTAGACATACCCGTTTCCTTCAACCGTTCCTCATATGGCTTGGTTTCCAGACCCTTTGCCATCTTGGGTCTCCCTCCTCTTACTCATAACATACACATTTTTATAATGTGTACTTCTGAAGAAGTGTGCATGCACACGAAAGCTCATACCAAGAACAAACTGAGTTGGTCTCTAAGGTGCTACTGGAAGGAATGTTTTTATTTTGTTATTTTGTTTTGACTATGGCAGACCAACATGGCTACCTACCTGTAACTGGAACATTCTTATAGGGTTTTCTTGGGAGAAAAAAACCCAAAGTAGATATGGGCATTAGAGAAACACACACAAGGAAATGCAACTGATGGTGTCTCTTTGAATGACATTTCAAAGATGCCAGCTTCAAATACCTTTTGCTTCCTCTCTCAGCCCTGATGGTGACGTTTTGGTGTGTAGAAATGTCTACTGTATGTTTCCGGGAAGCATGAAAGCCACACTCACAGCCCCCAATTTATCCTTTCTTGTGCTTTCTTCCTCTCGAGTAACCAAAACGCCAGATGGGCGGGGTATAAATAAATTATTATTATTACTAGTTGAATTCAGCCCATTAATAATGGGCGCTAGCGGCGGCGACCGGGACCCGAGGCGCAATATGCAGTTGTCCCCCTCCCTTCCTTCTCCCCGCCTCAGCCGGCCAAGCCACCACCATGGCGGAGCCGCCTGTTGCCGCTGCCCCGCCGGCAGCCCCGGCGACGGCCGCCCTCCCCGCCGCTGCCACGGGCGGCTGAGGCGGGGAGAAAGAAGGGAGGGGGAGAAGCAGCAGCGCGCGGGGAAAGGCCGCCATTGCGGCTTCTGGCCCCGGAGCAGGAGGAGGTGGCGGTAGGAGCGGTGGCGGCGGCGATTGAAGCGGAGAGGTTCGGAGGCTCGCGAAGCGCAAGCGCTTCGCTCGCACTACGCTCCAACCAATCAGGCTCCTCCTCCTCTCTGCGCTCCAATCTCTGTGTCATTGGAGCTCATGTGCACTTGGCCAATTCCACTGACACACGGACGGTGGACGCAGGGACACAGGGAGATTATTATATAGGATTATTATTATTATTATTATTATTACTATTTCAGGGGTGGTAGCGGCAAAGTCTACAAAAGGTTTCTGGAAGAGAGGACAGCTCCCTTTGGGTCCATCCTGTTTTGTCAAGAGGCTGTCACAGAAAGGTTTCCTGAGGGCCAAACGTTGGCCAGGCCTCCTCTGCCTCTTACACATCAAAAAGACCCAAGTCCCGTTCCAGCTACCTCTGTGTTGACCTTCGCATTACCAGACTCGTTCTCCTACCTCAAGATCTGCTTTCCCTACCTGGATTCTGGGCTCGCTTCTCCCTCTGAAGCAGCAACAAGCCGAGGCTTGACCTTCCCTGGAGGCCGCCCCAGGGCACAAACGCTGCGCCCAAAACGCAACAAAATTCACGGAAACGAACGGGTGCAAGGGAGCTGCATCCTTTTCGCTGCAATGGGTCTCCTCCGCCAAAGATGACTAACCTGAACGCAACCCCACGCCCTTCCATCAACCCTATACAATGGTACCTCGCCTAACGAAGATAACGCGTTCCGACGCGATCGTCGTTAGGCGAAGAAATGCGTTTGGCGAATCCCCATAGGAACGCATTGGGGAAAATTCGTAAGTCGAAAAAATCGCGTCAAAAATTCGTAAGTCGAAAAAATCCTATTAAAAGCGGCCGCGACGTCTTTTCTTAAGTCGAAGAAATTCGTTTCCGGCGGCCATTTTGTTTTGCCGGAAGTCATTCGCTGGGCGAAAAAGACGTTGGGCGAGTTATTCGTTAGGCGAGGTACCACTGTATAAAAAAATCTAGTTCAGGCACCCCCAAACTCAGCCCTCCAGATGTTTTGGGACTACAACTCCCATCACCCCTGACCAATGGTCCTGTTAGCTAGGGATGATGGGAGTTGTAGTCCCAAAATATCTGGAGGGACGAGTTTGGGGAAGCCAACCTCTCCTCCGCTCTTTTCACGCCTCTCCTGGCTCTGGGAGACTCCTTGGCTTCCTCTCCAGCCTGCCTCAAATCTGTCTCCTAGCTGCCCTCCTCTTCTACCACATGAGACTGGACTTCTCCCTGCTCACTGGGCCTTGTTACCTCTTCCGCTTCCAACACCTCCAGTTCCTAGTCCACTCCCTCTTCTCCCTCCACGACGCAGAGCTTCTTCGGAAGATGAACGGACGTGGGAAAAGGTTCCCCAGCTTTTGAACTTTCGCAGCAGACAAATAGCAAACGCCACACCACTGTCTAGAGTTGAGCTTCTTTGAAACCCATCATTACAGGCCTTTTCTCGCTGAGATCCCACCACCGATTCATCATTTGGTTTGGGCCACTGTTGTCTTTTTTAAAATAGCAGGTCGGGAAACCCTTTGTTAGGATTTGAAAGGAGAAGAAGCGTACAATTTTCGATTCAGGTTTAGCCAAAACACTGGTTCGTAGCCCATAGACCCCGTCATAGGGTGGCTTTGTGGGCACAAGGAAAGAACGAACGTTTCAATTTAGTTGGAGCCAGTACGGTGGGGAAAACATGACCAAGATCACAGGCATAACCAGGGAGCCCTCACTGGTGAACATCATTTAGAATCATAGAATCATAGAGTTGGAAGAGACCCCAAGGGCCATCCAGTCCAACCCCCTGCCAAGCAGGAAACACCATCAAAGCATTCCTGACAGGTGGCTGTCAAGCCTCTGCTTAAAGACCTCCAAAGAAGGAGACTCCACCACACTCCTTGGCAGCAAATTCCACTGTCAAACAGCTCTTACTGTCAGGAAGTTCTTCCTAATGTTTAGGTGGAATCTTCTTTCTTGTAGTTTGAATCCATTGCTCCGTGTCCGCTTCTCAGGAGCAGCAGAAAACAACCTTTCTCCCTCCTCTATATGACATCCTTTTATATATTTGAACATGGCTATCATATCACCCCTCAACCTTCTCTTCTCCAGGCTAAACATACCCAGCTCCCTAAGCCGTTCCTCATAAGGCATCGTTTCCAGGCCTTTGACCATTTTGGTTGCCCTCTTCTGGACACGTTCCAGCTTGTCCGTATCCTTCTTGAACTGTGGTGCCCAGAACTGGACACAGTATTCCAGGTGGGGTCTGACCAGAGCGGAATACAGTGGTACTATTACTTCCCTTGATCTAGATGCTATACTCCTATGGATGCAGCCCAGAATTGCATAGGCTTTTTTAGCTGCTGCATCACACTGTTGACTCATGTCAAGTTTGTGGTCTACCAAGACTGCAACTCTATTAACTTTTCTGAATGCCTCACGCATAGCTGTCAACTTTCGGATTTGAAAATAAGGGATTTTTTCTCAAACTTTCGGATTTGAAAATAAGGGATGCCACGAGGGCGGTGCAATGGCACCAAGTAGCCTCGCCACCCTGCGCTCCAGAGGCTGAGTGCGAACGGGTGAGCGAAAGAGCGAGCGTGTAGACGGCAGACAGGCTGTCTGTCTGGTTGGGCGTGAGGGTCTGGCTGCACAAGGCATGCAAGCTCCGCCCCCAGTCGGTCTCAGACTCCTTATTGGCAGCCGAGCAACGCAGCTGAGGAGCCTCCCTGGCCAGCAGGGAGGGAGAGGAGCTGCTTCCTTTGAAATCCGGGGAATTGAAGGGATATCAACAATCCGGGATAGCAGCGGGAAACGGCGTTGGAATAAGGGAGTTTCCCGCCAAAAAAGGGAGGGTTGACAGCTATGGCCTCACGTTGTCAGGAAGGCGATTACGAAGAAAGGCTGTGCTTGGACACTAATTTTGTGAGGGCAGCTTTGGACCAGAAGCAGTTCCTGTGTCCCAACCCAGAACATCCCCCAGAATCCTCAGCAGCTCGACAAAGGTCCTGTGGTGCTAGCAGAGCTGCCTCAGGAGATGAGCTGATGTAGGGAAAGTTCTCCAGCTTTTGAAAAACAGCAAACGCCAAACCACTGCTTTGAGCTGAAAAAGCATGATGCAGTGCAGAGTCCGTCTTACTTCAGCTCCCAACCAAGTTTCTCCACAGGGAATAGAATCATAGAATTGCAGAGTTGGAAGGGACCCCAAGCATCATCTAAGTCAGGGCTGGATCAGGCCCAATTGCCTTCCAGGATCCGGCCCGCGGACTGTCCGTGGATCGGAGTTGGGGTTCTGTCTGTTCGGGCTGTGCCATTTTTTTCTACGGCATTTCCTCCCCCCCCTCCCACGCACACACCGCGACGGCGCCTCCTCCCTCCCTCCTCCTGGCTTCTCCCTGCCCTGCCTAGAGGAGGAAAGGGGCTGGGCTGAGCTGGCTGAGCGCCATTTTAAGCAGCCCCCTCTCTGGAGCCAGCCCTTTCACGCCGCTCATCTTCCCTCCACCGCCGCCGCCGCGCGTGGTGCTCCTTGGGACTCTCCTCGGAGTCCAAAAAGAGTTCCGTTTGAAGTATTTGCATTAATATAACTTAAGGTTCGAGCCTTTTTTAAAAAAAGTTTTTTCCAAAGTGATACTGTGCAGCCTGGGTCAGAATCACTGGCCTTCTTGAAGTTTGATTTCCTTTGAGGAAACTGATAGTCTCGGTGAAACGGGATTTTTTTTACCTGGCAACCCGTCAGGTTTATTTATTTTTTTCAAGAAAATCCTTATTTAGGTTCTACGCACCTTTATATATATTTTTCTTCACGAAAATCCTTATCAAGCTTCTATGTATTTTTTAGTTTGGCGATTTAACGTTAACCTGTTGCATTTTCCTTATATTGAACTATATCCTATATAATAATTCCCTAATGTCCCTGCGTCCGTGTCCGTCCGTCAGTGGAAATTTCCACTGCGCATGTCGGAGACGGACGCAGGGATTGGAGCAGGGATTGGAGAGGGGGGCGTGTCCGAGAGGCGGCGGCGGCGCATGCGCGTTCTCAGTTGCCTCACTGCCGCCGCCTCGCATGGAGCTGAGCGCGCTGCCGGGGTGCCCCTGTCCCGCCTGCGCTCACCCGCTGCCGCCGCCTCCGAGACTGCCGAGGCCCCCCGCCCGGCCCGGACACTCTTGGCCTCGGCTGGTGGCGGCGGCAGCGGTTCTGGAGCTCCCCTGGCCGCCGCGAGGGTCCCGCTCCGCTCTCGGCCGCCGCTGCCGCCGCCCGTCCAACAAATGCAGGCCGATCGCTCTCCCCCTCCCCCTTCGCCCCCCCCCCTCTTCCAGGAGGACGGCCGGCCCGGCTTGGAGGTAGCAGGGGCGGCGAGGAGGACGAGGAGCCCGGCCCAGGCCGACCACCGGGGAGGGGAGAAGCGGGAGGCACCCCGAGAAACATGGGGCTCCGGCTGCCCCGCGGCGCAGCCGGTGAGGGAGGAGCGGCGGCGGGGCACTGCAGCCTTCCCGCCTTTGGAGCGCAGCTTTCCGCTGTGCCCATCAGCGCAGCGGTGGCGGCTCCTGCTGCCTTGCCGCCTTGGGCCACAGGCGCAAAGCGCCGTGGCCCCAAGACCTCCTGCTGCCGTCCACCTGCAGGCTGTGTGTGTGGGAGGGGGAGGGAGAGGGAGGGAGACAGAGCCAAACTGTTTGTGGAGGTCTGGGAAGTGGGGGGGGGAGGGGTGTGTGTGTGTGTGTGTGTGTGTGTGTGAGAGAGAGAGAGAGAGAGAGAGAGAGAGAGAGAGAGAGAGAGAGCGAGCTTTCTAGCGCCTGTTTTTGTTAACAGGCTTAATTTACTAGTATTATAATAACCTGTTCTAGAGATTTACCCACAAGAAGCAGCAGCAGCGGTGGCGGCGGCGGTGGCAGCCCCTGGGAAGGTAAGCGCAGCGGCTGGGGCTGTGGAGGAGGTCTACTTGCCCCCCTCGCCTCTTCTTCCAGCTCCCCCTCCTTCCCGGTGCCGCTTCTCTGACCTGCCACAAGGTCCGAGGGACAGTGGACCGGCCCGCGGCTAAAAATTTTTTTTGCCAGAATAACAGACGCAATCAGAGGCCGTAGCATCCAAAAATTTAAATTTAGGCTGGGAGAAATTTGGAAAATATTGAAAGACACAATGCTCCACAATGAGGACTTGGATACACTTCTAAAGATTATGCACTGGAAGTTTAGGATTGGAATAAAATAGTACTAAAAAGGAAAGGAACATTAGAGTAAGCAAAGTAGTATTAAGAGATGGGAAAAGAACCTGAGGAGGAGATAAGCGGAAGCCAAGGGGAGAGACGGGGAGAGGGTGGGAGAGGGGAGAACGGGGGGGGGGGGATAAAAGAAGAAAAGAGAAGATGGAAGATACAGGAATATGAATATGAATAAGATTAAGATCAAGATTGGGATTTTAAGTATGTATGTAAATAAGTGAAATGTAAAGTTTACTGAATGGATGTAGTATTTTTGTTTTATGTTTTCTGTTTCATCCTTGTATGACATGTAAGGATGTTTATATTGAAGTCAATAAAGTTTAAAAAAATAAAAATAAAAATAATTTTTTTTTTGGCCAACCACTGATCTAAGTCCAACCCCCTGCAATGAAGGATTCCTGCTCCAGCCTTGACCAGGTGGACTTGTACCACCAGCCTTATATGCGCTTACCCACTGCGCCACCTGAGAGCACATGCGCTTGACTCCAGCTCAAACACAGCTCTGCCTGCTCTGTATCCCTCAGCACCGGCCGCCTGAGCCGCTTGCCTCACAGCAGAGCCGGCCCCGAGTAAGAAAAGCCGGCAGGCAAAAAAAAAGCAAAGACACGCGGCAAGAAAACAGCAGCAACAAAACCGCAGCGCTAGAAATAAGGTTTCCGGTGGCTACCTGTGAATACCGTATTTTTCGCTCCATAAGACGCACTTTTTCCCTCCTGAAAAGTAAGGGGAAATTACTGTGCGTCTTATGGAGCGAATGTGTCGTTCCTGGAGCTGAACTGCCCAAGGGCAAAAGCAGATCGTGCTTTTTAAAAAAAGAGAGAGAGAGAAGGGGGTGTTGAAAGGAAGCCCCCTGAGCAGCTGCTCAGCAAACAATCGGGGAGAGAGATAAGGGAGAGAGATTCCAGCCCCGCCCCCTTGCAGAGGGAGGCTGTTTCCCCAGCGACATGTGACTGGCTGATTAGATTATCTGTCTGGAAACTGTAGAAATGGCTCCCTTTCCTGAAGCTGCAGAACTGCGAGTTAAACCCCACAAAACAGGGTTTTTTTCCCTTTGCAAAGTAAGCTCAACAACCTTGAGCTGATCCTCAAAAAATGGGGCTTTTCTCCTTTGCAAAAGAAGCTGCAGAAATTTGAACTGATCCTAAAAAAAAAATTGGGGCTTTCCCCCTCTAAAAACTAGGTGCGTCCTATGGTCAGGTGCGCCTTATAGAGCGAAAAATGCGGTAGTTGTTTCTTCTTCACCTCCTGAGAAAACAGAAGGCAAGAAGATGCCCATTGTGAGCAAGTGGCCAAGGTCATCGCTCGAAGGGGTCAGAAATAGAGCCCTCCGACACCGGAGTCAGCTGCTTGCTCCAAGGAAGAGAGAAACTATTTTTGAAAGGAAGGCCGGGAGATTATGAGAGGCAAAGATGATTGCTTCTTCTAATCCAGCAAACTATCGTGAAAGAGGATGCCTGCTTCCTAAAAGCGGCTCAGTGACAGCCACACACGAGACCATCCCGGCAGCCGGCTTAATGCTTCCTCCCTGGCAGAGAGAAGATTTAAAACACAAACCGCATCATCATCCGTTTGTTATAGAGGAAGGGTATTCTTCCATACAGCCTGGTGATGGGAACTGGGAGTCTGTCAACATACCGTGTTTCCCCTATTTTAAGACACCGTCTTATATATATGTTCCCTCAAGAAAACGCACTATGGCTAATTTTGAGGGGACGTCTTATTTTTATTACGTAAGCACGCCTTGGCAAGGCCACGCTCGAGTTCTGGGGATACGAAGGACGGGACGGGCGCAGAGCTCTTTGTTTGCTTGCTGGCAGCGGGGGGAGAATCCAAGCTGAGCTTTGAGGAAACGGGCACCAGAGAGACCCGCTTTCGCTGGGCGCTCTCTCCTGCTCCTCCTCCGCCGCCTTCCCTCCTCGAAACTTGACAGAAGCCTTGTTTTCCAAGGGGTCTCTTGGGCGGCGCACAGGGCGGCTTGGGGGATTTCGTCGTGGTGGCAAGCAGGGAAAGCCCATGCCGCCTTCCCTCTCCGCCACGGCGGCCGCCCCCATGCGCTCTGCGCTGAGCGGAGTTGGGCGAGCGCGCGGGTGAAGAGACCTTCGGAGTGCCTTTGTCGCGCCCGCTGCCCCTTCCTGTGCGCCCTGCTCTGCAGAGTTCCTGAGCGCTGCTTCTGGGGCTGACTGGTTTTGGTGGCGAGACTGGACGCCCGGCCCCGCCTTTTCCTTGGCGCCCTCCAGAACTGCGCCTATCACTACGGCTTATTTTCGGGGTACGGCTTATTTCGCAAATGCGAAAAAATCCTGCTATGCCTTATTTTATGACTACGTCTTAAAATAGGGGAAACAGGGTATCCAGAGCTTATTACTGTATTGGCCCAAATATAAGCTGCACCCGCAAATAATTTTCACAGCCCGAATTTGGGGGAGGGGGGGGGAAAGTGCGGCTTATATGCGGGCCAATACGGTACTCCTAGCATTTGTTAATAAAGGAAAGAATTGCCTTTTCCATTTGCCTCAAGGCAATTAACAAACATGCCATACAAACAGCTACGGTAGTGTGAAAAGGAAGCACAAAGGCCCCCTAAAAATTGGGTTTGAAAACAATTTTCAAAATGAGCACCTGAGGCAGGCCCTTTCCATCCAGACGAGAAATCTCACTGAAAAGTATTCCATGGAAAGCACAGGTGGTTGGGTGCCTGTCACATCTCAAATTTGTTATTTATTAAAAGCGTGTAACATCCGGAGATCACAGGGCAGTGGTTTGCAACACGAAAATGCAAAATGAAAACACAAAATACATATGTACCCTGTTTCCCCTTTTTTAATACGTAGTCATAAAGTAAGCCATGGCAGGGTTTTTTTACCTTTGTGAGAAGTAAGACGTACCCCAAAAGTAAGCCGTGGTGCCGCCATTGTTCCCGTCGCCTCCTCAGCCCCTCCTGCGTGCGCAGGGAGCCAGCGAACCAGTGAGAGGCACGGGGGGGGGGGAACGTGCCTCTTGCGGAGTTCTGCCCCGCCTGCTTAGCGCGCAGGGAGAGGCGCGGGTGGGGAGACGTCTCTTCCTGCCCCGCTTGTTCCCCATGCACAGTGAACCAGTGAGAGGCACGGGGGGGAAACACGCCTCTTGTGGAGTTCTGCCCCGCCTGCTTAGCGCGCAGGGAGAGGGGGGAAAGACGCCTCTTCCTGCCCCACCTGTTCCCCGTGCGCAGGGAGCCAGCGAACCAGCGAGAGACACAGGGGGAAACGCGCCTCTTGCGGAGTTCTGCCCCGCCTGCTCAGCGCGCAGGGGGAGGCTGTACTGTACCATACTGACGTAATAAAAATAAGACATCCCCCCGAAAATAAGCCACCCTGTGTTTTTTTGAGGGAAAAAAATTATAAGACGGTGTCTTAAAAAGGGGGAAAGACGGTAGCAAAACGCGTAACACAATAACAGCAACCAACAGCAAACCCAGCCCAAAACTAATATCAATATCTGTTCTGTTCTGTTCTGTTCCACAGCCACGTAAAATGCCGGGCTCAGAGTTCCTGTGAAATTTTAGGAACTTCAAGGATAAAAGTGATTATAAGGGAGCCTTTGGTCGGATCCAGGGGGGCTCTTCTTATGGAGCTCAAAGATGCGTGTAGGGGAATGGACCCTCCAAACACAGGGGCAGTCTACCTGCGATGACATTGGGATGAGGAATGAGGGAGCGCAGTTGCCTCTATGACCTGCCTGTGGGATTCCTAACGGCACCTGATTTGCAAAGGCGGACTATATGGGTCTTTGGTCTGATTCAGTGGGGCTGCCCGATTGTTCTCAAAATCTCGCTTAAATCTGGAGCTCATCAGGTGTTGTTATTTCACAATGTAAGCCTCCCCACCTGTAATTAAGGGCATGGCAGCAGACCTGGCCAACCTTAAAAGGTAAAGGGACCCCTGACTGTTAGGTCCAGTCGTGTCCGACTCTGGGGTTGCGGCGCTCATCTCGCTTTACTGGCCGAGGGAGCCGGCATACAACTTCCGGGTCATGTGGCCAGCATGACTAAGCCGCTTCTGGCGAAACCAGAGCAGCGCACAGAAACGCCGTTTACCTTACCGCCAGAGCGGTACCTATTTATCTACTTGCACTTTGACGTGCTTTCGAACTGCTAGGTTGGCAGGAGCAGGGACCGAGCAACGGGAGCTCACCCCATCGCGGGGATTCAAACCGCCAACCTTCTGATCAGCAAGCCCTAGGCTCTGTGGTTTAGACCACAGCGCCACCTGCGTCCCAGATCAGGGGCATACCACAGAGTAACTTATATTGATCTCAGTAGGACTTAAAGTAAAGGACCCCTGACCATTAGGTCCAGTCGCAGACGACTCTGGGGTTGTGGCGCTCATCTCGCTTTACTGGCCGAGGGAGCCGGCGTACAGCTTCCGGGTCATGTGGCCAGCATGACTAAACCGCTTCTGGCGAACCAGAGCAGCGCACGGAAACACCGTTTACCTTCCCGCCGGAGCGGGTACCTATTTATCTACTTGCACTTGGACGTGCTTTTGAACTGCTAGGTGGGCAGGAGCTGGGACCGAGCAACGGGAGCTCACCCCGTCGCGGGGATTTGAACCGCCGACCTTCTGATCAGCAAGCCCTAGGCTCAGTGGTTGAACCCACAGTGCCACCCGTGTGGTCAAATAAACTCACAATTACATTCAACACAGGTTATCAGGTCCCATCATGAGGTGGGCAAGGGTGCTGTTAGAGGGTGGTTTTTTGTTTGGATGGATGGAGTGGGGACGGAAGCAGGCATTTCGCCCCCTTCTCTGGGTGAAGCAACCGGAGGCTTTTAAGAGTACAGAAGTCAATGAGAAGCCCCGAGTCTCAGGGAGACGTCAAGTCTGCTCGAGGAAAATCAATGCGGTATCAGATTTTACTCATCGCTTTGCCAAACTAAGGAGGAAGAGGAGGAGATTGCAGAGGGATATTTCTGTGCGCTTGTGTCAAAAGGAGAGGGTGGGTTTTGATGGAGAGAGCCAATGCATGTGGGTAATTATAATTCTCTATTATTGCTAAATCCTATATAATAAAGTGCCTGTGTCCGTGCGTACGTTCCGTGTGTCAGTGGAAATGCGCTACTGCGCATGTCCATGTCCCACACGGACACAAGGATT
Organism: Darevskia nairensis; assembly: GCA_034642065.1. NCBI lineage: Eukaryota > Metazoa > Chordata > Lepidosauria > Squamata > Lacertidae > Darevskia > Darevskia nairensis. The sequence goes on from JAWWNI010001387.1 coordinate 115,457, forward strand.
GGAGCGGGCGGAGAGGGGGGCGTGTCCGAGAGGCAGCGGTGGCGCACGCGCGTTGTCAGTTGCGCCAGCGCCGCTGCCTCGCACGGACGCAGAGCCCAATCCCCACGGCTCCGAGGCCTAGCGGCCTGGGACAGCCCATCCAACGGAGCGCCGGTGCTCCGGAAGCTAAGGAGGGCCGACCCATCCTCACCGCCGCTACCGCCGTCGCTGCAGCCGCCCCCGGGGAAAAAGAAGAAGGGGGAGGGAGCCCCTCTGGCGGGATTTCAACCCGGGCCTTCTCGCCTCCTCCTCCTGGGGCTCTGCCTTCTCCTGCCTCCTCCTCCTCTAGCGCCCGTTATTTAATGGGCTAACTTCAACTAGTAATAAATAGTAAACTGGCAACACATCACTGATGCCTTGTCATCGGCCATGACCCTCTTCGTTGGATCATCAAGAGCCTGGCCGCTGGGTTAGGCCGGACACTCATAGAATCATAGAATCCTAGAGTTGGAAGAGACCCCAAGGGCCATCCAGTCCAACCCCCTGCCAAGCAGGAAACACCATCCAAGCATTCCTGACAGGTGGCTGTCAAGCCTCTGCTTAAAGACCTCCAAAGAAGGAGACTCCACTCATCCTGTTTCCCAATGCGAAAAGCCCATAACTTGGGTTGATAGCTCAACTGGTAGAGCACAGAATCATAGAGTTGGAAGGGACCAACAAGGGTCATCTAGACAATGCAATGCAGGGATCTTTTGTCCAATGCGGGGCTCCAGTTGTGGGTTCGAGACTCGTGCTGGGCGAAAGATTCCTTCACTGCAGGGGGTTGGGCTAGATGACCCCCGGGTGTCCCTTCCAACTCTACGATTCTATGATTCTAACCTTACTCTTTCTACTTGCCTGTTAGTTTTTCATCTTTAACCGTCTGTTGTGATCATTGTTCTCTCTCTCTCTATATATATATGAATGAAATAAAAAGACTGCATTAAAAACAATGAACTGAAATCAATGCACACGCTCAAGTTAGGTGCATTGATTCCAATAGGTCTACTCTGAGTAAAACACAGCTGAATAGCGCACTTTGTTTCTTGAGGGAGAGCCAAAATACACCTGTTCAGCATGAATAAGGTCCCAGTTTCAATGTCCGGTATCTTCAGACATGGCTGGGCATACAGTGGTACCTCGGGCTAAGTACTTAATTCGTTCCGGAGGTCCGTTCTTAACCTGAAGCACCACTTTAGCTAATGGGGCCTCCCGCTGCCGCTGCGCCGCCAGAGCACGATTTCTGTTCTTAGCAGAGTTCTTAACCTGAAGCGTACTTAACCCAAGGTACCACTATACTTATTTCATTTATTTATTTATTCAGGCATGTACCCTGCCTGAAACTCTGTGGAGAGCCGCTGCCAATTAGTGTGGACAATAATAATAATAATAATAGTAATAATAATGATTTATTATTTGTACCCCACCCATCTGACCGGGTCTCCCCAGCCACTCTGGGCGGCCTCCAACAGATATTAAAATACATTAAAATATCACAGGTTAAAAACTTCCCTAAACAGGGCTGCCTTCAGGTATTTTCTAAATGTCATGTAGTTGTTGATCCCTTTAACCTCTGATAGGAGGGCGTTCCACAGGGCGGGCGCCACTACCGAGAAGGCCCTCTGCCTGGTTCCCTGTAGCTTTGCTTCTTGCAGTGAGGGAACCGCCAGAAGGCCCTCGGAGCTGGATCTCAGTGTCCGGGCAAAAATGATGGGGGTGGAGACGCTCCTTCAGGTATACAGGACCGAGGCCGTTTGGGGCTTTCAAGGTCAGCACCAACACTTTGAATTGTGCTCAGAAACATACTGGGAGCCAATGTAGATCTCTCAGGACCGGTGTTATGTGGTCCCGGCGGCCGCTCCCAGTCACCAGTCTAGCTGCTGCATTCTGGATTAATTGCAGTTTCCGGGTCATCTTCAAAGGTAGCCCCACGTAGAGCGCATGGCAGTAGTCCAAGCGGGAGATAACCAGAGCATGCACCACTCTGGCGAGACAGTCTGCGGGCAGGGAGGGTCTCAGTCTGCGTACCAGATGGAGCTGGTAGACGGCCGCCCTGGACACAGAATTAACCTGCGCCTCCATGGACAGCTGTGAGTCCAATATGACTCCCAGGCTGCGCACCTTGTCCTTCAGGGGCACAGTTACCCCGTTCAAGAGACAGCCTCTTCCCTTCCTCCGCCATGGCGTTCGCACCCCAACATCTGGGCTGGGCTGTCATCGCTGTAGCACAGGCCCCCAAACACCCCTGGAGAACTGACACAGATCTGTGGGGCCACTGTTCCTTATTAAAGCCTCTCTATATATTATATTTAGTATATTCATTCGTTCGTTCCCTAGGAAATGGTTTATTCATGAGTCTGCTTTCCATTCAATCTCTCCATCCGAGGCCCAGCAGACGAGGCAGGAAGACGCAGCCGGGGTCAGAGGACAGAGAATGTGCAGAGAGATAGGAGGTTTTTCAAAAGGGTGGGGGTGGGGTTTCCCATCCTTTCCCCATATTTCACCGCATCCCCCCACCCCGCATTTCGGATTACCGGCTCTGTTAATTCAATAACCTGCCATATAATTACTGCATAATAAACTGCTATTATCCTAACATTCGCTCAACATCTGCGATTGCCTTAAAGCGCAGGGAGGAGGGTCCCGGGGGGGTGGGGGGGCGGGCGGGGATTTGGGGCAACCTTCTGTCGGCAGGCAGAACAGGGCATCCCACTGAACCCGCCCTCCACCCAGAGAATCGAGGAAGAAGCATGAAAATCAGGCAAGGGCTCAAATAACCCGCCTTTAACGCAGGCTTGTAAACTGTCTCGTGAGGGTAGTAAACCTCTCAGTTTGGGCCAAGGTTTTTGTTAAAAGCCTGAGCACAGTTCCTTCCTTCTTTGGAGCTTTAACGCTCCACAAATGACCTCAGGACGTGTTCATAGCCACGGCAAAGACCCGCACCTGGGAGCATGGGAGGATCAAAGCTCATGCTCTCAACTGCTGTGCTTGGCCTGCCGCGCTGCTCGGTAATCCAAGTGCGTGGGTGGAAGTTTTTAAGCGCAAATAAGCAAGAAAGCAGCTTCTTCCTGGACCTCAGTTTTCTCCATCTGTGAAATGGGTATATGGATGGACCAGCGCTTTGGAAAGGGAATATATTAAGTCCCTGTGCAAACCTTAGAACAGAGATGTCCCCAAGAGCTGCTGGCCTGCCTTCCAGTTCCTCTTTAGCCACAGAATTACAGGATCGTAGAGTTGGAAGGGACCCTGAGGGTCATCCAACCCAACCCCCTGCAATGCAGGAATCTCAGCTAAAGTGTCCATGACAGATAGCCATCCAACCTCTGCTTAAAAACCTCCAAGGAAGGAGAGTCCACAGTCCCTAGACACTGTTCCACTGTCAAACAGCTCTTACTGCCAGAAAGTTATTCCTGATGTTTAGTCGGAATCTCATTTCTTGTAACGTGAGAGCCAGTGTGGTGTAGTGGTTAAGAGCGGTGGACTCGTAATCCGGGGAACCGGCTTCGCGTCTCCGCTCCTCCACATGCAGCTGCTGGGTGACCTTGGGCTAGTCCCACTTCTCTGAAGTCTCTCAGCCCCACTCACCTCACAGAGTGTTCGTTGTGGGGGAGGAAGGGAAAGGAGAATGTGAGCCGCTTGGAGACTCCTTCGGGGAGTGATAAAGCGGGATATCAAATCCAGACTCTTCTTCTTCCTCCTCCGTCTTCCTCCCCCCCCCCCCGCAAGGAGCTTAGAGTGGTGTGCCAAAGTTGTCACAGACTTAAGAGATGGTAGTGACATCTCCGGTTCCCAGAATCCGGAGGTCCCTCTGGGTGGGCGGTCCCAGTTCCTAGGAATTAGGTGGGCAACCCTGTCCTTGGGGCTGATCTCCTGTTGAAGGAACAGGGTCATCGTCTGGGACTATTCCTGGGGGCTTACGACCAGCTTAGGCTGGGTGGCCAGCTACCCTCACTTCTGGACCAGAGAGCCAGGGTGGTGTAGTGGTTAAGAGCGGTGGACTCGTAATCCGGGGAACTGGGTTCGTGTCTCCGCTCCTCCACATGCAGCTGCTGGGTGACCTTGGGCTAGTCCCACTTCTCTGAAGTCTCTCAGCCCCACTCACCCCACAGAGTGTTTGTTGTGGGGCGGGAAGGGAAAGGAGAATGTGAGCCGCTTTGAGACTCCTTCGGGGAGTGATAAAGCGGGATATCAAATCCAAACTCTTCTTCTTCTTCTTAGTTCGAGTCCTACCCTCCAGAGCAGGAGAAAACAGGCTTGTTCCCTCTTCCGCGCGACAGCTCCTTGAGATATCTGAAAATGACTCTCCTATCTCCTCTCCTAGTTTCCTCTTTCCCAGGCTAAACATACCCAACTCCTTCACCCATTTCCAGACCCCTCATCATTTTGGTCTCCCCCCTCTGCACACCTTCTTGTTTATCCTTCCTCCTTCTTAAAATGGGGTGCCCAGAACTGGGCAAAGGACTCCAGGTGCAACACACGACCCTTAAGGTAGAATATCTGTAAAACCAAACACACCCTGCGTATTATTTTTTTCCATTTAAAGTTTCTCCAACTCACCTCTCAAGAGCCTCACCATCCTATTGTTCCCCCCTAGGCAGGACACACGGCCGACTCTCATTTAGGCTGGGATTGGGGCCGCGGAACCTATTTACAGGGCTTCGGGGCTCGTTCAGAAACAAGGAGGGGAGCGTGCTGAACACACGCAGATCTTGGCATGCCGTTAAGATTCAGGAAGGATTCGGGATGAGTCAACCAACAGCTTGACAACGGGTGGGGCGGAGATTAACGTCTGGTATTGCAAAATCGTTGTGTGTGTTTTTTTAAAGAAAATAAAAATTAATGTTTTAATTTTTTTAAAAAAAAAGAATGAAGGAGACTTTTGGGCGTTTTCAAGTTGGAATGCAAAAGGTGGATCGGTCGGAAATCTCACGGCACGTTTGGCTGGGCACGCACCAGACTCTCCAGCAATTAAGGAGGAATAATTGCTGTAGGAATCCATCGACTGCAAGTAATTTGTGCAGCTAACAAGCCCAAGAACACACTACCTGTTTAACAGGGATGCTTAAACTCCAACCTTGATTAGCGAGGCAAAAATAAGAAGAAGAAGAAGAATCCTGGGCTGCATCCATAGGAGTATAGCATCTAGATCAAGGGAAGTAATAGTACCACTGTATTCCGCTCTGGTCAGACCTCACCTGGAATACTGTGTCCAGTTCTGGGCACCACAGTTCAAGAAGGATACTGACAAGCTGGAACGTGTCCAGAGGAGGGCAACCAAAATGGTCAAAGGCCTGGAAACGATGCCTTATGAGGAACGGCTTAGGGAGCTGGGTATGTTTAGCCTGGAGAAGAGAAGGTTAAGGGGTGATATGGTAGCCATGTTCAATTATATAAAAGGATGTCATATAGAGGAGGGAGAAAAGTTGTTTTCTGCTGCTCCAGAGAAGCGGACACGGAGCAATGGATTCAACTACAAGAAAGAAGATTCCACCTAAACATTAGGAAGAACTTCCTGACAGTAAGAGCTGTTCGACAGTGGAATTTGCTGCCAAGGAGTGTGGTGGAGTCTCCTTCTTTGGAGGTCTTTAAGCAGAGGCTTGACAGCCACCTGTCAGGAATGCTTGGATGGTGTTTCCTGCTTGGCAGGGGGTTGGACTGGATGGCCCTTGGGGTCTCTTCCAACTCTATGATTCGAAGAAGAAGAAGAAGTAGAAGAAGAAGAAGAAGAAGAAGAAGAAGAAGAAGAAGGGGAAGGGGGAAAAACAAGATTGAAGAGGTTTCTAAGTGTGTTGTAGTGGTTAAGAGCAGTAGACTCGTAATCAGGTGAACTGGGTTCGCTTCCCCACTCCTCCACATGCAGCTGCTGGGTGACCTTGGGCTAGTCACACTTCTCTGAAGTCTCTCAGCCCCACTCACCCCACAGAGTGTTTGTTGTGGGGGAGGAAGGGAAAGGAGAATGTGAGCCGCTTTGAGACTCCCTAGGGTAGTGATAAAGCGGGATATCAAATCCAAACTCTAAGTGCCGAAAGTGTAAAAAATGAAGAACACGGCGCTGGCTTTGCAGAGAACCCACCAGGTCAGGATCCAAAGATATCGAGAGAGGGCGGGGGATCTTTTACCTGCAAGGTGTGTTCCAGACGCATAAGAACCAGAGGTTTTCCAAACAAGCACACCTTTCTATCCCCCATCCAGGTAAGCAAGAAGCATTATCAGGGTTCAAGGCCTAGCGAAAATTGCCCCAGGAAGGTATGCCGAAGGGTAGCCTGGGGAGAGTTCCAAGGGCCAGGTAAAGAAGTCCAGAGGGCCGCATTTTTGTTGGCATTCTGGCCAGCTTTCTGGGTCTTGTCTGGCTTGGTGCATGAGAGCCGGATCGGGCCAGAGGCCCACCTGGTTTGGCATCCTGTACTCACCTGGACCCAGGTGGCGCTGTGGGTCAAACCACAGAGCCAAGGGCTTGCCGATCAGAAGGTCGGCGGTTCAAATCCCCCCGATGGAGTGAGCTCCCGTTGCTCGGTCCCTGCTCCTGCCCACCTAGCAGTTCGAAAGCACGTCAAAGTGCAAGTAGATCAATAGGTACCGCTCCGGCGGGAAGGGAAACGGCGTTTCCGTGCACTGCTCTGGTTCGCCAGAAGCGGCTTTGTCATGCTGGCCATATGACCCGGAAGCTGTACGCCGGCTCCCTCGGCCAGTAAAACTAGATGAGCGCTGCAACCCCAGAGTCGGACACGACCGGGCCTAATGGTCAGGGGTCCCTTTACCTTTACATTACTCACCTGGACAACTAGACACACAGTACAGGAAGCCAGGAAGCTTGAGCAGAGCACCAGAGACCTCTCCCTTCCTGAATTTGCCAGGTATTCAGAAGCATAGAATCATAGAACTGCAAGGTTGAAGGGGACCACAGCGGTCATCTATTCCAACCCCCTGCAGTGCAGGAATCTTGGCTGATAACTGGAGTCAGAGGATCCGCCTTTCACCCAGGCAGACTGTCCGTCTTGATCAGTGCGGTTTTAAGTATTTTCAAGTATTTTCAGTTTTGTGTTGTTTTATCAGTAGGCGTAAAGTAACTTGCAGTTCTGACCAATATGCCGAGATGCGTTTGGAGATATTTTTTGTGCAATTGACTTGAGACTCTATCCAAAGATCACGGCATCTCCCTGGATGTTTTTGTTTTGTTTTTGTTAAAACACTTACAGTATTGAGCGAGTTCTGCTACCGTTGCAAACTACCACAGTAAAAACATAAAAAAGTTTGTTACAATGGTCCATAAACTTTAGTGCGATACAGAAATCTATCGGACAGGAAATTTTATTCCGTCGTGAATGGCGGATGAAGCTCATCACGGGGGCAGTGGGGAAGCAATCTTGTTCAGGTCACCGGAAAATTAAACTCTCTCTCACACACACACACCCCCTTCAAGCTCACCTTGTAGAAAAAACCAGCAATAAACACTGATCCCCGTGTTCTGGGGACGCGGGTGGCGCTGTGGGTTAAACCACAGAGCCTAGGGCTTGCCGATCAGAAGGTCAGCTGTTCAAATCCCTGCAATGGGGTGAGCTCCCATTGCTCGGTCCCTGCTCCTGCCCACCTAGCAGTTCGAAAGCACGTCAAACTGCAGGTAGATCAATAGGTACCGCTCCGGCGGGAAGGTAAACGGCGTTTCCGTGCGCTGCTCTGGTTCGCCAGAAGCGGCTTAGTCCTGCTGGCCACATGACCTGGAAGCTGTACACCGGCTCTCGGTCAATAAAGCGAGATGAGCGCCGCAACCCCAGAGTCGGACACGACTGGACCTAATGGTCAGGGGTCCCTTTACCTTTACCTAACCTGGAAAAGGTGGGTGCGGCCACAGTGCTCGTTCTCTCTTGCTGCCCCCGCAGGGAGAGAAATCTCCCACTGGGGGGGGGGTTAAGGTCCTTGGGAGCCAGCCGGGACTCCTGCTAACTCTCCATCGCAAGGCTGCAGTGTTGCCAAATTGAGCCACTCTTGCAGGGACAGCTATAAAAAGACTAGTAGGGGATACGGCTTTGGAGAATCGGATATCCTCTCTGCTCAGTGGGAGGCATGCGTCCCACCCACCCACCGCCACCCCTCCTGCAAGGAGAGGGTTTAAAAGCTGTCTAGCCAGGCAGCATATGGAAAGGCTTACGCTGCCTGCCATTCACAACCTCTCCAGCGCTGGGCTCTCCTAGAAAGCATGCAAATATCATAGAATCCTAGAGTTGGAAGAGACCCCAAGGGCCATCCAGTCCAACCCCCTTGCCAAGCAGGGTGGATAAAAATCAATGATTTTTTAAACAAAATATTAAAAAATCAGATTTTTTTGATTTAAATCGGATTTTTTTTTTATTTAAATTGGATTTTTAAAATGAAATGCTTTTGGAGGAAAAATCTTTCTAAATATAGTCTTCTATTTAAGTTACATTGTAGTCCAAAGGCTATTCATCAGGAAATAAGGATTTGTTTTAAGTTTATCAAGTGTGCTAAAACTCAGTCTAAGTTTTTTTTAAAAAAATGTTTAACCACATCCTCCCCATGTCCGTGCGAGGCGGCGGCACTGAGGCAACTGACGACGCGCCTGCGCACGGCCGCCCTCTCCGACACGCCCCCTCTCCGCCCGCTCCAATCCCTGCGTCCCTGTGTGACATGCGCAGTGGCAAAATGCCACTGACACACGGAACGCACGCAGGGACACAGGGACTTTATTATATAGGATATAAGTTTTGCATCGTACATCTGGTCCTCACTCCGGAAGTCCTTATTTCAACTCCTAATAGACTCTTCATTTCGGCTTTACATACAAAACGCTCTCTTTGAACTTTTGAATACGAATTTATATTCATTGTACAGTATTTGGTATTTTGTGTGCCTTACATTTGATTTTGACTCACAAGTAGATATTATTTCTTTTGTTGAAACTTCTGGCCAGAGTTCTTGGTATAGCTATTTATTTCAATGATCTGAACCCTGGCAGAAGAACAAGACATATCCCTGCAAAAAAATAAGGAAAAATATGCAAGGGGGGGGGAGAAGGAACTGGGGATGGGGCAGGCGGGGCTTGCAAGGAACTGATTCCTGAAAAATTAGGGCAGGGAGCATGACGGCAAACCTCTCTGAATACACCTTGGCTCCTTAATGCGTGGAGAAAGGCAGGACGAGACATGAGGAAGAGTTTCCAGCGAAGGTTATCCCGGGTGAGAGAAGCGTTATCAACAGGAATCTTGTGTTCATAACAGATCATTTTGTTGCACGGAAGAAAACCCTTGGGTGAAACCTGAGACACACACACACACATATATATTTAATTATCAGAAAGCAAGGCTTTTGAACACACGGCTGAAGCAAATGGGTTTCAACTGAGCCTGTCACGGAGGGGGAAGAGGAGATGGAGAGAGAACCTGAAATCACCCTCCATAGAAAGGAGGAGGAAGTGTCAGAATCTTATCTGCCCTGGAATCCCGCTTGGACTACTGCAATGCGCTCTACGTGGGGCTACCTTGGAAGGTGACGCGGAAACTGCAATTAATCCAGAATGCGGCAGCTAGACTGGGGACTGGGAGTGGCCACTGGGACCACATAACACCGGTCCTGAGAGATCTACATTGTCTCCCAGTACGTTTCCGAGCACAATTCAAAGTGTTGGTGCTGACCTTTAAAGCCCTAAACGGCCTCGGTCCTGTATACCTGAAGGAGCGTCTCCACCCCCATCGTTCAGCCCGGACACTGAGATCCAGCGCCGAGGGCCTTCTGGCGGTTCCCTCCCTGCGAGAAGCAAAGCTACAGGGAACCAGGCAGAGGGCCTTCTCGGTAGTGGCGCCCGCCCTGTGGAACGCCCTCCCAGCAGAGGTCAAAGGTACTAACAACTATCTGACATTTAGAAGATGCCTGAAGACAGCCCTGTTCAGGGAAGTTTTTAATCTGTAACATATGTATTTTAATGTATGCTGGAAGCCACCTAGAGTGGCTGGGGAGACCCGGCCAGATGGGCGGGATATAAATAATAAATTAATTAAATTAAATTAATTAATGTGGCTCCAGACTCTGCTTAGGCACGGACAGGAGGGCTTGCACGATCCGGCGCAGCCCTTTCGTGATGCCGCTTCTCTCTTTACGAAGCACGCATCCGGCAGAGAACTGGGCCATAAATAACCCTGCATGCACACAACTCCTAAAAGCACTTCCGGTCCACTCTGCAAAAAAACAAAGAAACCACACACTTAAAAAAAGAAAGAAGCCAATTGAAAACAGCGGTTTGGCAAGGGAGCCCTGGAGCATCTCACCTTGCACGTAGAGAGAGGGAGGCGCCAAGTCCTCGCGTGCCAGCCTGCCGGTGCCCGCGGGAGGGGAATTATCTTTGCTGGTGCAACGGACTGAGCCAGGGGTCAGCAAGCTAAGGCCCATGGGCCGGAAGCAGCCCACGGAGGTCGTTTGACCGGCCCCTGAGCCGAGCCACTGGCACAGCACGGCACGGGGACTCGCTTCTGCGGCGCCAAAAATCGCGTCTGCGCAGACGCCGAAAATCGCGGGCGCGATGCGGCCCACGGAGGGATCTCCGCGGGACTGATCCGGCCCAGGTAAGATAAACCTTGCTGGCCCCTGAGCGATGCATCGTCAAGGAGTGGGTTTAAGACTTCCAGAGCTACAGGTGGGAGGCAGTCTGGCGTAGTGGTTGGAGCAGGTCTTAGGAGAGACCAGGGTTCAAATCTCCACTTGGCCATGAGGCTCACTAGGTGACCTCGAGGGGCAGTCTCTGCCTTTGTAACCCACCCCGCAGGGTTGCCGTGGGCATTAAATGAGGAGCAGGGAGAACCACGTAAGCATAGAAATGCAAGACAGCAAGCATCTCAGTTGGCAGATTTAAAAAATAAAATATTCAAGCTAGTAACTGTCTTGGAATTCCTAGCCACCTGTGACTACCTAGCAAGTAGGAAAAAAATTATCGGTGTTCCTCTCCCATCTTTGGACGAATTATATAGCTGCTGTTGTCTCAAAAAAGCAAACAACATTTTACAGGATTCATCTCATCCTGGATATAGTCTGTTTGCACAGTTGCCTTTGGGCAAGAGATACAGAACAACTAAATCAAGAACAAATAGACTCAAAAACAGTTTTTATCCAAGAGCTATAACTATTTTAAATGCTGTAACCAAATGATATGATCTTTGGGGAGTCGTGATGGATGGTATGGAAATGTATGTGTGGTTGAAAATGTATATATGCGTGTATGTGGCTGTAAATGTGGGATGGCATTCAATTTCGTTGTGCTACGTACAATGACAATAAAGTATCTATCTATCTATCTATCTATCTATCTATCTATCTATCTATCTATCTAGTTGTTAAATCCAACCCTGCCTTACCTCAGTGTTCCATCCTTTCCACTGATTTAATATATGATATAATATATATGATACAATCATTTGGGACCCAGGTGGCGCTGTGGGTTAAACCACAGAGCCTAGGGCTTGCTGATCAGAAGGTCGGCGGTTCAAATCCCTGCGATGGGGTGAGCTCCCGTTGCTCGGTCCCAGCTCCTGCCCACCTAGCAGTTCGAAAGCACGTCAAAGTGCAAGTAGATAAATAGGGACCGCTCCGGCGGGAAGGTAAACGGCGTTTCCATGCGCTGCTCTGGTTCGCCAGAAGCGGCTTTGTCATTCTGGCCACATGACCTGGAAGCTGTACGCCAGTTCTCGGCCAATAAAGCGAGATGAGCACCGCAACCCCAGAGTCAGACACGACTGGACCTAATGGTCAGGGGTCCCTTTACCTTTACCTTTTACAATCATTCAGCCTGGACATTGAGGTCCAGCTTCGAGGGCCTTCTGGCGGTTCCCTCCCTGCGAGAAGCTAGGTTACAGGGAACCAGGCGGAGGGCCTTCTCGGTGGTGGCACCCGCCCTGTGGAACACCCTTCCATCAGAGGTCAAGGAAATAAACAACTGCCTGACTTTTAGAAGACATCTGAAGGCAGCCCTGTTTAGGGAAGTTTGTAATGTTTGATGTTTTATCATGTTTTTAATATTCTGTTGGGAGCTGCCCAGAGTGGCTGGGGAAACCCAGCCAGATGGGCGGGGTATAAATAATAAAATCATTATCATCATTATTATATTCTTATTATTTGATGGAGAAACTTACAGACATTGTACTTCAACTCCCATCATCCCCAACAGCCTGGCCGATGGGGTTATGAATAACTTGTTGTTTAGTCGTGTCCGACTCTTCTTGACCCCATGGACCAGAGCACGCCAGGCACTCCTGTCTTCCACTGCCTCCCGCAGTTTGGTCAGACTCATGTTGGCCGCTTCGAGAACACTGTCCAACCATCTCGTCCTCTGTCGTCCCCTTCTCCTTGTGCCCTCCATCTTTCCCAACATCAGGGTCTTCTCCAGGGAGTCTTCTCTTCTCATGAGGTGGCCAAAGTCTTGGAGCTTCAGCTTCAGGATCTGTCCTTCCAGTGAGCACTCAGGGCTTATTTCCTTCAGAATGGAGAGGTTTGATCTTCTTGCAGTCCATGGGACTCTCAAGAGTCTCCTCCAGCACCATAATTCAAAAGCATCCATTCTTCGGCGATCAGCCTTCTTCATGGTCCAGCTCTCACTTCCGTACATCACTACTGGGAAAACCACAGCTTTAACTATACGGAGCTTTGTCGGCAAAGCTCCATTCATTTCCGTGGGTCTACTCTGTGGTGCAACCCACCAAGGTCCCGTTCGGGCGCCAGCCAGTCTCCTTTTGGAGCTTCTCCAGGTGGGCAAAGCCTTGCGGAGAGAGCAAGGGGCATGGCTTGAGATGTGAGCCACTGAAAACTGGCCAGCGGGTTTGACAAACCAGTATCCGTTCCAACTCTTTGAGGGAGGAGGAGGAACAAAACAAACAGATGTTTTCCCACAATTCTGGGAACCGTCTGGCAAGAGCCTCCTGATTTCCTCATCCTGACCCATTCAAATTTGTCACGGCCTTGAAAAGATCTCTTTTAAAAAAGCGCAGCATGATTTTATCATTGTTATTTGGGGGATAAGCAGAAGGGAAAGCCACACACGGACCCTTTGACGATGCCAAGAGAACAGATGCAAGGCACATTCTCTCCGGCTAGCGTTGCACCTCCGACCACAGCGGCTGGTCCAATTATCAGGCAAGGGAAGGCGAAGATGGAGTGGGAAGATCAGAGCGAAACACTGGCATGCGTGGAAGAACCCAGGAAACTCCCAAGAACTCTTTGCGCTCCGAGGGAAACAGATGCAAAAAAGGGTCTCGTCCACCCAGAAGATGGAGCAAGCATTCTTCTCCTGCTCCAGAGCGCGGGACTCAAACCAACGGATTCAAGCTACAAGAAAGGAGATTCCAACTACCGTATTTTTCGCTCTATAAGAACATAGGACGCACCTAGTTTTTAGAGGGGAAAAGCCCCATTTTTTTGAGGATCAGCTCAAATTTCTGCAGCTTCTTTTGCAAAGGAGAAAAGCCCCATTTTTTGAGGATCCGCTCAAAGTTGTTGAGCTTACTTTGCAAAGGGGAAAAACCCTGTTTTATGGGGTTTAACTCACAGTTCTGCAGCTTCAGGAAAGGGAGCCATTTCTACAGTTTCCAGACAGATAATCTAATCAGCCAGTCACATGTCGCTGGGGAAACAGCCTCCCTCTGCAAGAGGGCGTGGCTGCAATCTCTCTCCCTTATCTCTCTCCCCGATCATTTGCTGAGCAGCTGCTCAGAGGGCTTCCTTTCAACACCCCCTTCTCTCTCTCTCTCTTTTTTAAAAAAAGCACGATCTGCTTTTGCCCCTGGGCAGTTCAGCTCCAGGGACCACACATTCGCTCCATAAGACGCACAGACATTTCCCCTTACTTTTTAAGAGGGAAAAAGTGCGTGTCTTATGGAGCGAAAAAATATGGTAAATATTAGGGAGAACTTTCTGATACTGAGAGCTGTTCAACAGTGGAACAGACCCTCTCAGAAGGAACTCTGTTGGGAGAGTTTTAAACAGAGCTGCCTGCATTACAGGGGGTTGGACTAAATGACCCTCCTGGCCCCTTCCAACTCTATAATTCTATGATTCCATGACTCCAAAGCACTCGGCCACCATGGAGGGTAACCGCTCTGTCTCTGCGTGATTCCTTGAACGCCTTGCTTCTGCTCAGGGTGGCTCGGTCCTGCCATTCTCAAAGCAGAGAGAGAACGCAGGGGATCACCAAATTCGTTCAAACGGTCCCACGGCATGCCCACATTCAACATCTATATAGATTTTTTAACATTTTCATCGCCTCCTTTTACTTCCTATATTGCAATCTGAGCTTTACAGAATGCAATAAGGAATTAAAGGAAGCAATAATAACACAATTAAAAATCATACAGAATCTGGCACAGCATGTTGCAATTGCTGAAGCGAGCGGGGGGGGGGGATCATTAAGGTCTCCGCTGAGACCCTCACAGATCTTCAAGTGGTCTGAGGTGGGGGAATTGGGATACCACAGAGCTTAGAGGAAGCCTGCCAATGAGGAAAATCATCAAGCAGAGGAGACACCTGCTAGATACGTCTTTCCTTTTCTTAAATAGGGTTCCTACTTCACCATAGACCTAGATGGTGGCGCAGGTCAATTCTGTGTCCAGGGCAGCTGTCTACCAGCTCCATCTGGTGCGCAGGCTGAGACCCTTCCTGCCCATGGACTGTCTCACCAGAGTGGTCCATGCTCTAGTTATCTCCCGCTTCGACTACTGCAATGCGCTCTGTGTGGGGCTACCTTTGAAGGTGACCCAGAAACTGCAACTAATCCAGAATGCGGCAGCTAGACTGGTGACTGGGAGCGGCCGCTGGGACCACATAACACCGGTCCTGAGAGATCTACATTGGCTCCCAGTACGTTTCCCAGCACAATTCAAAGTGTTGGTGCTGACCTTTAAAGCCCTAAACGGCCTCGGTCCAGTAGACCTGAAGGAGCGTCTCCACCCCCACCGTTCAGCCCGGACACTGAGATCCAGCTCCAAGGGCCTTCTGGCGGTTCCCTCACTGCGAGAAGCAAAGCTACAGGGAACCAGGCAGAGGGCCTTCTCGGTGGTGGCACCCGCCCTGTGGAACGCCCTCCCTGCAGAGGTCAAAGAGATATACAACTATCTGACATTCAGAAAATACCTGAAGGCAGCCCTGTTTAGGGAAATTTTTAACTTGCGATATTTTAATGTATTTTAATATCCGTTGGAGGCCGCCCAGAGTGGCTGGGGGGACCCAGCCAGATGGGCGGGGTACAAATAATAAATTATTATTATTATTATTATAGATGGCTTTACTTTCTGGGAAGACTGTACTTGATGTTGTTAGGTAGACATTTTGTCTAATGCAACAGGATACTTATTGGAGCTGGAGGGTTTATAATATAGCCTTATTCCACTGAGCTGCTGGAGAAGTTTGTCCCATATGCCGGTTCTGAAGTCTGTGGGTATCTATGGGAAAAGAAAAGGCTAAGGAGTAAACTCTACACCAGGCATCCCCAACCTTCAGCCCTCCAGATGTTTTAGACTACAATTCCCATCATCCCTGACCACTGGTCCTGTTAGCTAGGGATCATGAGAGTTGTAGGCCAAAACATCTGGAGGGCCGCAGTTTGGGGATGCCTGCTCTACACAAATCCGGTGCCGATCAGAAGGTTGGCGGTTCGAATCCGCACAACTCTCGTTGCTCTGTCCCAGCTCCTGCCTACCTAGGAGATGGAGGGTCTCAGCATCACCAAATCAGGAAGCAGGAAAGATGCCCCTCTGATGGAGAGGAAATGACCATCCATCATGGTCCTTTACATGGTCTCCCCTCCTCAACTTTATCCTAACAACATCAGAGTTCATCTCCCTGCCCAAGCACAGGACCTGACATCTCCAGTTAAAACAGATTCCAGTAGCAAGGGATAAGAGACCCTGTTAAACCACTGAGCCCTCCTGGATCAAGCCAGAGTTGGCTCACCTACGTAGTCCAGCATCCTGCTCTCAGAGCGACCAACCAGGTGCCAACTGGAAGCCTACAACCAGGGTCGAAGCAATGATTCTTCAACATCCACTGGACTGGTCATGGTGTGCGGATGCCTGATTATCGTCTTCCAAAGCAATTCCTCTATTCCGAACTTAAAAATGGGAAACGTAATGCTGGTGGGTCAACAAAAGAGGTGTAAAGACTCTCTCAAGGCAAATCTAATAAAACTAGTGAATTTAGCCCGTTAAAAACGGGCGCTAAGCGCCGGCCGCAGCGGCCGCCATAGGCAGCGGGAGCGGCGCGGTGGCGGGAGCCTCCATCGGCGGGCGGCGGCGGCAGCGGGAGCCTCCATAGACGGGCGGCGGCGGGCTTCCCCCCGGCAATGGCGGCGGTGCAGTTTTGCCCGGGCGGAAGTGTCTGTGTGTCGTCCCGCCCCCCTCTCCGCCCCCTCCTAAGCGACATCGCCTATTGCTCTCCTTTGCTGTCTATTGCTGTCCACGCTCCAATCCCTGCGTCCCCGTGTGACATGCGCACAACGCACTTCCGTGACACACGGAAAAGCAGGGACACTTGCTCTTTATTATATAGGATGTAGTATAAACACCGACAACTGGGAAACACTGGCCTACGAGCGCTCCAGTTGGAGAACAGCCTTGACCAAAGGCGTCATGGGCTCTGAAGATGCTCGAACTCAGGACGAAAGGGAGAAACGTGCTAAGAGGAAGAAGAAGAGTTTGGATTTGCTATCCCGCTTTATCACTCCCCGAAGGAGTCTCCAAGCGGCTCACATTCTCCTTTCCCTTCCTCCCCCACAACAAACACTCTGTGAGGTGAGTGGGGCTGAGAGACTTCAGAGAAGTGGGACTAGCCCAAGGTCACCCAGCAGCTGCATGTGGAGGAGCGGAGACGCGAACCCGGTTCACCGGATTACGAGTCTACCGCTCTGAACCACTACACCACACTGGCTCTCTGGTCCAGAAGTGAGGGTAGCTGGCCACCCAGCCTAAGCTGGTCGTAAGCCCCCAGGAATAGTCCCAGACGATGACCCTGTTCCATCAACAGAAGATCAGCCCCAAGGACAGGGTTGCCCACCTAATTCCTAGGAACTGGGACCGCCAACCCAGAGGGACCTCCGGCTTCTGGGAACCAGAGATGTCACTACCATCTCTAAGTCTGTGACAACTTTGGCACACCACTCTAAGCTCCTTGCGGGGGGGGGGGGGAGGAAGACGGAGGAGGAGGAGGAGTTTGGATTTGCTATCCCGCTTTATCATTCCCCGAAGGAGTCTCTAAGCGGCTCACATTCTCCTTTCCCTTCCTCCCCCACAACAAATACTCTGTGAGGTGAGTGGGGCTGAGAGACTTCAGAGAAGTGGGACTAGCCCAAGGTCACCCAGCAGCTGCATGTGGAGGAGCGGAGACGCGAACCCGGTTCCCCAGATTACAAGTCCACCGCTCTTAACCACTACACCACACCGGCTCTCTTGGCAAACCCTCACCGTTATCAACTCCCGCCCGGAAACCTATGTCCCCACTGTGGAAGGACGTGCGGATCCAGAATTGGCCCCCACAGTCACTTACGGACTCACTGTGAAGACCGTGTTCATGGAAGACAATCTTACTCGGCTACGAGGGATGGCCCAAGAAGAAGACTTGTGAGCACAAGAGCAAGTCTCCCTTCCTGCGGTTTCCAGAAAGCTGGATTCACAAGCGTCTCCTCCCTCCAGCAAATGTATTGAATCGGGGGTCTCCCGCTGTGGTGGTCTCATGTGCTCCCTGGTGTGCAGAGGGTCCCTTCCTCGGCTCAAAGGAGGCTTGAAAGCAGGGTGGATTTGATTTAAATCAACTTGATTTAAATCACGATTTAAATCACGATTTACCGGTAAATCACTAGTCAGTAAGACTTGATTTAAATATTTTTTTTACAGAAAGACTCCTTCTTGCTGGTATAATCTTAATATTTACAACCATATGAAGGTTTCATTTTTGGAATAATAAACTTTCAGAGTAGTTTTTACAGTTATATCAAAAATTACTGATTTGGTTATACTACTAGAAATACATAGACAGATAATTATGAAATTATGGTGAGGTTTAATAAGTTAACTGTTTATATTTGGACAACTTTTCTGCTGTACTTTATTGGAAGGAGGAAAATAATCATTTCCTTAATAACCATTTAAACAATTTATTTAACTAAAAAAATTAACACGATAGCATATGCATCCATGTTTGTTAACTCATGTGGTTAAACATTTTTTAAAAAAAAACTTAGACTGAGTTTTAGCACACTTGATAAACTTAAAACAAATCCTTATTTCCTCATGAATAGCCTTTGGACTACAATGTAACTTAAAGAGAAGACTATATTTAGAAAGATTTTTCCTCCAAAAGCATTTTATTTTAAAAATCCGACTTAAATCAAAAAAATCTGATTTTTTTGATTTTTTTTTTTTAAATCATTGATTTTTATCCACCCTGCTTGAAAGAGACATCCCACAGTAAGCAATAGAACAGATGCCCGCTGCAGCTTTTCCAACACGCAAATTTGACCCAACGTGCTCCCAGAAAGGTTACTCGCCCCAGCCCTGATACCAGGCAGCGCTTTCTCTCCGTGGGGCAAGCCCTCCCCCCTTTCCCCTCACGACTCCCTCCGCGTTAAATCCAGCCTCCAGTTCGGTTACACACCCTGACCCGGCCCTTGACCAGATCAATGGGGAATGCTAAATATAGACCTCCTTGCTATATGTCTATCCTTCCTTGTGGATCTTGGACGTCTGTCAATATCGAGTGGCAAACCTCCATGCCTTAATTACATCCAGGGTGGACGGGAGGGAGGAGAGGAGAGAAACTGGCTTGGAATGTCCTTTACTCATGTAATTCCCCCCCCCTTTACCCCTAAAGCTCTCATAAAAGGGTAAAGGGACCCCTGACCATTAGGTCCAGTCGTGGACGACTCTGGGGTTGCAGAGCTCATCTCGCATTATTGGCCGAGGGAGCCGGCGTGCAGCTTCCGGATCATGTGGCCTGCATGACTGAGCCGCTTCTGGCGAACCAGAGCAGCGCACGGAAACACCGTTTACCTTCCCGCCGGAGAGGTACCTATTTATCTACTTGCACTTTGACGTGCTTTCGAACTGCTAGGTTGGCAGAAGCTGGGACCAAGCAATGGGAGCTCACCCCTTCGTGGGGATTCGAACCGCCGACCTTCCGATCGGCAAGCCCTAGGCTCGGTGGTTTAACCCACAGCACCACCTGCGTCCCAAAAGCTCTCATACAACCCCATTTTTCACTCTGTGCAACTCTGCACCCCCCAGAAAAAAATCTGGATTCCCTCCCCTACAAAGCACACGCCTGCCTGCTTGCCAAAGCAAGATTTTCCAGGGGGAGGACTGAAGAAGAAGAAGAAGAGGAGGAGGTGGAGTTTGGATTTGATATCCCGCTTTATCACTCCCCGAAGGAGTCTCCAAGCAGCTCACATTCTCCTTTCCCTTCCTCCCCCACAACAAACCCTCTGTGAGGTGAGTGGGGCTGAGAGACTTCAGAGAAGTGGGACTAGCCCAAGGTCACCCAGCAGCTGCATGTGGAGGAGCGGAGACGCGAACCCGGTTCACCAGATTACAAGTCTACCACTCTTAACCACTACACCACGCAGTCTGAAGGATAGAACACCCCCCTCCACATGAGCATGGGGCTCTTCATCTCAGGGCCAGCCAAGAATTGGTTTAAGACTGGTTCTTTAAGAATTCTTGACCCTGAGATGAAGAGCCTCATGCTCTACCGACGTGGAGAGGGATGCAGAGGGTGTGTGAGAGAGATAGGAGGAGTAACAGGGCACAATTTCCCCTATTCAGAATTGCCTGTTGTGCCTCTGCGTGAGTCAGCGTTCTGGGCCGAACTCCTCCCAATAAGGAGCCATGTCTGACACAGCGGATCCTCAGATGGGCTGGAGCTCTGAGGGTGGGCAGGTGTCCTAACTCAGCAGTGGAGAAGCTTGTTTTCAGTACGTTTCCGAGCACAATTCAAAGTGTTGGTGCTGACCTTTAAAGCCCTAAACGGCCTCAGTCCTGTATACCTGAAGGAGCGTCTCCACCCCCACCGTTCTGCCCGGACACTGAGATCTAGCGCTGAGGGCCTTCTGGTGGTTCCCTTACTGCAAGAAGCAAAGCTACAGGGAACCAGGCAGAGGGCCTTCTCGGTGGTGGTGCCCGCCCTGTGGAACACCCTCCCATCCCATGTCAAAGAGATAAATAACTACCTGACATTTAGAAAACACCTGAAGGCAGTCCTGTTTAGGGAAGTTTTTAATGTGTGATATTTTAATGTAGTTTAATGTTCGTTGGAAGCTGCCCAGAGTGGCTGGGGGGACCCGGCCAGATGGGCGGGGTACAAATAATAAATTATTATTATTATTATTATTATTATTATTATTATTATTATTATTATTATTATTTGCATGCAGAATGTTCCAGGCTCAAAAGCAAAGCACCGCTCCAATTTTTAATCCAGGAGGGAAGATGCGTTTCAGAACTCTTACATGTGATTTTGTTTTGGGGTTGTTTTTTTAAGAGGAAAAAGCGGGAGAGTCAATCATCACTTTATTGCTGTAAGCCGGGGGGGGGGGGTGAGGTGGGAGAAAAATAAATATATAGCTTCCTCCCTGGAGACCGATGCGCATCTTTCTTATTTTTCTCTTTCCAAATGGGCGAGAGATTGCCTACGTGTTTTTCAAAAAAATGAATAGACTGGAGGTGGTTTGCAGCAAAACGAGCGCAAGAGGCAAACGCTCAGATCACGCTGACACATTTTGAACAAACTAAATTAACTCTTATATAAAGATTCCGTTTCCCCCGCCCCCACCCTCCCACAATCTCCCCCACCCCCCGCAAGTGCCGAACAAAACCGGATTTATAAATATCAAGCCATCGCAACAACGAAAAATTATGCATCTGATGAACGTTCTTTCCGCAGACCGGCGAATGATATGTCTGCGGGTGGGCTAAATGGGAAAAAATAGTGTACAGCGGACGCTCGGGTTGTGAATGTGATCCGGTCATGATTTGGCGCTTCTGCGCATGCGCCGGAACCCGGAAGTTAACCCGTTCCGGTACTTCCGGGTTCGGTGCGAGCGCAACCCGAAGCGTTCGCAACAGGAGGTATGACTGTACTCAGATGAACTACTGTATTTTTCGCTCCATAATGCGCACCGGACCATAATGCGCACCTCGTTTTTAGAGGAGGAAAACCAGGGAAATTTTTTTTCCTGGTTTTCCTCCTCTAAAAGGTTGGGAGGGAGGGAAGAGAGAGAGAAGGAAGGAAGGAAGAGAGAGAGAGAGGAAGAAAGAGGGAATGAAGAAGGAAGAGAGGGAGGGAGGAGAGAGAGAAGGAAGGAAGGATGGAAGGAGAGGAGAGGAGGGAAGCATCTCCCTCCCTCCCTCCTTGTGCCCTGATGGAGAGAAAGGGGGCGGGCGCGGAGGGGTGGAGGGGGAAACGAAGGGAGCGCTGCTTTGGGGCTGTCCGTTCGTTTCGCCTCCACCCCTCCGCGCCCGCCTTGACAGCGCAAAAGGGTGCGGGTGCGGAAAGGAACGGACATCCCGAAAGCGCTGCTTTTGGGCTGTCCGTTCCTCTCCCGCCTGGCTGGGAGCCATGGCTCCGGTGGCAGAGGCATCCCTCTGCTTACGACTGCTGTGGCAGCCGA
This sequence comes from Darevskia nairensis, assembly GCA_034642065.1. Lineage (NCBI taxonomy): Eukaryota > Metazoa > Chordata > Lepidosauria > Squamata > Lacertidae > Darevskia > Darevskia nairensis. The sequence continues at coordinate 137,118 of JAWWNI010001387.1, forward strand.
GGGATCCCGCTGCCGGCCAGTGCCTTCGCTCCATAACGCACACAGACTTTCCCCCTTCCTTTTTAGGAGGGAAAAAGTGTGCGTTATAGAGCGAAAAATACGGTATCTTAGGTGGCGGATCTTAAGATTCGTGATGACGCCCAGGTCCTGCTTTCCACATTTCCTGTTGGGGCATCTGGCTGGACACTGCGAGAACAGGATGCTGGACTCAGTGGGCCCCCTCTGGCCTGACCCAGAAGCCAGGCTCTTCTTATGCTCTTAAGACTCCTAGATAGATCGGCGGTGACTAACCGCAATGGCTAACCACGGAGGCAGAGAGGCTTCTGAAAACCAGCCACTCAGTGGCAGAGCTTCATGCTCCAGCACCGGGGGGGGGGGCGCGTTTCCTCCTCGAGAATTCCGGAGGGTGGCAACATGAGAACAGGGCCTTTTCTGCAGTGGCTCCCCGTCATAAGTTTGTTTTTGTTCTCATTTTATTATGTATTTTTGCATTCTCATCGTATATAATAATCTTGCTATGTCCCTGCTTTTCCGTGTGTCACGGAAGTGCGTTCTGCGCATGTCACACGGGGACGCAGGGATTGGTGGGGGCGGAGAGGGGGGCGGGACGACGCAGAGACACTTCCGGCCAGGCGAAACTGCACCACCGCCATTGCTGCCGCCGCCCACCGCCCACCACCGCCTGCCCGCCTATGGAGGCTCCCGCCCCGCCAACCCCGCTCCGCCCGCTGCTGGCGAGCTTCTCCCTCGCCGACACCGGCCCGCCTTCCGCCCCCTTCCCCTCCAGGGTGGAGCGCCAGCAGCTCCTCCTGCTGGTCCGCCGAGGCGGCGTCGGGCTGGGCACGTCGGCGGAGGCAGCGCCGGCGGCGGAGGAGCCGGCCGGGCCAGCGCCAGCCCGTTTTTAACGGGCTAAATTCACTAGTTTTGTATAATTATGTTGTGAACCGCTCCGTGATGTTTGGGTGAAGGGTGGGATATAAATTTAATTAATAATAATAATAATAATAATAATAACTACTACAGGTTGCTAAATTCTTAACAGCGGTTATCTCATATAAGAGACGAAATGGAATGTCAGCCGATTATTGATAGGTATGAATATGTTTTTAAAACGAATTTAGACATTGATTTTAGTTTTGGTCAGGGTGGATAAAAATCAATGATTTTTTTTAAAAAATCCAAAAAATCGGATTTTTTTGATTTAAATCAGATTCTTTTGATTTAAATTGGATTTTTAAAATAAAATGGTTTTGGAGGAAAAATCTTTCTAAATATAGTCTTCTATTTAAGTTACATTGTAGTCCAAAGGCTATTCATCAGGAAATAAGGATTTGTTTTAAGTTTATCAAGTGTGCTAAAACTCAGTCTAAGTTTTTTTAAAAAATGTTTAACCACATCAGTTAACAGACATGGATACATATGCTATCATGTTATTGTTTTAGTTAAATAAATTGTTTAAATGGTTATTAAGGAAATGATTATTTTTCTCCTTCCAATAAAGTACAGCAGAAAAGTTGTCCAAATATAAACAGTTAACTTATTAAATCTCACCATAATTTCATAATTATCTGTCTATGTATTTCTAGTAGTATAACCAAATCAGTAATTTTTGATATAACTGTAAAAACCACTCTGAACATTTATTATTCCAAAAATGAAACCTTCATATGGTTGTAAATATTAAGATAATACCAGCAAGAACGAGTCTTTCTGTAAAAAAAATATTTAAATCAAGCCTTACTGACTAGTGATTTAAATCGTGATTTAAAACGTGATTTAAATCAATTTGATTTAAATCAAATCCACCCTGGAACAGGGCCTTTTCTGCAGTGGCTCCCCATCATAAGTTTGTTTTCGTTCTCATTTTTTTATGTATTTTTGCATTCTCGTTTTGTATAATTACGTTGTGAACCGCTCCGTGATGTTTGGGTGAAGGGCGGGATATAAATTTAATTAATAATAATAATAACTACTACAGGTTGCTAGATTCTTAACAGCGGTTATCTCGTATAAGAGACGAAATGGAATGTCAGCCAATTATTGATAGTTATGAATATGTTTTTAAAACGAATTTAAACAACATACAGTATCGTAGTGGTGCTGATAAGCCAAACACAACAACAGAAACCACCACACACTGGCTGACACTAAAGTAACACTAGCATATAAAACTCTAATGAGGAACTGATAATATTACGATGAAACCAAATACAAATCATACATAAAACCATGTAAATATCGCATGTATAACAACAATGTACAAAATCAATACCGTAGAACCATTCAGCAATAGATGTGATAACAAAACTCAGTGCCAACACAAAGTTCCTGCAAAGTTGATGGTGAATACAAAAATGTCAGTAGTAGGATACGATGAGAGATGAAGTCCTGATCCAATAATGTCACCATCCATCCAAACTAAATATACATTTTGGTTAACAAAACATGCAGATATCACAAAATGCATATTAAGAACTGATGAAGCATTAAGTGCGAAACCTGGACAATATCCGGAGGACAGTTTTTCTCTTCTCCTTCGTTCATTCATTGCTTTTTCTTCTCATGTTTAGTTTGGATGGATGGTGACATTATTGGATCAGGACTTCATCTCTCATCGTATCCTACTACTGACATTTTTGTATTCACCATCAACTTTGCAGGAACTTTGTGTTGGCACTGAGTTTTGTTATCACATCTATTGCTGAATGGTTCTACGGTATTGATTTTGTACATTGTTGTTATACATGCGATATTTACATGGTTTTATTTATGATTTGTATTTGGTTTCATCGTAATATTATCAGTTCCTCATTAGAGTTTTATATGCTATTGTTACTTTAGTGTCAGCCAGTGTGTGGTGGTTTCTGTTGTTGTGTTTAAAACGAATTTAGACATTGATTTTAGTTTTGGTGCCTAAATTTTAACTTTGTTGTTGTTGTTCAGTCGTTCAGTCGTGTCCGACTCTTCGTGACCCCCTGGACCAGAGCACGCCAGGCACGCCTATCCTTCACTGCCTCTCGCAGTTTGGCCAAACTCATGCTAGTAGCTTCGAGAACACTGTCCAACCATCTCATCCTCTGTCGTCCCCTTCTCCTTGTGCCCTCCATCTTTCCCAACATCAGGGTCTTTTCTAGGGAGTCTTCTCTTCTCATGAGGTGGCCAAAGTACTGGAGCCTTAACCTCAGGATCTGTCCTTCTAGTGAGCACTCAGGGCTGATTTCCTCCAGAATGGAGAGGTTTGATCTTCTTGCAGTCCATGGGACTCTCAAGAGTCTCCTCCAGCACCATAAGTCAAAAGCATCAATTCTTCGGCGATCAGCCTTCTTTATGGTCCAGCTCTCACTTCCGTACATTACTACTGGGAAAACCATAGCTTTAACTATACGGACCTTTTAAATTTTAACTTTAAAATCCCTCTAAGATATGTTTTTACGGAAATGCTAATATTGGCCCTTGTGAGTTGTGATACCATATTTGCGGCTTGTATGGTGCCGCTGTTTTATTTGACTCTTGTTTGTTTGTTTGTTTGTATTGTATGATGGGCGCAAATGCCGAAATAAATGATCTATCGAAAAATAATAATGACACTTCCATTAAAAATATTTTTAAGAGGAAGACTGATCAATAAGGAGCACCATTTGTAAAATGATCAGGTAAACGTTAACTGCCCATACATGTACATAGGCACACACAAAATTTTATACGCACAACTTTTTCTCTTTCCAAAACCTTCTGTACCAGCTCACTAAGCTGCTTGTGAAACTCCACTTAAGTTTCGAAATTGATTTGCCATGAAATCTGCCAGCTTTCTGCCAACAGCCTTGCTGGCTGGGGCCTGTGCCAGCTGTGATCCAAAACATCTGGAGGGCACTGCACTGGCAAAGGCTGCAGAATCGGGTTGCCACTGTTGCGTTCATTCGTTTACCCGCATTTCTCTCTCTCTCTCCAAGGAGATCCCTTTCCTCACAACAACCCTGTGAGGTAGGTTAGGCCAAGAATTACAGTCACTGACTCCAAAGTCACCCAGTGAGCTTCATGGCTGAGTGGGGATTTGAACCCTGCTCTCCCAGGTCCACCCAGGGACTCGAGTGGCGCTGTGGTCTACACCACTGAGCCTAGGGCTTGCCGATCAGAAGGTTGGCGGTTTGAATCCCCAAGACGGGGTGAGCTCCCGTTGCTCGGTCCCTACTCCTGCCCACCTAGCAGTTCGAAAGCACGTCAAAGTGCAAGTAGATAAATAGGTACCACTCCGGCGGGAAGGTAAACGGCGTTTCCGTGCGCTGCTCTGGTTCGCCAGAAGCGGCTTAGTCATGCTGGCCACATGACCCGAAAGCTATCTGCGGACAAACGCCGGCTCCCTTGGCCTATAGAGTGAGATGAGCACGCAACCCCAGAGTCGTCCGCGACTGGACCTAATGGTCAGGGGTCCCTTTACCTTTACCTCACAGGTCCAGCACTCTAACCACTACACCAGTGATGGCTAACCTTGACACTCCAGATGTTTTGGAACTACAACTCCCATCATCCCTAGCTAACAGCACCAGTGGTCAGGGATGATGGGAGTTGTAGCCCCAAAACATCTGGAGTGTCAAGGTTAGCCATCACTGCACTACACCAAGCTGACTTTCCCGTTTCAAGAAATTGAAAACTCGGAGGTGAGCCTGCAATCAGCCAGAATCCAAAAGGTCCCTGTGTAGAAGGTGCGATTTTTGCTTCACACCAACCGAAGACCTGTTCTGCCCCCAAAACTAGATATCCGGCGATATTGGAACAATCCAGCTTGGAGGACGGCTTCACACAAACACACACTCTCATTTCTAGGTGCAAACCAACTTTAAAGAACAACAAAGGATGAGCACCACACAGGTGGTAACCAGGTCTGATGGAGGTCTCCTTCCGGAGATTACCAAGATATGTAAATCGAGGTTAGGGTTGGGGGGGGGGCATGTAAGTGACTTCTCCTGCCCACCTAGCAGTTCGAAAGCATGTCAAAGTGCAAGTAGATCAGTAGGTACCACTCCGGCAGGAAGTTAAACCTGCCGCAACCCCAGAGTCGTCCGCAACTGGACCTAATGGACCTAATGGTCCAGTCCCAATTTTAGAGAAAAAGGTAAAAGAACCCCTGACCATCAGGTCCAGTCGTGTCCGACTCTGGAGTTGCGGCGCTCATCTCGCATTATTGGCCGAGGGATCCGGCATACAGCTTCTGGGTCATGTGGCCAGCATGACAAAGCCGCTTCTGGCGAACCAGAGCAGCGCACGGAAACGCCGTTTACCTTCCCGCCGGAGTGGTACCTATTTATCTACTTGCACTTTGAAGTGCTTTCGAACTGTTAGGTGGGCAGGAGCTGGGACCGAGCAACGGGAGCTCACCCCGTTGTGGGGATTCGAACCGCCGACCTTCTGATCGGCAAGCCCTAGGCTCTGTGGTTTAACCCACAGGGGGACCATGTACCGGTAAGCGACTTAGAGCTCCCCTGGGGGGGGGGAGGTGGGATCTAAATGCAACAGATAAATAAGAAAAATAAATAGCACCACTCAGAGCAGATCCATTGAAATCAACAGATGTCTGAAAGCAGACCAAGGGGCGAGGCAATTGAAATCAACAGATCATAGAATCATAGACCAAGGGGCGAGGCAAACTTCAGCCCACAAGCACCAAATGGGTCTACTTTCAAGTAACAGTTGGTTGGATGGAATGCACAATTGTTTTTTTTTAAACTGAGTTTTCTCTTGTGGCTGAATAGTTGGGAAACATACCATGGGGGAGAGACAGTGTTAAAAAAAGTAGGGGTTGTGTTTTTTTGCAGGGAAAGGGGGGGCGAAAAGATGGCTTCTTAATTGGCACCACATTTCACTAAAGCTGATTCGCCAGCCCAGATGTTCCTCGCTATGACAGACAGCAACAACCCCCCCCCCACGCAACTCACAGGGCCCAACGGCCGTTAGAGAGCGTGCAACGATAACACCGTCCACATTTGCCAGTGCTAAAATATTTGCTGTTGTTGCAGTGTGTTTGGAGAGAAGATGGGGTTCCCAAATCTGTATTAGAGGAGCAGAAATCTCTTTTTGTTAATCATTTGCTCCTAATCAAGACCCAAACTTGGAAAAATGTACACACACACACACACACACACACACACACACACAATGCACTTGCAACTCCCCCCCCCCTTCCAATAAGACTGGTTTAAATTCTATAGTGTTTTTAAATCTATCACATGGTTTTTCTTTCTGCGTTCCCCCCCCCAAATTTCTCCCCTCCCCATTGGCCATCCTTTGTTCATTAAGGATCTAGGAGGGGGATTGAGACAAGGTGGGGGTGGGGTGGGGGAAGGGAGGCTGAGAATGGTAAGCGAACATCCCCACCCCCCTTAAAAAAATAGCAAATTCTTGGAAATTTATTTTACCCGCTCTGCTAAATTCCCCCTTTTCAACAAGTTCTGCTGAGGAGTTTATTCTGTGAACTTGGAACATTTGGTAAGCAATACACATCAGTTTATGAAGGGCTGGAGTATTTTATTTATTTTTAAAGTGGTATTGGGTGGGTGGGGGTAAAGGAGGAAGAGAGATCAGAATCCAGCTTTTAACAGAGTTCAGAAAACAACAACTTAGGGAGGAATTTGGCTCCTAAATTTCGCTCCTTCCTTGTGAATGAGACAAAAGACTGGGAGTCCGGAGAGGGAGGGATATACAGTATATCTCTATAGGGCAATTGTGGGGCCGCTCAGAGTTTAAAAAAACCCAAAAACATCCCCCTCAACACACACTCATAATAAAACACCCACACCACCCGCAATCCTGCAGAAAAATTCTTCTTTTTTAGGAAGTTTTTATATTTTCAGAACTTTTCTGACCTCGCTCCTAAAACACAACAGATGCAATAGGATGAAGAAAGGGGGGGACGGACTCTTTTTCTTCAGCCTCTCGCCCTCCCACCAAAGTCGCCCCCCCCTCAAAAAACAACAACCCAAAGTTAACTCTGCGGAAAAGCACAAGTTGTTTGCTTGAAAGTTAAGAAGCAGAAGCCCAGTAGAACAGAAATTGGAGAAGCGATATAATCTGCTTTTATAGTCCGGCCTGCTGGTGAGTGAGACCCACTGAAATCGACAAGCGTGGGGAAACGGTTAGTTTCAGTGGTTTCTTTCACTTGGCGCAGAACCCATTTATTTTTTAATAAATGCGCACACATATGAATTGATGCATACATGTAGGGACACAGAGAGGACATTGCCAGGATGAAGCTTTCTAAAGGGTAGCGGGAATGAGCGCCCAGTTCTCCCCCCCCCAAAAAAACGATGCAGTTTCAAACCCTCGGAGGCGTAGGAGTTTATCCAAACTGCTGTCTCCAAATGCCAAGAACCAGAACAAAAGGCGCAAGTGAATCGAAGCAAGAGGGTTCAAAAACGCCCTTCCAGGCTGCTGATGCACCGTTAATTTTATTTTATTTTATTTTATTTCATTTTATTGGAGCGGGGCTGGGTGGGTTGGGGGGGGTCTGCAAAGGAAAGAAAGCCAACTCGCTCTGATGCCCCCACCCTGGAAAATGAGGGTGTATGTGGGGGGGGCAAGAGATCTGTTCCTTCGCGGGCTCCTCTCAACCCCCAAAACAAAAGACCCCCTTCGTTGGGGAAGCAAATGGTGGAGAAGAGGTGTATGGTTGGGTTTTTATAAAATAAAAAATGGAGGGGGGAGGGTAAAAGTTGAGAGAAACAGGGGAAAAAGCAAGCAATTTGATAGAATCTCAAGAGCATCCGTCGCCATCTGGGATGAGGCGGACGAGCCAAAACTATACAGAGATACATTGTTTTAAGTAAATATAAAACATTCAGGACTCACCCTGCAAATTCACAACCTTTCCCCATCAATGCATGGCAGTGCTGTCCGTCCCCTCCTTTTAAAGAAGGTGGGGGGCGTTTTTCAGAAGCAAGGAAAAAAGGGGGCTCAATAGTCCAGCGTCCTGGATGAGTCCCCCGTTCAGTTAATCCAAACTTGGAAAGTTTTGAGAGCTGGAGAACGAGAGAGAGAAGGGAATAGTGACTCCCCAGCCAGGCTCTGGGCGGTGGGAGGGGCTGGAGGGGGGGCCCCACCGGAGAAGGGAATGGGGAGGAGCTGGGAGACGTGAAGACCAGAGAGGAGGAATGAAAGGGGGGGCACAGCGAGAGGAGGGAGAGAGAGAGGCCTTTTCCCAGCACTTTTGTTTCTCCATAGGAGACTTTTAAAAAGCTGCTTGGAAATACGCATTTCTAGAAAGGAAGAAAAAAAAAGCAAAAGAAACCCACACGGGCAGGTCTAGAGTTGGAAGGGGACCCCGTGCGGTCATCTAGTCCAACCCCGCCGCAATGCAGAAATGGACACGGCAGATGGACCTCCGCTTAAAAGCCTCCAAGGAAGGAGAAGTCGCCACGTCTCCTGGGAGCCAGGGCCCGGAATCGAACAGCTCTTACTCACGGAAGGGGCACCCTCAACCCCGGTTGGTCAGAGGGGACGGGGCTGCCCTCTGCACATGCCCAGGCACACTCTCGCGGGCCTTTTGGCAGAGGTGAAATCTACCAAACACCACACAAAGGGGCATCACGGCACCTTGTTGTTGTTGTTTAGTCGTTGAGTCGTGTCCGACTCTTCGTGACCCCATGGACCAGAGCACGCCAGGCACGCCTATCCTTCACTGCCTCTCGCAGTTTGGCCAAACTCATGCTAGTAGCTTCGAGAACACTGTCCACCCATCTCATCCTCTGCCGTCCCCTTCTCCTTGTGCCCTCCATCTTTCCCAACATCAGGGTCTTTTCCAGGGAGTCTTCTCTTCTCATGAGGTGGCCAAAGTATTGGAGCCTCAACTTCAGGATCTGTCCTTCTAGTGAGCACTCAGGGCTGATTTCTTTAAGAATGGATAGGTTTGATCTTCTTGCAGTCCATGGGACTCTCAAGAGTCTCCTCCAGCACCAGAATTCAAAAGCATCCATTCTCCGGCGATCAGCCTTCTTTATGGTCCAGCTCTCACTTCCATACATCACTACCGGGGAAACCATAGCTTTAACTATACGGACCTTTGTTGGCAAGGTGATGTCTCTGCTTTTTAAGATGCTGTCTAGGTTTCTCACCTTAAGAGTTAGCAAATTCATTGTCCCCCCTGCCCCCCTTTTGTGGCCTACGTAGTCGTGCCAATGCAAAACTTGCTCTATAACAAATTTGGTCGTGTTTTAAGATGCCGCCGGACTCTTTCATTACGTTGTTTTCCCCTACTCCCCATTTTACCCTCGCAACAACAGCCCTGTGAGGTAGGCCAAGATGAGAGGGGCTGGCCCCAAGGACACATCCAGCAAGTTTCACAGCCGAGCGGGGATTCAAACCCTGGTCTCCCAGGCCCTAGCCCAGGAGGCTTCCTCAACCTCGGCCCTCCAGATGTTTTGAGACTACAATTCCCATCATCCCTGACCACTGGTCCTGCTAGCTAGGGATCATGGGAGTTGTAGGCTGAAAACATCGGGAGGGCCGAGGTGGAGGAAGCCAGACCTAGCCCAACACACTAACCCCTGGCTCTCGTATGCCCAGAGGGTGTAGGAAACTCGCTTCAGAGCTGTTTCCCTCCCAGAGCAGAGAAGCACGGGACATAAATGTAGCACATTAAATTTAACGGCCTAAAATATATTTTTGTTGGGGGTTCAGAATTAGATGCAGGAAGTCCCCGTTTTTAAAAAACAAAACAAAACAGGCACCTTAGATGCAATTGTGCATCTCACCATGACGATAAAAACTGTGGTCCAGCAATATCTGGGGACAACCACCCTATGGTGGCCTGCAGTTTCATGCTAAAACTATGGGCATATTAGGGTGGCAGCATCCAAAATGAGAAGACCTGTACCGTTTTCAACTGCCTTAGGTGAGGCAAGGGGTGGGGTGGGGGACAAAGCTGGACCCCCGCCCCCTAAAGGCCACCTGCCCCAGGATAGTGTCTACCTGAAACTAGCAAGACCCAGGTTCGAATCCTGTTGCCGGTTAACGCATGCTGCACGTCACACCTCTCCGCTGAGCCTACCTCGCAGGGCTATGTGGTGGATCATAATGGGACTATAAAGGTAAAGGGACCGCTGACCATTAGGTCCAGTTGTGTCCGACTCTAGGGTTGCGGCGCTCATCTCGCATTATTGCCCGAGGGAGCCGGCGTACAGCTTCCGGGTCATGTGGCCAGCATGACTAAGCCGCTTCTGGCGAACCAGAGCAGCGCACGGAAGCGCCGTTTACCTTCCTGCCGGAGCGGTACCTATTTCTCTACTTGAACTCTTGATGTGCGTTCAAACTGCTAGGTTGGCAGGAGCAGGGACCGAGCAACGGGAGCTCACCCCGTCACAGGGATTCGAACCGCCGACCTTCTGATCGGCAAGCCCTAGGCTCTGTGGTTTAACCCACAGCGCCACCTGCGAATGGGACTATAAGGTACAGGTAAAGGGACCCCTGACCATTAGGTCCAGTCATGACCGACTCTGGGGTTGCGGCGCTGATCTCACTTTATTGGCCGAGGGAGCCAGCGTACAGCTTCCGGGTCATGTGGCCAGCAGGACTACCTACCTCGCAGGGCTATGCGGTGGATTATAATGGGACGATAAAGGTAAAGGGACCGCTGACCATTAGGTCCAATTGTGTCCGACTCTGGGGTTGCAGATCTCATCTCGCTTTATTGGCCGAGGGAGCCGGCGTACAGCTTCCAGGTCATGTGGCCAGCATGACTAAGCCGCTTCTGGCGAAACCAGAGCAGCGCACGGAAACGCCGTTTACCTTCCCGCCGGAGCGGTACCTATTTATCTACTTGCACTTTGACGTGCTTTCGAACTGCTATGTTGGCAGGAGCAGGGACCGAGCAACGGGAGCTCACCCAATGGGACTATACAGCACTGTAAATTCTGTGGCGAACCTAGAGTCTTGTTGACTTTTACGGAATAAACCTCCACCCCAAAAGAGCTTAAAAGCGCTGCCTGGATCGAAGCCAGCTAGGGCCTCAAGAGAGTTGAGAATCTCTGCAGTTTTTAACCCAGGGAAGTGAGGGGAAAGTTTGGGGGTCACAAATATAGATAATACTCTCCCCTCCAGACCAACACACACACACACACACACACACACACACACACACAGAGAGAGAGAGAGAGAGAGAGAGAGAGAGAGAGAGAGAGAGGGGGGGGGGGGAACGAACGAGAACACATCAAGCTTCAAAGGGAATCTTCTGAAGCGTAGAAGGAATGTTAAGTTTTTCTGCACCACAGCTGTCTGAAGTGGCTAAGATTTCCACGTTCGCCCCCAAGCCGCATTTTTTCCCAAGGCTGCAGGGGCTGCAGATAAAACGCTGGCATTTGTATTTATCCCACGCTCCTCCTACACGCTGTTTGTTGCTATTGCTTTTTTAAAAATGGATCAAACGGCCCTTTGGAGCAGAAGCGTTTCATGCTTCTAGTCCCTACGATAACGGGAATGAACCCTGCAGTGTTTAGTAGGCCAAGGGGTTGCGTTTGCCACCTTCTCAGTGTGAGTTTGGTCACCGTCCTCCGCCGGGGCTTAGGGTGGGGTACATAGCTGCTCCCTGCTCCTATAATTTTACCCTCACAACCAGGGGTGTAGGAAGGGGAGACGAAGGGGGCGGTCCGCCCCAGGTTCCATCATGGAGGGGGTGACAAATTATCAAGGAACAATTACTGCCCTACTAGGGTGATTCATAAAAAACGTTTCTTTTTTTAAAAATACCTGCTCCAAAGGTCTTATCTTACTATCCTAGGGATTATATAGCTTTATATGAAATTTCATGCATATCAATTAATATCTTGACCCTCCTCCACGAAAATAGCTGTTTACTTGGCCGTTTTCCTATGTCGTGAAGGCTGAAATTTCAATTCAGTGGAGCACTTACTGTTCCCAACCCAAACCCTGCGGAAAGCCATCTCATTAGACTTTAATTTGATTTTGACATGTTTTTAGGAGGTAATTTAATTATTGTTTGATTTTATACCAATGTATCTGATGTTAGCCACCCTGAGCCTGACTTTGGCCAGGGCGGGCGGGATATAAATAAAAGTTTATTATTATTATTACTTGTTATTATTCCTTTGTAAGAAAATATGAAATAACATAAAACCATTTTGGAAGGCAAAAAAATAAAATAAAAATAATAAAATCAATTGGGGGGGGTGACAAGAAATTTTCTGCACCGGGTACCACCTGGCCTTCCACCGCCTCTGCTCACAACACCCCTGTAGTGTAGGTCAAGCTGTGTGCCTGACTGCAGATCAGCCAGAGGCTGAGTGATGTTTCACCAGGGGTCAGCAACCTTTTTCAGCCGTGGGCCGGTCCACCATCCCTCAGACCTTGTGGGGGGCCGGACTATATTTTTGGGGGGAAATGGACGAATTCCTATGCCCCACAAATAACCCAGAGATGCGTTTGAAATAAAAGGACACTTTCTACTCATGTAAAAACTCCAGGCAGGCCCCCCAAATAACCCAGAGATGCATTTTAAATAAAAGCACACCTTCTACTCATGTAAAAACTCCAGGCAGGCCCCACAAATAACCCAGAGATGCGTTTGAAATAAAAGGACACATTCTACTCATGGAAAAACACCAGGCAGGCCCCACAAATAACCCAGAGGTGCATTTTAAATAAAAGGACACATTCTACTCATGGAAAAACACCAGGCAGGCCCCACAAATAACCCAGAGATGCATTTTAAATAAAAGGACACATTCTACTCATGGAAAAACACCAGGCAGGCCCCACAAATAACCCAGAGGTGCATTTTAAATAAAAGGACACATTCTACTCATGGAAAAACACCAGGCAGGCCCCACAAATAACCCAGAGGTGCATTTTAAATAAAAGCACACATTCTACTCATGTAAAAACACCAGACAGGCCCCACAAATAACCCAGAGATGCATTTTAAATAAAAGCACACATTCTACTCATGTAAAAACTCCAGGCAGGCCCCCCAAATAACCCAGAGATGCATTTTAAATAAAAGGACACTTTCTACTCATGGAAAAACTCCAGGCAGGCCCCACAAATAACCCAGAGATGCATTTTAAATAAAAGGACACATTCTACTCATGGAAAAACTCCAGGCAGGCCCCACAAATAACCCAGAGATGCATTTTAAATAAAAGGACACTTTCTACTCATGGAAAAACTCCAGGCAGGCCCCACAAATAACCCAGAGATGCATTTTAAATAAAAGGACACTTTCTACTCATGGAAAAACTCCAGGCAGGCCCCACAAATAACCCAGAGATGCATTTTAAATAAAAGGACACCTTCTACTCATGTAAAAACACCAGGCAGGCCCCACAAATAACCCAGAGATGCATTTTAAATAAAAGGACACCTTCTGCTCATTTTAAATAAAAGCACACATTCTACTCATGTAAAAACATCAGGCAGGCCTCACAAATAACCCAGAGATGCATTTTAAATAAAAGGACACCTTCTGCTCATGGAAAAACACCAGGCAGGCCCCACAAATAACCCAGAGATGCATTTTAAATAAAAGGACACATTCTACTCATGGAAAAACACCAGGCAGGCCCCACAAATAACCCAGAGATGCATTTTAAATAAAAGGACACCTTCTACTCATGTAAAAACACCAGGCAGGCCCCACAAATAACCCAGAGATGCATTTTAAATAAAAGGACACCTTCTGCTCATGTAAAAACACCAGACAGGCCCCACAAATAACCCAGAGATGCATTTTAAATAAAAGACACCTTCTGCTCATGGAAAAACACCAGGCAGGCCCCACAAATAACCCAGAGATGCATTTTAAATAAAAGGACACCTTCTGCTCATGTAAAAACACCAGGCAGGCCTCACAAATAACCCAGAGATGCATTTTAAATAAAAGGACACCTTCTGCTCATGTAAAAACACCAGGCAGGCCCCACAAATAACCCAGAGATGCATTTTAAATAAAAGGACACCTTCTGCTCATGTAAAAACACCAGGCAGGCCCCACAAATAACCCAGAGATGCATTTTAAATAAAAGGACACCTTCTGCTCATGTAAAAACACCAGACAGGCCCCACAAATAACCCAGAGATGCATTTTAAATAAAAGACACCTTCTACTCATGTAAAAACACCAGGCAGGCCCCACAAATAACCCAGAGATGCATTTTAAATAAAAGGACACCTTCTGCTCATGTAAAAACACCAGGCAGGCCTCACAAATAACCCAGAGATGCATTTTAAATAAAAGGACACCTTCTGCTCATGGAAAAACACCAGGCAGGCCCCACAAATAACCCAGAGATGCATTTTAAATAAAAGGACACCTTCTACTCATGTAAAAACACCAGGCAGGCCCCACAAATAACCCAGAGATGCATTTTAAATAAAAGGACACATTCTACTCATGTAAAAACTCCAGGCAGGCCCCACAAATAACCCAGAGAGCTCCTGCCATTGGGACGGAGATACAGAACGATGAAGGAGAGAACAAGCCGTCTCAAGAACAGTTTCTTTCCTAGAGCATTTTAAATGGAAACTCTGGACTCTGAAGTCATCTTATTTTATTTGTTATATTGTTCTGTATTGTATTGTGTTTATCAGTACTTTTAAATTACGTGGAGTGCCTTATTTGAGTTGATATAACAACCGAGGAATTTTGTTGTTCCCGCGAGGGGACAATGACAATAAAGATTTATTCTATTCTATTCTATTCTATAAAACAATGCGAAATGCGCCTGGCGCCTGGCTAATTTCGAAGACTGCTTGGCTAGGACTGTGGGAACAGTGGTCCTCTGAACCAGATCAAAACTGAACAGAGCCAGATTCACGCCCCAACTGCATGCCCTAAACGGCCTCTGTCCTGTATACCTGAAGGAGCGTCTCCACCCCCACCGTTCTGCCCAGACACTGAGGTCCAGCGCCGAGGGCCTTCTGGCGGTTCCCTCACTGCGAGAAGCAAAGCTACAGGGAACCAGGCAGAGGGCCTTCTCGGTGGTGGCGCCTGCCCTGTGGAACGCCCTCCCAGCAGAGGTCAAAGGGATCAACAACTACAGTGGTTACCTCTACTTACGAGTAACTCTACTTACGTTTTTTTTGAGTTACGAGTGACTTCCGGTAAAACAAAATGGCCGCCGCATCCGAATTTTTTCTACTTACGAAAAAACGCCGCGGCCGCTTTTAATAGGATTTTTTCGACTTATGAATTTTTGACCCAGATTTTTCGACTTACGAATTCCCCCCCCCATGCATTCCTATGGGGATTCTACTTACGAATTTTTTCTACTTATGAAAATCGCGTCGGAACGCATTATCGTCGTAAGTAGAGGTACCACTGTACATGACATTTAGAAAATACCTGAAGGCAGCCCTGTTTAGGGAAGTTTTTAACCTGTGATATTTTAATGTATTTTGATATTTGTCGGAAGCCGCCCAGAGTGGCTGGGGAGACCCGGCCAGATGGGCGGGATACAAATAATAAATTATTATTATTATTATTATTATTAATCCAGAATAAAACAAATTCAAGCTTCAAGGAAAATATTTCAGATCCTTCTCTAAGGCAACTCAGATGGATGCAGAAAGCACAAGAAAAACCCAATCAGCAAAAAAACAGAAAAGTGCAGTGATATCAAAAGCAGTAACAGCTCACACACACACACACACACACACACACACACACACACACACACACACACACCCTGAACAGCAGAAGTCTCAGGGGGCTTTCTGGCTACAGGAAGATTAGAAACCAGGTACCAGGCAGATCTCTCTGGGGAGGAGATTCTGCAGCTGGGCTCCACCTAGGGGAAGATCCCTTCTTTTCACCGTCAACCTCAGATTAGTGAGGCACCCAGGCCGGGATCTCTATCAGGAGGTCAGAAGATAAGCAGATGATGATACGGAAGGAGGAGATCTTCCGGGTCCCAACTTTGAAAGTTGTTGTTGTTCAGTCGTTCAGTCGTGTCCGACTCTTCGTGACCCCATGGACCAGAGCACGCCAGGCCCTCCTGTCTTTCACTGCCTCTCACAGTTTGGCCAAACTCATGTTAGTAGCTCCGAGAACACTGTCCAACCATCTCATCCTCTGCCGTCCCCTTCTCCTTGTGCCCTCAACCTTTCCCAACATCAGGGTCTTTTCTAGGGAGTCTTCTCTTCTCATGAGGTGGCCAAAGTACTGGAGCCTCAACTTCAGGATCTGTCCTTCTAGTGAGCACTCAGGGCTGATTTCTTTAAGAATGGATAGGTTTGATCTTCTTGATCTTCTCAAGAGTCTCCTCCAGCACCATAATTCAAAAGCATCAATTCTTCGGCGATCAGCCTTCTTTATGGTCCAGCTCTCACTTCCGTACATTACTACTGGGAAAACCATAGCTTTAACTTTGAAAGTTAGCGGCTGCAAAGCTTCTAGTCCCCTTGACTCTGAATAAAGAGCTGATTTGAAATACATTGGAACACAGGAAGCTGCCTCTGGGCTCATTCCGATTCCTTTTAAAGTGAGAGCTGGACTATAAAGAAGGCTGATCGCCGGAGAATGGATGCTTTTGAATTCTGGTGCTGGAGGAGACTCTTGAGAGTCCCATGGACTGCAAGAAGATCAAACCTATCCATTCTGAAGGAAATCAGCCCTGAGTGCTCACTGGAAGGCCAGATCCTGAAGCATAGGCTCCAAGACTTTGGCCACCTCCTGAGAAGAGAAGACTCCCTGGGAAAGACCCTGATGCTGGGAAAGATGGAGGGCACAAGGAGAAGGGGACGAGATGGATGGACAGTGTTCTCGAAGCTACCAACATAAGTTTGGCCAAACTGCGAGAGGCAGTGAAGGATAGGCGTGCCTGGCGTGCTCTGGTCCAGGGGGTCACGAAGAGTCGGACACGACTAAACAACAAAATGCATAGCGGGTGAGATGATGATGATAACCATAATAATCATAATCCCATCACAAAATAAAGGCGCCATTGTGGCGGCCATAACCCAGATTTAAGGTGCCATTTGGTGATTAAGAAGAGTTTAGATTTGATATCCCGCTTTATCACTACCCGAAGGAGTCTCAAAGCGGCTAACATTCTCCTTTCCCTTCCTCCCCCACAACAAACACTCTGTGAGGTGAGTGGGGCTGAGAGATTTCAGAGAAGTGTGACTAGCCCAAGGTCACCCAGCAGCTGCATGTGGAGGAGCGGGGAAGCGAACCCGGTTCACCAGATTACGAGTCTTCCGCTCTTAACCACTACACCACACTGGCTCATCTATTTGAGTTTCTAACACTGGAAGAACGCCTTAGTGCTTAGTCCCTTACGGACAGAGCCCGGCAAACCAGCGCAAGAAAAACAGACAGACAGACGGACAGACAGACAGGGGGGAGAGGGATGCCCCTCCATCCCCAGCCAGCGGCCCGAGAGCCCCACACCCACACAGCCAACATCGACCCAGCTATTTATTCCCAGTGCCCCCTTAAGTCACACAATCTGCTTCTCTAATGCAGCGAATCCAGGCAGGGAGCTGGGCAGATTCCCACCTCGCTGAGACCAGATTAAAAGCAGATGATCCCAGCTTTGCTGCAACCTCATTCCAGGGGAGGGTCGGAGGTTACGCAAGAAAGAGGAGGGGAGGGGGGGTCCAGGGCGGCAGGGGACGAACAGCCGCGATCCTGGGGGACCTTTTTGGGGAATATCCCCATTTTGATTGTTTTGTGTACCCCACCCTACCCAAAAAGAGAAACTCTTGCTTTCCAAGAGCCAGTGTGGTGTAGTGGTTAAGAGCGGTAGTCTTGTAATCTGGTGAACTGGGTTCGCTTCCCCACTCCTCCACATGCAGCTGCTGCGTGACCTTGGGCTAGTTCCACTTCTCTGAAGTCTCTCAGCCCCACTCACCTCACAGGGTGTTTGTTGTGGGGGAGGAAGGGAAAGGAGAATGTGAGCCGCTTTGAGACTCCTTCGGGTAGTGATAACGCGGGGTATCAAATCCAAACTCTTCTTCTTCTTCCAATCCTCTGCCTCAAGTCTGCCCGATTCCCCGCAATCTGGCGCCCTCCAGATTTTCCTGAACTACGGTTCCCAACAGCATGAACTACAGTTCCCAACAGCATGGTGGCATGTGGAAACAGCTTGTGGGGTGGGGGTGGGAAGGCTGGCAGCCTCTCAGAAATGCTCAGAAACACATCATGCTCACAGCACTTTGCTCCCAGGTCCATGAACATTTCTGCGTCGCCGTCGTAACAACACACACACAATTATAGTCTCTTTCAAGCATCCCAAACATTATGAGTAGAGAAAGCTGTCCTATACAGGTCGTTTTGGCCCATCAGACCCACTGCTGCCTGCACTGACCGGCAGCAGCTGTCCAGACCATGGGCTGATCTAGTTCAGTACGGTCTTCTCCGACAGGTAGCAGCACTCTAGATCTTAAGGCAGGGCTCTCTCTCCCAGTCCTAGGTGGAGATACGCCTTGGGCGGCTGAACCCGGAACCTATTGACTCCAGGCAAGTTCTCGACCCGCAAGCTTTCGACCTTCCCTTAAAAAATACAACAACGCAAGACTCCAGGGCTCATGTCTGTGTGACTAAAGGACAGGTTGGAACCGGAGTATAGAAAAATGCCTTATACAGAGCTGCTGGCCAATCTAGATCAGTATTGCCAGCTCTCCAGGGTTTCGGACAGTCTCTCTCTTAATAATGAAGCAAGTTCCTAGTCCTCATGGGTCTGAATGAAGGTGCATTGCAGTAATCCAGCCTGCAGGTCACCAAAGGCAGAAATACAGGATGGGTGACACCTGGCTTGAGAGCAGTACATGTGAAAAGGATCTAGGAGTCTTGGTAGACCACAAACTTGACATGAGTCAACAGTGTGATGCAGCAGCTAAAAAAGCCAATGCAATTCTGGGCTGCATCCATAGGAGTATAGCATCTAGATCAAGGGAAGGAATAGTACCATTGTATTCCGCTCTGGTCAGACCTCACCTGGAATACTGTGTCCAGTTCTGGGCACCACAGTTCAAGAAGGATACTGACAAGCTGGAACGTGTCCAGAGGAGGGTAACCAAAATGGTCAAAGGCCTGGAAACGATGCCTTATGAGGAACGGCTTAGGGAGCTGGGTATGTTTAGCCTGGAGAAGAGAAGGTTAAGGGGTGATATGATAGCCATGTTCAAATATATAAAAGGATGTCATATAGAAGAGGGAGAAAGGTTGTTTTCTGCTGCTCCAGAGAAGCGGACACGGAGCAATGGATTCAAACTACAAGAAAGAAGATTCCCCCTAAACATTAGGAAGAACTTCCTGACAGTAAGAGCTGTTTGACAGTGGAATTTGCTGCCAAGGAGTGTGGTGGAGTCTCCTTCTTTGGAGGTCTTTAAGCAGAGGCTTGACAGCCACCTGTCAGGAATGCTTTGATGGTGTTTCCTGCTTGGCAGGGGGTTGGACTGGATGGCCCTTGGGGTCTCTTCCAACTCTATGATTCTATGATTCTACCAGAAAACCCACTGTACTTTCAACCTCCTGCACTAGCGCTTATCTCCAATTTTTTTTTAATTAAGCCGAGCGGTGTTATTAGGCTTACATTAGTTGCATAAAGCTTCATCAGATCCGTTTATCTCAGCAATCGAGCCCAAGTTATGAAATTTATTAAGAATTTTTTTCTTCGCTACTATATTGGGGGAGGGGGAGTAGGATATAATTAATTCCCCAGGAAGAAAGCTTTAGAAAACTTTTTCTTAGCAAAAAAAGAACTTTTTAAAAAAGTTATTTCTCTTCCCCACCTATTTCTTTGATCGATTCGAGATCTTTTAAATTGGATTTTCATTTTTTCCCCCGTTCTGAATGCCGAGAATCAGACAGACATCCTCTGTAGAATTTGTACATGGTGTGAAAGATGGAAGGTGTGCAGAGGAGGGGAGCCAGGATTATCAAGGGTCTGGAAACCAAGCCATATGAGGAACAGTTGAAGGAGTTGGGTATGTTCAGTCAGGTAATGAGGAGATAGAGGAGATATGAAAGTCATCTTTAAATATCTTAAGAGTTTCCCCATGGAAGATGGTAAAAGGTAAAGGGACCCCTGACCATTAGGTCCAGTCGGGACCGACTCAGATATATAAAAGGATGTTATGTTCATATATATAAAAGGATGTCATATAGAGGAGGGAGAAAGGTTGTTTTCTGCTGCTGCAGAGAAGCGGACACGGAGCAATGGATTCAAACGACAAGAAAGAAGATTCCACCTAAACATTAGGAAGAACTTCCTGACAGTAAGAGCTGTTTGACAGTGGAATTTGCTGCCAAGGAGTGTGTGGTGGAGTCTCCTTCTTTGGAGGTCTTTAAGCAGAGGCTTGACAGCCACCTGTCAGGAATGCTTTGATGGTGTTCCTGCTTGGCAGGGGGTTGGACTGGATGGCCCTTGGGGTCTCTTCCAACTCTAGGATTCTATGATTCTATGACTCTGGGGTTGCAGCGCTCACTGCTCCGTGATGTTTGGGTGAAGGGTGGGATGTAAATTTAAGGTAAAG
This sequence comes from Darevskia nairensis, assembly GCA_034642065.1. Taxonomy (NCBI): domain Eukaryota; kingdom Metazoa; phylum Chordata; class Lepidosauria; order Squamata; family Lacertidae; genus Darevskia; species Darevskia nairensis. The sequence continues at coordinate 157,599 of JAWWNI010001387.1, forward strand.
GTAAAGGGACCCCTGACCATTAGGTCCAGTCGTGTCCGACTCTGGGGTTGCGGCGCTCATCTCACTTTATTGGCCGAGAACCAGCGTACAGCTTCCAGGCCATGTGGCCAGCATGACTAAGCCGCTTCTGGCGAACCAGAGCAGTGCACGGAAACGCCGTTTACCTTCCCGCCAGAGCGGTTCTTATTTATCTACTTGCACTTTGACGTGCTTTCGAACTGCTAGGTGGGCAGGAGCAGGGACCGAGCAACGGGAGCTCACCCCGTCGCGGGGATTCGAACCGCCGACCTTCTGATCGGCAAGCCCTAGGCTCTGTGGTTTAGACCACAGCGCCACCCGCGTCCCAATGGAGCAAAGCTTTTTTCTCTCTCCTGCTCCGGAGGGCAGGACCCAAACTAAGGGATTCAAATGACGCGAAAGGAGATACCCAGCTCAACATCAGGAAGAACTTTCTGGCAAGAAGAGCAGTTCGACAGTGGAAGGTGGTGGACCCTCATTGGAGCTTTTATAGCCGATGGTTTACTTGAGTTTCCTGCATTGCAGAGTGTCGGACTATCAGGCATGGCCAAACCTGGCCCCCCAGCTATTTTGGGACTACAACTCCCATCATCCTTAGCTAACAGCTAAGGTCAGGGATGATGGGAACTGTAGTCCCAAACTATCTGGAGGGCCAAGTTTGGCCATGCCTGGCACCAGTTGATCCTCAGAATCCCCTACAACTCTAAGATTTCCATCTATGGGCTAATTTGAGGCACCAGAAAAAACACCTTCCTCAGCTAGGACTTTGACCTCCTTGGCTTGTGGAGCAGAATCTCTCATCAGGCTGGCATAGCCATAGTTTACCTTCCTATTTATCTACCTATTTATCTACTTGCACTTTGCACTTTGACGTGCTTTCGAACTGCTAGGTTGGCAGGAGCAGGGACCGAGCAACGGGAGCTCACCCCGTCGCGGGGATTTGAACCGCTGACCTTCTGATCAGCAAGCCCTAGGCTCTGTGGTTTAACCCACAGCGCCACCTGCGTCCCATAAAGCACTATATGGAACCCTATATTCCTGTGGGGTGAGGTTACCCCCTCTCCAAAGATGGGACGTCAACTAGGTCCCTGTGGCTTCCCTGCTAGCGTACAGCTGGGGGAGGGCGGATCTAGGTTGCTACAGGCTTCTTTCTCCCCCCCCCCCCCCAAAGAGAGGCAGAAAAACCACTCAGAATGATCAGCCTCTACATTTGGTTTTCAAATTAGTAATTATGCTGGGAAAACCATCATCTGAAAAGAAGAGGGAGGGAGGGAAAGATAGAGGGGGGGGGGGAAACTCAGCGCTTAAAACTATTCCCCAGCAGTGCCTGTTATCTGAACACTTATTTAAATCTAATAAAACCCGCTACCAGAGCAGCAAAACAAAAAAATAGACACACACACAACGGTTAAGCGTTGAAGCATGTTTATTTAATATGCTCCTCTCGTTTGCCAGATAAGGCCCAGTGCCACTACTGGCAGCCCCACGCATAAAATGTCCCAGAGTTTATCTGCCCCCAGACAGAAAATGTGCAGCCAAGCAAGCACACAGCTCAAGAGGGTCTTTCTTGGGGGGGGGGAGCACAATTTTCTGGCTCCCATAAGAGCTGGGCCCAGGTCCCTTTAGGTCAAGACACCAGCAGCCCCCCCCCCCCGAAACCTGGAGACGATGCTTAACAAATGCTGCCACCCCTGGGGAACTTCCCAGATTGGCCCAGACTCTTCCCGATTGGCTGCCAGCCCTATATAAACAGGCAGGTCAGCCCAGAGTCCCGGACATTTTGTCCACGGCCGGCTGCCAAGAGACTCGCCGCTGGGTCCCGCTCAGTCCTTTCCCCCGGAATAAAAGCCATTGCCGACGTCATCTCCTAAAAGCCTTCTCTGCAAAAAAAAAAAAGAGATGACTGTTTATCCAATCCATATTTCGGACGACGTTATGCGGCGGCTGCGGCACGCTTGCGAAGATGCACGCCCCAAGGGCCAGTTTGCACCAACGGCAAACCGAAGGGGCTACAGGCCAACTTGGTCATTTCAAAGGGGGGGGGGGGAAGGACCAGCGTCAAAGCCAGATCTCCGGAATGCCGATCTGAAAGAATCATAGAATCCTAGAGTTGGAAGAGACCCCAAGGGCCATCCAGTCCAACCCCCTGCCAAGCAGGAAACACCATCAAAGCATTCCTGACAGGTGGCTGTCAAGCCTCTGCTTAAAGACCTCCAAAGAAGGAGACTCCACCACACACTCCTTGGCAGCAAATTCCACTGTCGAACAGCTCTTACTGTCAGGAAGTTCTTCCTAATGTTTAGGTGGAATCTTCTTTCTTGTAGTTTGAATCCATTGCTCCGTGTCCGCTTCTCTGGAGCAGCAGAAAACAACCTTTCTCCCTCCTCTATATGACATCCTTTTATATATTTGAACATGGCAATCATATCACCCCTTAACATTCTCTTCTCCAGGCTAAACATACCCAGCTCCCTAAGCCGTTCCTCATAAGGCATCGTTTCCAGGCCTTTGACCATTTTGGTTGCCCTCCTCTGGACACGTTCCAGCTTGTCCGTATCCTTCTTGAACTGCGGTGCCCAGAACTGGACACAGTATTCCAGGTGAGGTCTGACCAGAGCGGAATACAGTGGTACTATTACTTCCCTTGATCTAGATGCTATACTCCTATGGATGCAGCCCAGAATTGCATGGGCTTTTTTAGCTGCTGCATCACACTGTGGACTCATGTCAAGTTTGTGGTCTACCAAGACTCCTAGATCCTTTTCACATGTACTGCTCTCAAGCCAGGTGTCACCCATCCTGTATTTGTGCCTTTCATTTCCCCCCCCCCCCAAGTGTAGTACTTTACATTTCTCCCTGTTAAAATTCATCCTGTTTGCCTTGGCCCAGTTCTCTAATCTGTTACGGTTATTTTGAAGTGTGATCCTGTCCTCTGACAGTAAGAGCTGTTTGACAGTGGAACGGACTCCCTTGGAAGGTGGATTCTCCTTTCTTGGAAGCTCTTAAGCAGAGGTTGGATGGCCATCTCTCATAGATGCTTCAGCTCTGATTCCTGCATTGCAGGAGATTGCACTAGATGACCCTTGGAATCCCTTCCACCCCCACAAGCTTATGACGCTACGACAAAACGTTATGCCCACACTATCCTTACTGCAAAACCAAGACACCCGACCTTTCGAAGGAAGCGCATTTGCGGCGGTAAAGGGACCCCTGACCATTAGGTCCAGTAGTGTCCGACTCTGGGGTTGCGGCGCTCATCTCACTTTATTGGCCGAGAGCCGGCGTACAGCTTCCGGGTCATGTGGCCAGCAGGACTAAGCCGCTTCTGGCGAACCAGAGCAGCACACGGAAACGCCGTTTACCTTCCCACCGGAGCGGTCCCTATTTATCTACTTGCACTTTGACGTGCTTTCGAATTGCTAGGTTGGCAGGAGCAGGGACCGAGCAACAGGAGCTCACGCCATCACAGGGATTCGAACCACCGACCTTCTGATCAGCAAGCCCTAGGCTTTGTAGTTCAACCCACAGCGCCACCTGGGCGGCGGAAGACCTACCAAAAACTAGCTTTGAACTGCGCAACCCTGAATCTGCCGTTATGCAATTGAAATGCGCACGAGAAATAGGTCTGGGGTGCGTGTTTTGGCGAGTGGTCTGAGAAAGGAAAAGCAAAAAAACAACAACAATGAAGATTGCTTCAGAAAATGCCTCTCCCCGCACACAGAGGCCCACAGCAAATTAAGTCCAGCTCTGCGCTCACGCCTGGTGTGAGTAACCACAGCTGCTGCCTTTCGGAGCCGCGAAACGTCGCGCTACGGCTTTTCAGCTCTCCTCTCCAGCCGAATTTCAGGAAAGCATGCCTCTAGCTAAAGCTGCAAAGATAACTGGCCCATAGTATCTGGCCTCCTTGGGGCTTGCCTCAGGGTGGGGTTCCCGTCTCCCCTCGGCAGGGTGGATTAGATTTAAATCAAATTGATTTAAATCACGATTTAAATCACTAGTCAGTAAGGCTTGATTTAAATATTTTTTTTACAGAAAGACTATATTTATATATAGACTCGTTCTTGCTGGTATTATCTTAATATTTACAACCATATGAAGGTTTCATTTTTGGAATAATAAATGTTCAGAGTGGTTTTTACAGTTACATCAAAAATTACTGATTTGGTTATACTACTAGAAATACATAGACAGATAATTATGAAATTATGGTGAGGTTTAATAAGTCAACTGTTTATATTTGGACAACTTTTCTGCTGTACTTTATTGGAAGGAGAAAAATAATCATTTCCTTAATAACCATTTAAACAATTTATTTAACTAAAACAATAACATGATAGCATATGTATCCATGTTTGTTAACTGATGTGGTTAAACATTTTTTTTTAAAAAACTTAGACTGAGTTTTAGCCACACTTGATAAACTTAAAACAAATCCTTATTTCCTGATGAATAGCCTTTGGACTACAATGTAACTTAAATAGAAGACTATATTTAGAAAGATTTTTCCTCCAAAAGCATTTTATTTTAAAAATCCAATTTAAATCAAAAAAATCTGATTTTTTTGATTTAAAAATCGTTGATTTTTATCCACCCTGTCTCCTGCCGAACTTCAGGAAAGCAGGCCTCTAGCTAAAGCTGCAAAGATAACTGGCCCATAGTATCTGGTCTCTTTGGGGTTTGCCTCAGGGTGGGGTTCCCGTCTCCCCTCGGAGCAGCTGAAATAGGAAACCAAGCGCCGGGAGAATTGCCAGGGAGCCTGACGCAACAGCAGACTCCCCCCTCGCAGGCCCAGGCGAGCAAAAAACAGGATTAATTAGTCCTCAGGAGGAGCGGCGGGCAGCACTCATTAAAGTCCCTGGCTCGGCTTCCATGCGGCACCTCACTATTTGGGGCGACAAAGGGACTTTTCTCTCAGCGCCGCTGCAAGATTGCGGTCGAGAGGCGAGGCAGCCTCCCAGTTGGCGGGTCTCGCGGCTCCAACACGCAAGCATGCAGCCTCCCTTGCTAGAAGGGGGTCCCGTTCCCCACCTCAGAAGGCCAGCGTGCGTTTTTAAAAGAGAACCCTCGGCGTTGCTAGTCCTTTGCTGGGAAGCATGTTTGAGCAGCACCTGGAGAAACCTCAGGAAATACGAAAGGGGGAGCGGGGAGGGGTTGCGCCCCCAGGAAGCTGGCGCAAGGTCATTTTGAGGGGCCGTCAATCAACTGGTGTGTATGGGTGTGCCTCCACTTAACAGAATTTTGTTGTTGTTCAGTCGTTCAGTCGTGTCCGCCTCTCCGTGACCCCATGGACCAGAGCACGCCAGGCACTCCTGTCTTCCACTGCCTATCTGTCTGTCTGTCTGTCTGTCTGTCTATCTATCTATCTATCTACCTACCTACCTACCTACCTACCTACCTACCTACCTACCTGTTGTTGTTGTTGTTTAGTTGTTTAGTCATGTCCGCCTCTTTGTGACCCCATGGACCAGAGCACGCCAGGCATTCCTGTCTTCCACTGTCTCCCGCAGTTTGGTCAGACTCATGTTAGCAGCTTCGAGAACACTGTCCAACCATCTCGTCCTCTGTCGTCCCCTTCTCCTTCTGCCCTCCATCTTTCCCAACATCAGGGTCTTTCCCAGGGAGTCTTCTCTTCTCATGAGGTGGCCAAAGTCTTGGAGCCTCAGCTTCAGGATCTGTCCTTCCAGTGAGCACTCCGGGCTGATTTCTTTAAGAATGGAGAGGTTTGATCTTCTTGCAGTCCATGGGACTCTCAAGAGTCTCCTCCAGCACCAGAATTCAAAAGCATCCATTCTTCGGCGATCAGCCTTCTTTATACTTTTAAAAAAGCGCACAGGCCAATCATATTTCACTTGCCAAGCTGGTTACACTGATCTGAGTTGCCAAAGGCATGCAGGGTTAAAGGTAAAGGTAAAGGGACCCCTGACCATTAGGTCCAGTCGTGACTGACTTTGGGGTTGCGGCGCTCATCTCGCTTTATTGGCTGAGGGAGCCGGCGTACAGCTTCCGGGTCATGTGACCAGCATGACTAAGCCGCTTCTGGCGAACCAGAGCAGCGCACGGAAACGCCGTTTACCTTCCCGCCGGAGTGGTACCTATTTATCTACTTGCACTTTGACGTGCTTTCGAACTGCTAAGTTGGCAGGAGCAGGGACCGAGCAACGGGAGCTCACCCCGTCGCGGGGATTCGAACCGCCGACCTTCTGATCAGCAAGCCCTAGGCTCTGTGGTTTAGACCACAGCGCCACCCGCGTCTCTACAAATGCCTAGTAGGAAGCAGGAATGCTTCTGAAGGCCGGTTGCTGGCAACCCCACAAGAAATGGGAGTCCTCTTGTGGCCAAATCCTGCTCGCTGGTTCCCCACAGGCATCTGGTTGGCCACTGTTGATTAGATGGACCGTTGGCTCAATCCATCCGCCAAGCACTTCTTATGTCCTTATTGTTCTGCTAAATTCCATCTTCTTCCCAGAGCCAAACTGAGCACGGGGAGGGAGCCACCTTGTGCGAGCCTCAGCTTCCCCCTCCCCAACCCCTCACAGTGGACTTACTCCAGGCCCTATAATGACAGATTCCAGAGACCTACGAAACGCCTGGATTGTATCCCAAGGAGGCCGCGTTCGGCTCTGCTCCGCACTTTCCCTTCCCCACGCTCTGCATTCCTGGATGCTTCGCTCCCCCTCCCACCCCAATCTCCCCACACACTGCTCTGGGGAAGGGGATGGGGTGCTCAGCCAAGATGCGCGGCGGGGGGGGGGGGGACTCCCTCCCTGCCTCAGAGTCCTTAGGAAACCGGGCCAGTTGCCTCTCCAAAGAATCTGGTGGAAACCTCCGTTCTTCCATTTCCCTCTTCCATTTCCTTCCGTCTCCAGTGTGCGCGCGCATATATATATGGTTTGTTTCTTAAAAGCATCAATCCTGCGCCTCGTGCCCGTTTCCCCCCAGGGGGGGTTGCAAACACATCGGCGCTCTCTCTCCGCAAGAAGAGAGGCCAGAGATTTTCGCCTGCCCCCCCTACTCTCAGCCTCCTTCCCTTCCACCCCCATCTCCCAATTACGCGCAACGCAGGCTTCCCTCTTCCTGGTGTTGTTGTTGTTGTTGTGTTTTTGTTGTTGTGCTGTGCCTGTGAGAATCTATAATTTAATTGTAAAAGGTAAAGGTACCCCTGACCATTAGGTCCAGTCGTGACTGACTCTGGGGTTGCGGCGCTCATCTCGCTTTATTGGCCGAGGGAGCCGGAGTACAGCTTCCGGGTCATGTGGCCAGCATGACAAAGACGCTCCTGGCGAACCAGAGCAGCGCACGGAAACGCCGTTTACCTTCCCGCCAGAGAGGTACCTATATATCTACTTGCACTTTGACGTGCTTTCGAACTGCTAAGTGGGCAGGAGCAGGGACCGAGCAACGGGAGCTCACCCCGTTGCGGGGATTCGAACCGCCGACCTTCTGATCGGCACGCCCTAGGCTCTGTGGTTTAACCCACAGCGCCACCTGGGTCCCTATAATTATTGTATGGTACTGTAAAAACAGCACGATGAATTGAAGAAGCTCCCGCGAAACCTGATTATATCCGGGATTCAGGTCTTCAGATCTACTTTCGCTGAGGGACGGCGAGGAGGGCCTATCTGCGATTACCATCATGCATGACCATGTTTTCTTGCCTGACTGTGACCGCTCCCTCACAAAAGACTTTGCGCGTTCAGCAGAGTACCATTTGCAACACTTCTGCGTAATTTGATTACGCTGGGACATTATCATCAGCCTCAGTATTATGCCAACAGTTTATTGAGTTTTTACAGGCTTGGATTTGCACGCTGCACCTTAATGTGTTCATTTTAACATGTTTGATTGAGTAAACTGTTCTCAATATTTATTAGCCAATTTGGTGTTTTGGAGTTTTGGTTTTGTTTGATCACAATTATTACAACACCTGATACTTTTTTTTGTATACGTTGTAGTTTTTTGGTCGTCCTCCCCTTGGGGTTTGGTATTGTGCACCGCCATCACACAAGCACACAAACGCACACACGTGTGGAAACAGCGCAAATGAGAAGCCTGCCATTGCTGCTGCTGCTGCTGTGTGGTGTAGTGGTTAAGAGCGGTCGACTCGTAATCTGGTGAACCGGGTTCGCATCTCCTCTCCTTCACATGCAGCTGCTGAGTAACCTTGGGCCAGTCCCACTTCTCTGAAGTCTCTCAGCCCCACTCACCCCACAGAGTGTTTGTTGTGGGGGAGGAAGGGAAAGGAGAATGTGAGCCGCTTTGAGACTCCTTCAAGGTGTGATAAAGCGGGATATCAAATCCAAACTCTTCTTCTTCTGCTGCTTCTCCAAAGAGGAGTCCATGATTACATCTCCCCAGAACAGGCAAGCTTGCTTTCAAAAACGGCAGGCTGGAAGGCTGCTCTCTCTCTCTCTCAGCTGGGCCTCCCCTTCCCTCGGCTGCTTCTCAGCTGTAAAGCAAGATATCTGCTGCACGCCTGAGGCTCTCCATTTCAGAATACTGCTCCTACCAGCCAGTGCAACTGCAGGGGGAGAGAGGGAGGAAGGATGGAGGAAACAGCCTGGTTCAAGAGAGTCACACCAAAGAGACGTTCAGGACCAGGTGCCAGGAACAGAGGTGTTTCTTGGGGGGCCAAGAAAGGCTGTCAACCCTCCCTTTTTTTTGCGGGAAACTCCCTTATTCCAATGCTGTTTCCTGCTGCTATCCCGGATTGTTGATATCCCTTCAATTTCCCGGATTTCAAAGGAAGCAGCTCCTCTCCCTCCCTGCCGGCCAGGGAGGCTCCTCAGCTGCGTTGCTGGGCTGCCAATAAGGAGTCTGAGACCGACTGGGGGCGGAGCTTGCATGCCTTGTGCAGCCAGACCCTCACGCCCAACCAGACAGACAGCCTGCCTGCCGTCTACGCGCTCCCTCTTTCGCTCACCGCCTCTGGAGCGCAGGGTGGCGAGGCTACTTGGTGCCATTGCATCGCCCTCGCGGCATCCCTTATTTTCAAATCCGAAAGTTGACAGCTATGCGGTTGGGTCAACGAGGGGAAGGAATACGCAGAACAATAAAAGGAAGCAATATACATAGTTTGTGCAAATACAGTTACAGGTAGGTAGCCGTGTTGGTCTGCCGTAGTCGAAACAAAATAAAAAAAATCCTTCCAGTAGCACCTTAGAGACCAAGTAAGTTTGTTCTAGGTATGAGCTTTCGTGTGCATGCACACTTCTTCAGATACACTGAGACAGAAGTCACCAGACCCTTATACCGTATATACTCGAGTATAAGCCGACCCGAATATAAGCCGAGGCACCCAATTTTACCACAAAAACCCTGGGAAAGCTTCATAGGAGCCACTGGCTGCCTCACTCGAGTATAAGCCGAGGGCGGCTTTTTCAGCACAAAAAATGTGCTGAAAAACTAGGCTTATACTCGAGTATATAGGGTATATAGTGAGAGGGTGGGGAGGGGTATTACTCAGAAGGGTGGTGGGTATGGGTGGTTAGGTGATTAGCTGATAGGTGACAGGTTGTTTACCACAGCTATCAGCCCATCACCCATTCCCACCACCCTTCTGAGTAATACCCCTCCCCACCCTCTCACTATGTATAAGGGTCTGGTGACTTCTGTCTCAGTGTATCTGAAGAAGTGTGCATGCACACGAAAGCTCATACCAAGAACAAACTGAGTTGGTCTCTAAGGTGCTACTGGAAGGACTTTTTTCATTGTGCAAATACAGTCGTACCTTGGATCCCGAACGCCTTGCGAGTCGAACGCTTTGGCTCCCGGATGCCACAAACCCGGAAGAGATTGTTCCGGTTTGCGCATGTTCTTTAGAATCTGAACGTCCTTAATACATAGTGTAAAACCGCGAAAGTTAAAACTGTTTTGCAAAGCAGAAGAGGGAAGTGTGGAAGTCAATTTTTGTTTTATGTTATGTTATCCTATATAATAAAGAGCAAGTGTCCCTGCTTTTCCGTGTGTCACGGAAGTGCGTTGTGCGCATGTCACACGGGGACGCAGGGATTGGAGCGTGGACAGCAATAGACAGCAAAGGAGAGCAATAGGCGATGCCGCTTAGGAGGGGGCGGAGAGTGGGGCGGGACGACACACAGACACTTCCGCCCGGGCGAAACTGCACCGCCGCCATTGCCAGGGGGAAGCCCGCCGCCGCCCGTCTATGGAGGCTCCCGCCGCCGCGCCGCTCCCGCTGCCTATGGCGGCCGCTGCGGCCGGCGCTTAGCGCCCGTTTTTAACGGGCTAAATTCACTAGTGTTGTTATATTATTGTATGGTAAGGGCAAAAGTACATATAATTGTATTGATATGAGAGTTAACGCAAATTGTTGGTAAAAATAAGTGTATGTATGTATGTATGTAAACTGTTAATAAAAAATCATTAAAAAAAATAAAATAGAACCCGAACGTCCGACACGGCTTCCACAAGTTCCGATTGGCTGCAGGGGTTTTAGTAGTTTAATTTCCGTATGTTTTAAACATATATTTAAAAAGACCAAGGATAGTTGTTTTTTTGGGGGGAGGGAGTGGCGTAACACAAAATGGCTGCCTTAAAAGGGGGGGGGAGAGACGGCCTAACACAAAATGGCTCCCACACCCCAAAATAGGCAGGGGAACAAAATGATATGGGTTGGCTCCCACCCAACCAAGAGGGGGAAAAGCACCTTCGTGACCCACTGGAGTGCTCTCTGTGTCCCTCTTCTATTCAGAATGGACATTTTTAAAGGATTTTTAAAGGATTTTAAGGACATTTTTTAATGTATTTTGATTTTTAATGTATTTTGATATTTGTTGGAAGCCGCCCAGAGTGGCTGGGGAGACCCGGCCAGATGGGCAGGGTACAAATAATAAATTATTATTATTATTATTATTAGGATTACGTTCGACGTGGGAGGTGGGGAGCCACCGCAAACAGAAACCGAGGAGGAAGTAAATTGGGCTTTCCAGGGGATATTTAACAGAGGCCTTCTTTTTCCAGAGGACGGCAGCTTCAGGTGCCATGCTGACAAAATCAGCACCGGCGAAAGGGAGAGAGGTATTCCCGAGATTCGAGAGGCGGATCGACGCTCCCGCTCTGTTCTTAGATCGAGCAATGTGGAAACGTTATCAGGTCTGACCCACTTGCAAGCCCCCACAAGAGAGCCACAGCGCGCACACGCGCGCACACACACACACACACACACAGCACCCCCGAGGGCTCTCTGGTCTCTCGCCATGCCTGGGAATAGAAGGGAAAGGAATGGGGGGAATCAGGAGCCGGGCGGCCAGATGAGGTCTGCCAAGACGAATCACCGTCTGGGGTTCCAGCAGTTAAGGAAAAAGCGTGCGAGGAGAGGGCAGAGGAGAACTTCGCTCCTTTTCGCGTGAAGGAAAAGCCCTCTCCGCGTTGGGAAAGAGAAATTTAGAAGAGCCCTGCAAGGTCAGGCCCGAGGGAGAGAGTCTCAAAGGGAAGGCACTCGATAGTTGGCCTGTGCAAAATGCTGTGCTTGGTTTGGGTTGCATTTTAGGTATTCCTGGTTCCAATCTGAGTTTTGTGCACCAGTATGCAAAGCTGATGGGACCCAAGTGGCGCTGCGGGTTAAACCACAGAGCCTAGGGCTTGCTGATCAGAAGGTCGGCGGTTCGAATCCCCGCGACGCGGTGAGCTCCCGTTGCTCGGTCCCAGCTCCTGCCAACCTAGCAGTTCAAAAGCACGTCAAAGTGCAAGTAGATAAATAGGTACCGCTCCGGCGGGAAGGTAAACGGCGTTTCCATGCGCTGCTCTGGTTCGCCAGAAGCGGCTTAGTCATGCTGGCCACATGACCCGGAAGCTGTACACCGGCTCTCGGCCAATGAAGCGAGATGAGCGCCGCAACCCCAGAGTCGGACACAACTGGACCTAATGGTCAGGGGTCCCTTTACCTTTTACTATGCAAAGCTGATCGCTGAAGAATGGATGCTTTTGAATTCTGGTGCTGGAGGAGACTCTTGAGAGTCCCATGGACTGCAAGAAGATCAAACCTCTCCATTCTGAAGGAAATCAGCCCTGAGTGCTCCCTGGAAGGACAGATCCTGAAGCTGAGGCTCCAAGACTTTGGCCACCTCATGAGAAGAGAAAACTCCCTGGAAAAGACCCTGATGTTGGGAAAGATGGAGGGCACAAGGAGAAGGGGACGGCAGAGGACGAGATGGTTGGACAGTGTTCTCGAAGCCATCAACATGAGTCTGACCAAACTGCGGGAGGCAGTGGAAGACAGGAGTGCCTGGCGTGCTCTGGTCCAGGGGGTCACGAAAAGGCGGACACGACTAAGCGACTAAACAACAACGAAGGAACACATGAAAGCGAAACACAGTCAACCCCTGTATTGAATTGTGCTTGGAAATGTACTGGGAGCCAATGTAGGTCTTTCAGGACCGGTGTTATATGGTCTCAGCGGCCACTCCCAGTCACCAGTCTGGCTGCCGCATTCTGGATTTGTTGTCGTTTCCGGGTCATCTTCAAAGGTAGCCCCACGTAGAGCGCATTGCAGTATCCAAGCGGGAGATCACCAGAGCATGCACCACTCTGGCGAGACAGTCTGCGGGCAGGAAGGGTCTCGGATGGAGCTGGTAGACAGCCGCCCTGGACGCAGAACTGACCTGCGCCTCCATGGACAGCTGTGAGTCCAAAATGACTCCCAGGCTGCGCACCTGGTCCTTCAGGGGCACAGTGACCCCATTCAGGACCACAAACTTCTATCATGCCTCACTTGCCTTCTCTCCAAACCAAAAAGGCCCAGGCGTTGCAACCTTTCCCCAGAGGCGAGTTGCTTCGCCCTTCCCTCATTTGGGTCGCCCTTCTTCTTGGGTTGCTTTGAGTTTAACCATTCCTTTGGTTTGTTGGTGAGGTGCTTAAAAATAAAATGAAGTGGCATTTTAAATTTTAAATTGTATTTTAATTTGCATTTTTAATCGATTGTTTTGTATTTTGTATTGTATTTTGTTGTGGTTTTATGATTGTTAGCCGCTCTGAGCCCGGTCTTGGCTGGGAAGGGCGGGGTACAAATAAAAGTTTATTATTATTATTCTCTTCTCGCTCACTGCCTCCCTAAGTCTTTTTAGACTCAGGCAGGCTGGGTGATTGCGACCCGGGGCTTTCTGCACGCCGGCACCTTCTTTGCCAAAGCAAGGAATGAATGGGCTGGTCCGAGGGCAATCCAAGAGGCAAGGTCTGGGTCCGGTCCGAAGTCTAAGGAGTCTACGAGGGGTCCGTCCGATGAAGCTGAGGCAGGGTGCAGGGCAGGAAACTAGGCGAGGTCAGGAACCAGCAATGTTGCTCCCGCTGGGGCTGGCCGGCTTTTATCTGTCCCGAGGCATAGGGCGGCCCTGATCCTCTGGTGACTCCACCTAAACTGGACAGCGGAGGGACGCTTTCAACTAATGCAAACAGAAATAATGCAAGGACGTTATATCCTGCCATGTGTTGCAGCAAATCTATGCTTTATTATTCTATCAATCTATTTGATAAATATTAATTATTACGGATATGGTCTTCACACTGGATTCGTTTTGATTCGTACTTGGTTGCCTATGGAGGCAGGTGCTGTAATATTTCCAGTGCTTTGGGCCCCTGAAGGTCTTGATCTGGGCCAGGGGTTGGCGGTCAGAACAGACAGATTTTGCTGGTCCCATGGGTTACCCGAAAGGCGAGGTCCAAGTCCGGTCCGTGGTCAGAGGTGCAACATAAAGGCAGTCCGTAGTCACTGAAGCTGGGTGCAGGGCAGGGAGTCAGGCAAAGTCAGGAACAGGTAGGCAAGCAGGGAACCAGGGCGGGTCAGGAGCTCAGGCAGGAAAGCAGGACAGGTTACTGGCAGGACCTGGTCACCAACAATGTTGCTCCTGCAACTTGGGGCTGGGGCTGGCCGGCTTTTATCTGCCCCGAGGCAGAGGGCGGCCCCGATCCTCAGGTGACTCACCTCTCCTGTCTTGGAGGCTAGCACTCCTCCTGCGGGAACTCAGTTCCCTTCGCCTCTCTGCCCTGAGCCTCTGCAGCTCAGGAGAGGCTGGAGGGTTACCGGACCCAGAGGCAACCTCAGCTTCCCCTGACGGGGCTGGGAGTGGAGCACCTGCAGGCAATGGGTCCTCCATCCCAGCAGGAGCCAGAGCAGACTCACCTGAGGATCCAGCACAGGTGAGGACCCTTCCGACTCAGGCCCCAGCCCCGGCTCTGCTGGTTCTGGAGGCAGGGAATCCTGTGCAGGCTGGGATCCCTCAGGTTCAGCATCTGAGTCTGAACCCCAGGCCATCACAAAGAAGAGAAGAAGGTGCAGTCAAGAGGGGGAATGCGGCAGGGCCAAACGTTGCGCACAAACAGCCCCAGCCGCCAGAGCCCTCGCTTCTCCCACCCGCTTGGACGTTGTGTTCCAGACGGCAGCCGCGTGTTCCTTCCAACACCTACGCCTCATCCAAATCAGTTCTTCCCCTACGTGGACGGAGCCATCTGCCGCGTTCTTCTCCCATTCACCGAGGGTTCTCTGCCGCTCCCGGCATCCTCTGTTGTTGCTGCCGCCGCCACCGATAGCAGCAGCAGCAGCAGCAACGCCTTGCCCCACCCCCCATCGCAATGCTCCCTGCTTCCCGTTTGCAAATCCTCTATAATAATCTCCCTATGTCCCTGCGTCCGCGTCCGTGTGTCAGTGGAAATCGCAAATGCGCATGCGCTCCACTGACACACGGATTGGAACGCAGAGAGGAGGAGGAGCCTGAGGTGGGAGCGCAGCGTGAGCCCGCCTCCGCGCCTCGGGTCCCGCGCCAACAGCCGGGACTGAGCAGCCCGCGCCTGCCCTGGGGGCCCAACGCCGTCCCGCAACCTCCTCGCCCCGGCCGCCGCCGCCGGGCGCCTCCGCGCCTCGGCTCCGCGTCTTAATCGGGGACATCCCGACCCATGGGAAGCCGGGGGGAGTCGCTCCCTCGGGCCGCCCACCCGGCGCGCGGAGAGAAGCGCCCGCCCATCCCGCCGCCGCCCGCCTTGCCTTGCTCAGCCACTTCCTCAGCTGTTCCTCGGAGAACTCCATCGCCGGCGGCCCGCGCGAGGAGGCCCAAGCACCGCTTCCTGCTACTGGCACGCCTGGAAAGGAGTGCCGGGAAGGGGCGGGGGAGGGGAAAGCACGGCAGCCGGGAGGTGTTTGGCCCGTGGAGCGCCGGCCGCCGCCACCGCTAGCGCCCGTTTTAAACGGGCTAAATTCACTAGTCCCAAATAAGCAGCAAACTGTTCCTTTCACCGCCTTTGAGAGAAACGATCTGCAAGGCACCGCGGGTCAAAGTTGTTGAGACCAACCTGGTCACTTCAACGAAAAATAAAAAATATTCTATGCATACCGAGCAAATACAGCGATAACCAGTTTATGCATAAAGGTAAAGGGACCCCTAACCATTAGGTTCAGTTGTGACCGACTCTGGGGTTGCAGCTTCCAGGTCATGTGGCCAGCATGACTAAGCCGCTTCTGGCGAACCAGAGCAGTGCACGGAAACGCCGTTTACCTTCCCGCTGCAGCTCTATACCCGCCGGCGGAGCCAGCAGTAGTGTTTGTGGACAGTCTGTCTGTCGATTGGATGGTGGTAGTGACATCAGGAAAGGAGGAGGAGGGGTCAGAAACAGGTGTGTTGTGCTGTGCTGTTTAACGTCCACCGCTATATTTTTTTTTTGCACAAAATCACATTTTAACCTGGGAAAGGTGTGGCATTTGTGCAATATAAGTACATACGATCACTCCCATATGGGCATGGAACGTTGTGTCCAAATTTGAACGGAATCGATCAAGGGGTTACGGAGAAAGGCGATCGTTAACAAACACCCAACTTGAACGATTTTATATACAGTGATCCCTCGACTTACGAATGCCCCGACATCCGTATTTTTCGAGTTACGAGGGATCAAGGGGGCCGCGCGCTTCCGAATTTTTTCGACTTCCGAAAGGAAATTGCGGCCGTTTTAGATAGGGTTTTTTTCCACCTGCGAATTTTTTCTCCCCAATGCATTCCTATGAGGACTCTCGGCTTACGATTTTTTCTACTTCGTAAGTCGAGGGTCCACTGTATATAGATTATTAATATTATTATTATTGATTTGAATTTTTAATTTTGCTCCAGTGCAAATTCAGAGGGCAGAGAAACCCAAAGGAGGCGCGGATGCAACTGCAGACAGCTTTATCTATCAAGCGAGCTGAGAGACAAGAGATGAGACCTGAAGTCTCTCTCTGCTTCCTCCTCAGAGCTCCAGAGACACTGGGGAGGAGGGGGGGGGGGACAGCGGTGAAGGAGAGAGAAGAGAAAAGGAGAAAAGATGTATTAATTATCTTCAAACAGCTCCTGGCAGGGTGGGGAGATCTCTCCCCCGATAAGGCGCCACATCTCAGGAAGCTATAATGAAGGAGGGATAGCGACACCGCTGATTAATATTTTATTTTAGGAAAAATTTAAATGAAACTATCCATCATCATTTCGAACGGGCGGATCAGCGTAGCCCCTTCCGCCAAGGAAGAAAAGCACCTGGTTTCTTTTCTTTTCTTTCTTTCTTTCTTTCTTTTTTGGAGGGCGGGGGTGGACCAAGAGTCTATTATTATTATTATTTTGTTATTTATACCCCGCCCATCTGACTGGGCTTCCCCAGTCACTCTGGGTGGCTTCCAACAAAATATTAAAATACAATAATCCATCAAACATTAAAAGCTAATAATAATAATAATAATAATAATAATAATAATAATAATTTGTTATTTATACCCCGTCCATCTGACTGGGCTTCCCCAGCCACTCTGGGTGGCTTCCAACAAAATATTAAAATACAATAATCCATCAAACATTAAAAGCTTAATAATAATAATAATAATAATAATTTGTTATTTATACCCCACCCATCTGACTGGGCTTCCCCAGCCACTCTGGTACCTATTTATCTACTTGCGCTGGCGTGCTTTTGAACTGCTAGGTTGGCAGGAGCTGGGACAGAGCAACGGGAGCTCACCGCGTCGCGGGGATTCGAACTGCCGACCCAAGAGAGGCTCAGGGGTTTAGACCACAGCGCCACCCACATCCCCACAGGTTGACCATGTGCTGGATGAAGAAGTCCTTCCTCCCTCCCTCCCTCCCTCCCTCCCTCCCTCCCTTCCTATCCAAGATTTCTTAACTGGACGGCTCCCCTGAGTTTTAGGACGACGAATCGGAGGGAGGTTCCCCCCCCAACTTTCTCCCCATCATTTGCAATTTTATACATCCCCGTTTACTCAATAAACTCCCCAACCGTTGCAACACTTCTATATAACCCTTTGTGGTCGTTGCAAGTGTTCCATGCTTGGAGCGGTAACCCACTGGGGTCTGACAAACCAGGAAATGCTACGGCTGAATCTCTGCCCCCCCCCCAACTGCATCCCAGGGCCGGGACATCTAGAAAATTATCTTGGCAACCTTTCCGTAGAATCACAGTACTGTAGAGGGTCCTCAAGTCCAGCCCTCGGCAATCAAGGAATCCTTTTGCCCGGACGTGGGGCCAATTAACCTAGATGTCAAGTATTGTATTGATCGTCCCAAATGTAAAGAATCTGCCTTACCGCAAATGAGATCATGGGTTGTTGTTGTTTTTTTAACAAAGGAAGTCTCTGGCTATGGAAGGCCCATTTAGCAGCTGTAATTAGTAAAGGTAAAGGTAAAGGGACCCCTGACCATTAGGTCCAGTCGTGACCGACTCTGGGGTTGCGGCGCTCATCTCGCTTTATTGGCCGAGGGAGTACAGCTTCCAGGTCATGTGGCCAGCAGGACTAAGCCGCTTCTGGCCATAGCTGTCAACCCTCCCTTTTTTTGCGGGAAACTCCCTTATTCCAATGCCGTTTCCCGCTGCTATCCCGGATTGTTGATCTCCCTTAAATTTCCCGGATTTCCAAGGAAGCAGCTCCTCTCCCTCCCTGCTGGCCAGGGAGGCTCCTCAGCTGCGTTGCTCGGCTGCCAATAAGGAGTCTGAGACCGACTGGGGGCGGAGCTTGCATGCCTTGTGCAGCCAGACCCTCACGCCCAACCAGACAGACAGCCTGCCGGCCATCTACGCGCTCGCTCTTTCGCTCACCCATTCGCGCACAGCCTCTGGAGCGCAGGGTGGCGAGGCTACTTGGTGCCATTGCACCGCCCTCGCGGCATCCCTTAGTTTCAAATCCAAAAGTTGACAGCTATGCTTCTGGCGAACCAGAGCAGCGCACGGAAACGCCGTTTACCTTCCCGCCGGAGCGGTACCTATTTATCTACTTGCACTTTGACGTGCTTTTGAACTGCTAGGTTGGCAGGAGCTAGGACCGAACAATGGGAGCTCACCCCGTGGCAGGGATTCGAACCGCCGACCTTCTGATCAGCAAGCCCTAGGCTCTGTGGTTTAACCCACAGCGCCACCTGGGTCCCAGGCTGAGACTAGTAGCCATTGGCAATTTTTCTCTTTGCAACTTTAAACCGTTCATCCCCAAATCTTGTGGCAGAGAGTGCCATAAGCTAAGGACATGAGGTGGGGTGGAAGAACGTCCCATTGTCTTCATATCTTGCTCAGGCTCAACCACCACACTGAATGAACAAAAAGGCCGCCACATGAATCAAAAGAGGTGCACCCTCTTATTTTCGCTCCCTCTTCCACCGTCAGTGATTGTGGCTTGTCAGAAGTCACGCCTGGAGCCAACACTTGAATCCCTGCTAACAATGCTTCTGCAAAACTGGGATAAACTTTGCAAGAGGTAAGCTGTTAGCTGGAAACCCTTGCAAGAGAGCAGATGCTCCAGGAAGGTTGGTGGCCAGGAAACCAAGGTCTCATGCCATGGGCCACCTGTAAACATCACTGTGTTGGTGTTAAGAGGTGTTGGCCATGCTATCCGCATAATGTTATCAGCTTCGGTCCCACCCCTGGTTCACACAGGCACACCTGCCACTTGGCAAAAGCATAGCGACCGGTGATGGCGTGCGACTAGACCTTTCATTGATTCAGCGTCACAAATGGAACAATCCGATGCGCATTCAAACACGGACTTTGCAGCGAACTCTGTTGTTGCATTCAGGGATTCGGCAGAATGCGTCACGGGCTGGGCCACACCGCGCATTCCTCCGGATTAAAAGCAAAACTCCCCTCAAGACGAAAGCCAGCACTTCAGGGAAACGGTGCTCATTTTCCGCTTGCGGGGTTGCTTCAAAAACAAAACACGGGAAGCATTCAGAAGTGTGGGCCCTCCCCATACCTCCAGCTTATAAGAAGAAGCATGGTCTCATTGCCGCATACTCCCCTCATTGCCGCAAACAGGATGAATTTTAACAGGGAGAAATGTAAAGTACTACACTTGGGCAAAAAAAATGAAAGGCACAAATACAGGATGGGTGACACCTGGCTTGAGAGCAGTACAAGTGAAAAGGATCTAGGAGTCTTGGTAGACCACAAACTTGACATGAGTCAACAGTGTGATGCAGCAGCTAAAAAAGCCCATGCAATTCTGGGCTGCATCCATAGGAGTATAGCATCTAGATCAAGGGAACCACTGTATTCCGCTCTGGTCAGACCTCACCTGGAATACTGTGTCCAGTTCTGGGGACCACAGTTCAAGAAGGATACTGACAAGCTGGAACGTGTCCAGAGGAGGGCAACCAAAATGCTCAAAGGCTTGGAAACGATGCCTTATGAGGAACGGCTTAGGGAGCTGGGTATGTTTATCCTGGAGAAGAGAAGGTTAAGGGGTGATAGGATAGCCATGTTCAAATATATAAAAGGATGTCATATAGAGGAGGGAGAAAGGTTGTTTTCTGCTGCTCCAGAGAAGCGGACACGGAGCAATGGATTCAAACTACAAGAAAGAAGATTCCACCTAAACATTAGGAAGAACTTCCTGACAGTAAGAGCTGTTCGATAGTGGAATTTGCTGCCAAGGAGTGTGGTGGAGTCTCCTTCTTTGGAGGTCTTTAAGCAGAGGCTTGACAGCCACCTGTCAGGAATGCTTGGATGGTGTTTCCTGCTTGGCAGGGGGTTGGACTGGGTGGCCCTTGGGGTCTCTTCCAACTCTAGGATTCTATGATTCTACGATTCCCCAGCACCTCATTCAAACGCAATATGCAGATCGAAAGCTCAGCTGCCGATAAGCCATCAAGCACTCCGAAATGGAGCAGAGAGGAGCCTAGCATTGTGCAAACGTCAATGAGCGGACTAGACCCTTGCAAGTTCAGGAGCCCACAGCAGAGGCCAGACGCATTATGCGCACATCTCAGCATCTCGACACAGAGGCACCATCGCTGCTGGGGCGGGTGGTGACCAAGCCTGCCCCTCCCCGGCCCCGCGATGCAGCTTTTATATTAATTTACAAGCATGTTACCCAGAATCCCTTGCAGCCGACAAGATATTCTTGGCAGGCACCCTAAATCTGAACTCTTTATGGGCTTGCATGCAATGCAGCATTGATGTGCATTTGGGGGCCGCGGAAGAGGAGATGGAGCACTTAGAAGAGGGGAAGTGCAGGAGCAAAACGCCTGGCGGCTCGGCTGGTTTCTAACACCGCAATGGAAGTCCGGGATTTGCAGCAGTCAGGGCACCCCTGAGCACATGCAGAGTGCCTGCCCCCCCTTCACCACCCCAGCCTTCAGCACAGTTCTCCACATTCCTGCATCAGTTTTAGAATTTATTTCCCAAGTCCACCTGAACATTTGCCAACGGCGATTTGCATTAAAATGCGAATGTGCACGTTTTTAACGCAACATCGCTAGACATTTTTTGCGGGTGATATCCCCTAACGTAATCCTCTCTGTATATTCTCACTAATACACACATTTTAATGCACGCTCCCTGCAATATAGGCATTTTTGAACAGCATGAATAGGTTGTGGAAGTGCAACACGGAAGTCAGAGTTAGTGCACATTTTAAAAGACCTGCATTTCAGAAAATGCAAATCAAGCAGATTCGCTTTGAAATTTGAACTGATCTCATTTTCCCCCCCTCTCCAGGCTGGCTGGAAGAATGAAAGCCCAGAACAAATGCATTTCAACAGGTTATATATACAGCCGCTATCTCGGTAGGGAGACATCTAAGCAGTTTAACAACATCTCAACGCGTTTCTTTTAATTGCCCGTTTATTCCGGTTGGTCTACTCTCGAGTTAGACATCACCCAGAGCCAATAATTATTTTTTTACATCCCAATTGTATTAGGTAATGACTCTGCCCATGTGCGACACTCGTAAGTTGCAGCACAGACCGAAGGATAAAAATTGGGGAAAAGCTGTAAGCGGAAGGGACCAGTTCGCTCTCCCCCTCTCCCTGTCTGAAACCCTGGAGAGATGCTACCAGCCTGTGTAGACCATATTGAGCTCAGTAGACCAAGAGTCTGATTCAGAATCAACACAGTTTCCATGAGTGGCACTCAGCTAAGCTTCACTTCGAATAAGCCCACAGATTTTACCTAGTCAAACCGACTCATTTCAAGAGGTTTCTTCCAAGCAAAGCTTAACAGAATGCCAATCTTATGTTCCTATGCAGAGAAGCTGTTCTCTATGAGAACAGGGTGGATTTGATTTAAATCAAATCAATTTAAATCACGATTTAAATCACTAGTCAGTAAGACTTGATTTAAATCATATATATTTTTACAGAAAAGACTCTTTCTTGCTGGTATAATCTTAATATTTACAACCAGATGAAGGTTTCATTTTTGGAATAATAAAATTTTCAGAGTAGTTTTTACAGTTATATCAAAAATTACTGATCTGGTTATACCATTATAAATACAAAGACAGGCAATTATGAAATTATTGTTTAGATTGAGTATTTTAAAAAATTGATTGATTGAGAAATTATTGTTTATATTTGGGCAACTTTTCTGCTGCGCTTTATTGGAAGGAGAAAAGTAATCATTTCCTTAATAACAATTTATTTAACTAAAACAATAACATTATAGCATATGCATCCATGTTTGTTAACTGATGTGGTTAAACGATTTAACCCCCCCCCCCGAAAAAAACTTAGACGGAGTTTTAGCACACATGAAAAACTTAAAAAAAAACCTTATTTCCTGATGAATAGCCTTTGAACTATAATGTAACTTAAACAGAAAACTATCTTTAGAAAGATTTTTTTAATCCTATTTTTAAAAAATCCGATTTAAATAATAATAAAAATTGATTTTTTTTCAAATTCTTTTTTTAAAAAATCATTGATTTTTATCCACCCTGATGAGAACTGGAATCTTGCTTTGTTTTTATAAAGAAAAGGCCACAGCTCAGTGCTAGAGCATCTGCCTTGCATAAAGAATGTCCCAGGTTGCATCTGCAAGGACACCCCCAGGTTAGGCTGGGAGAGATTCCTGCCTTGAAATCCTGGAGAGGCGCTGCCGGTCAGTGTAGACCAGCGTTTCCCAACCGGTGTGCCGCGGCACACCAGTGTGCCGTGAGGCACCGGCTGGTGTGCCGCGGCAAAACCGTGGGTCGGGACCCCACGCCACAGCCGCAAACACGTAGCAGCGGCTGCAATGGGGGAAAGGGAGCGCAGAAACCCTCCGGCGACCTACCGCGCATGCGCCAGCTCCCCGCCGATTCTGATTGGTTGCCAGGGACCAATAGGGCTTAGCCCGGCAGCCTTCCAGGTCCAGCGCCTGCTGATCGGGTTTCCCCCGCTCGGCTTCGACCTCAGCGACAAGGAGCGACGCCTCGGAGAGTTTGGCTCAGGTAAGGGGCGTGGGTTTTTTCCCCCATCCTCCGCAGTCCGCCCGAGGCGACACTATGGTTGCGGGAGGCTGGGCAGGCTCCTCTCGGGCAGCGGCGGGAAGGGAGAGCGGGCTTGAAGCGGAGCCGCAGAGAGAGCGGGGCAGCCATGGCCAGAGGTGCCCGCCGAGGAGAGCGGGAGGGCAGGGGAGCCAGGGCGGGTATTGAGCTTTGGGGAAAATGAGGGGCACTAGGACCCCAGCAGCGCCGGGTCGGGGGGGTCGGGGTGCATGTGGTGGTGGTGTGCCGCGAGATTTTTTTCGTGGGACAGGTGTGCCGTTGCCCCGAGGAGGTTGGGAAACACTGGTGTAGACAATATTGAGCTTGATGGACAAATGGTCTGACTCAGCTCAGGGCGGCTTCCGGTGTTCCTTTTTTGTATGTTTCTATAGAATCCATGGGATGCGCATCATAAATGCTCGCTGGTTCACGGGGGGCGTTGGGGAGGGCCAGGCGCACACCAACCCAGGGAATTGTGGCAAGGAGGAGAGACAGCAAAACCAGCTCCCTCAGCTACAGCAACTTGTGAACTGGTGGTGGTGGTAAAGGTAAAGGGACGCCTGACCATTACGTCCAGTCGTGACCGACTCTGGGGTTGCGGCGCTCATCTCGCTTTATTGGCCGATGGAGCCGGCGTACAGCTTCCAGGTCATGTGGCCAGCATGACTAAGCCGCTTCTGGCGAACCACAGCAGCGCTCGGAAACGCCGTTTACCTTCCCGCCAGAGTGGTACCTATTTATCTACTTGCACTTTGATCTGATTTCGAACGGCTAGGTGGGCAGGAGCTGGGACCTCCACCCCCACCGTTCAGCCCGGACACTGAGATCCAGCGCTGAGGGCCTTCTGGCGGTTCCCTCCCTGCGAGAAGCAAAGCTACAGGGAACCAGGCAGAGGGCCTTCTCGGTAGTGGCGCCCGCCCTGTGGAACGCCCTCCCATCAGAGGTCAAAGCGATAAACAACTATATGACATTTAGAAAATACCTGAAGGCAGCCCTGTTTAGGGAAGTTTTTAATCTGTGATATTTTAATGTATTTTGATATTTGTGGAAGCTGCCCAGAGTGGCTGGGGAGACCCGGCCAGATGGGCAGGGTACAAATAATTTACTATTATTATTATTATTATTATTATTATTACCAAAAACGTATAGCTCCACTCCTATGCCAACATAGCCCAGTAGACAAAGAAAGACTGGTTTTGTATTGGCTGAACAAGTTCACTGGAACAACAACCTTCTCGGTGGCCAAATTTCTTTTTTTGGCCTTTAAGCGTCGTAAGGCTAAAACTGACTGTATTGACACGGGTCTAAATGTATAATATACTTCTCGCTGTTTCTAAGTCTCTCGCTTTTCCAGATGTTTAGACGTTTTAACTTTTGTATGGATAAGATGTGCTTTCTGACTGACGGTCAAATAAATTTTTATTGATTGATTGAATTTGCTTGGGTAGTGTCTGTGCGAGGGACTTTTTGTAATCTGCTAACTTGCAAAATGATGTAATCTCACTCTGCACATGTTCTTGGACCAAGGAGTTGTTTGTCAGTCATTATAAAAGGGTCCTCGAAAGAGGAAACGGGGCTCAGCCTGAGAATGATCTCGATGATGCCAGATGCAGCTTAATAAACCAGACCTTATTATTATTACGGGAGCTCACCCCGTCCCGGGGATTCGAACCGCCGACCTTCTGATCAGCAAGCCCTAGGCTCAGTGGTTTAACCCACAGCGCCACCCGCGTCAGGTGGTGGTGGAGACACAAAGGCGAAGGGAGGAGGAGGAAGGAAGCAGGCAGAGATGCAGGCAGAATAAAAAGGCTGGAATGGATCACAGGACACAGGCTGAAGGTGCGGTTCCATCCCAGTCTTTTTCTTCTGCCTGCATCTGTCTCATGACTCTGCCTGAGCCCACTGACCACCTTTTGGTGAGTGACGTCTTGGCTGCAAGTCCTGGGAGACTGGGGTTTTTGTTGCGGCGGGGATTTTGCCGCTGGATTTCTGCATCTTTATTTTACACTGTGTTGCGATTTATGTGGAAGTTGTTCGGTTTGGTTGCGTTATTTTTTTTAAACGCTTCATATACTGTTTAGGATTCCTTTTGTTATGTATTCATTTCATGCTATAAGCTGCCTTTTTAGCGCAGTTCAAACGGCGGAAAGGAGGCGTGCGAATAAAATCATGCATGTAGGACAGAAATACGGAGAAAACTGTTTTGGGCGATTTGTGTTAGCTCCTTATCTAATCTAGTTGAGAGATAAAAGATCAGGAAAATTAACAGCAAAAACTTGGGGTGTTTTGTGTTGCACTTTACAAGTTAGTATTTTTTTTAAAGTAAAAGTCTAGTTGTTAATCGAAAAGTTAGGTTTGAGTTTGACGGATAAAAATAACGTCCTTTAGGTTTGCATACATATTCATTCACACAAATTGTTAAAGGGATCAGTCTGTGGTCTATAATAGTAATTTTATATGACGGAATTTTAAGCTATGATTTTAGACCGATTAAGATTTTGTTTAGAGTATGTTTTAACTAAATCAATCACATTTTACTGTTGTCCAGTTTAGTTATTCTGTCTTGACGGTAGATGTACGAAGTATGATGCATGAAGCATTCTATTGTTTTGAAATGGGCCTGTGGCCGTAATAAACTAACTAAATTACATATTCATGCAGTAATTTTTTTTGTTAAATGTTGGGTGCTGTGAGAGGTGTGTGGTGTCTTCTCAAGAGTAAGCCTCCACGCACGTTGATTGCTAAAACTAGTATCTTTATTAACAACATCCAACATTCAAGCGTTCAGACTTCATCATCCGTCTCATCCGAGTCAGATACCTGGACTGCCGGCTGGCGGCTCCGCCCCCAGCATAAGAGCTTCGGGAAACCCAGGCACCGCCTACCCTCCTTCCGCTTCCGCCCTCTGGACCTGAGCAGAGTGGTGCTGGTGGCTTCCCCTCTACTCCCGTCCTGACCGCTGGGCGGCTCTGGGGCTCCTACAACATCCCAGAGCCCCTGCTCCCCTTGGTCCACCTCCATTACCTGTCCCCCGCTTTCCGGCTGCTCTGGTGCTCTGGCCAGATCCCCGAGCCCCTCCTCTGCTTCCGGCCGACCAAGGGCTTCAGCCTGATCTCAGAGCCTCAGCACCTCTTCCGGTGTACACGGGGCTCTGGTCTGCCCCCAGACCCCCACCCCTTCTGATTGCGTTTGGGTTTCCTCCTCTCCGCTGCCTTCTCCCTGACTCTCCTGTGAATCGCTGTCAGACCTAAATTCCGCCCTTTGCCTCCAACTGCTCGTGCCTTCCAAGCCTGCTTTGGGGATGGACCCATCCCTGACAGGTGCTCACCATAATCACAGAATTGCAGAGTTGGGGGCACCTCAAAGGTCATCCAGTCCAACCCCCTGCGATGGAATGCGGTCTGCACCCTCTCCCCATCCAGAACATCTCAAGGTCCCCGCAAAGAGCTGCTGCGGAGGGAGAGAGGGAGCCCCTACCACCCCAAACCAATTTTGAACACTGTGGGGGCAAAGGAAGAGAAATCATCCTCCGAGCCATCTTTGAACATGTGGTGGATGCTTCAACTACGCATCTGATTATGCGCTCGCTGCCTACGCAGAGAAACCGAAGACGCACGGAGACCGAACCATGTGTGCCACTGAAAGATATTTTTTATTTTGTGGGCTCCCCTAAGGAAAAGTGGTTTGCAAAGCACACCGTCCATCTGGAAGAGTCGACACGCTGAAAATAAAATAAAATGCAAGCCCTGACATATGAAAAACCGGCCAGTCCCCATGTCATGACTGTTGAAAGCCACACACACACACACACACACACACACACACAAACATTAGACAATTTTAATCAAAATCAAGAACTATTAGAGCTGTCAGACAATTAAAAGAATTTTAGTTGACTAATAAGTCTGCCTTTCCATGAGATCCAATCAATTAAATTTAACTACATTTGCATATGAAAACCCCAACGCAGGTGCTTTTTTGAGATAGTGAAAAGAAATCGTGTAAAGTGATGAAAGCTTCACAAAAGCCGACTTCTGGGAAAGGTCACTTCCAGTATTTTATTTCCGTTCCGTTCCCCGGCAAGGACAGAATCGAAACAGCCTTACCATCAACTCAGTTGCCCTTTACATGCAAGCTTACGGGAAAACGTTTGCCCTCTCTGGCCTAAGGGGAGAGATCTGGGGCAGCCAACTATCTGTGGGGGCTGTTGAAAAGGACCGCGAGTGGTTAGGGCAGTGGTGGCTAACCACTCCAGATGTTTTGGAACTACAACTCCCATCATCCCTAGCTAACAGGACCAGTGGTCAGGGATGATGGGAGTTGTAGTCCCAAAACATCTGGAGTGTCAAGGTTAGTCACCACTGGGTTAGGGTGTCAAAACCACTCTTCTTCTTTGGCAATCACTCGCAGCCAAGTAAGATTGTCTTCCATAAACACGGTTTAGAATCATCACATATAATAATGTTCAAGTGTCCCTGCGTCCACTGTGTGTCAGTGGAACTGCGCGAGTGTGCATGTCCCACAGGGACGCACGGATTGGACAGCACCACTTCCCCCCCCAACAGGGACGCAGGCATTGGAGCGGCCAGAGAGGGGGGCGTGTCCGGGAGGCAGCGGCGGCGCACGCGCGTTGCCAGTTGGGGCAGCGCCGCCGCCTTGCACGGAGCCTCTTCCTCCGGCCGCCGCCACACTCCTTCTCTCCCCCGGCCGCGCCGATCACGCAAGCCCCCGGCTTTACCCGAGGCCTACCCGCCCGAAGCCGCCGCCGGGACTGCGGGGCCTCCTGAACCAGGCGGCCAAGAGGAGCGCAGCCTGGCCGCCCTGAGGTTTCTGCTGGGCAGGGGACGGCGTAGGGGCCAGAGAGTGGGGCGCGGAGGGTGTGCCCGGCGGAAGCAACCACGGCCTCCTTCTCCTCCTTGCGAGACGGGATGAGGGAGAGAGAGAGGCGGCCGGCAGGATCGAGGGAAAGGAGGGCGGCGGGGTTAAAAAGGAAAAGGAGGGTGGCCGCCGCTCCCCCGTCTCTCCAGCCTGTCAGCTGCAGTCTGCAGTCAGCCGCCAGCCTCTGCCGCCTCCTGCCGCCTCCTCTAGCGCCCGTTAATGTAACGGGCTACCTTCCACTAGTAGAATCATAGAATCCTAGAGTTGGAAGAGACCCCAAGGGCCATCCAGTCCAACCCCCTGCCAAGCAGGAAATACCATCAAAGCATTCCTGACAGGTGGCTGTCAAGCCTCTGCTTCAAGACCTCCAAAGAAGGAGACTCCACCACACTCCTTGGCAGCAAATCCCACTGTCAAACAGCTCTTACTGTCAGGAAGTTCTTCCTAATGTTTAGGTGGAATCTTCTTTCTTGTAGTTTGAATCCATTGCTCCGTGTCCGCTTCTCTGGAGAGCAGCAGAAAACAACCTTTCTCCCTCCTCTATATGACATCCTTTTACTATATTGGAACATGCTATCCAATCACCCCCTTAACCTTCTCTTCTCCAGGCTAAACATACCCAGCTCCCTAAGCCGTTCCTCATAAGGCATCGTTTCCAAGCCTTTTGACCATTTGGGTTGCCCTCTTCTGGACACATTCCACTGTCAGTATACCTTCTTGAACTGTGGTGCCCAGAATTGGACACAGTATTCCAGGTGAGGTCTGACCAGAGCGGAATACAGTGGTACTATACTTCCCTTGCTCTAGATGCTATACTCCTATGGATGCAGCCCAGAATTCTGCATTGCTTTTTAGCTGCTGCATCACACTGTGGACTCCCATTCAAGTTGTTGTCTACCAAGGACTCCTAGATCCTCTATTCCTTTCACTGTACTGCTCTCAAGCCAGGTGTCACCCATCCTGTATTTGTGCCTTTCATTTTTTTTGCCCAAATGTAGTACTTTACATTACTCCCCGTTAAAATTCATCCTGTTTGCCTTGGCCCAGTTTAACACACCTTCATCAAAACCACTGGGACCTGGGAGACCAGAGTTCAAATCCTCCACTCAGCCATGAAGCTTGCTGGATGGGACTTGGAGCCTGTCACTCACTCTCAGCCTAGCTTACCTTGCAGGGCTGTTGTAAGGGGTAAAATGGGGAGGAGAATCACATACACCACCCTTGAGCTCCTTGGAGGAGATGCAAGTGCCATCAATCAATCTCAATCATCAATCAATCAGGCAGCAATCAATCAGCTGGCCTAGACCAGGCGTCCCCAACCAGCGGCCCTCCAGATGTTTTGGCCTACAACTCCCAGGATCCTTAGCTAACAGGACAGCGGTCAGGGATGATGGAATTGTAGTCCAAAACATCTGGAGGGCCAAAGGTTGGGGATGCTGGCCTAGACTCTGCACTGGGGAAGCCTGGAGGGCCACAGATCATGGGAAGGGTGATAAACCGTACTGCCCCATAAAACAAAGCATGAGATGGGGCAATACGGTTTAGCACCCTTCCCATGATCTGTGCCCTCCAGGCTTCCCCAGTGCAGAGTCTAGGCCAGGGGTAAAGGGACCCCTGACCATTAGGTCCAGTCGCAGACGACTCTGGGGTTGTGGCGCTCGTCTCGCTTTACTAGCCGAGGGAGCCGGTGTACAGCTTCCGGGTCATGTGGCCAGCATGACTAAGCCGCTTCTGGGAACCAGAGCAGCGCACGGAAACGCCGTTTACCTTCCCGCCAGAGCGGTACCTATTTATCTACTTGCGCTGGTGTGCTTTCGAACTGCTAGGTGGGCAGGAGCAGGGACCGAGCAACGGGAGCTCACCCCGCCGCGGGGATTCGAACCCGCCGACCTTCTGATCGGCAAGCCCTAGGCTCTGGGGTTTAACCCACAGCGCCACCCAGAAATGGAGATGGGGAGCTAAACGCAAAACAACAACAACTCCCGCCCGAAGCTGAAGAGCTTCATCTCCACAGCTTGGTAGGCAGGTGGGGTTTGCTTTCCGCCTCTCCTGCCCCATTCATCTCCTGCGTCTCGGTAAACAAGCTGCCAAAGGAAAATAAATAGTTACTAACGTGATCATTAATTGGAGTCTGGGAGACCCATCTTTTTCTTCCAGCAGGCAGATCGGAGTAAGCCATCAGGCCCAAATGGACATCCTCATCGGCATACGAATGCCTTCATATTCAACGTTAAGATAGGGAGGAGAGGAGGAGGGAAGGAGGGGAGGGAAGAAGAAAGCAAAGCAGGGGAAGGAGGAGAGAGAGAGAGAGAGAGAGACTGGGCCCAAACAGCTTAATCGCAGCAGTCCTGTTTAGGCAGGATGGATGCAGATGGTTAGGGACACACAGAGGGAAAAAGCCAAATGGAGAATCATCAACGGCGCAGCACAGAATACAAAGCGGGCGGCGGGCTAACTTAGCAGAGAATGCCCAAACCCATCCACCTCCTCCGTTTGATTTACTTTGCAAAATAAATTGGGACCGTTAGTTTATGGTTCCTCCGGCATTTTGCAAAATGAAAGTTCTTTTAAAAACAGAAAGAAGTGTTTGGATTTGATATCTCGCTTTATCACTACCCAAAGGAGTCTCAAAGCGGCTCACATTCTCCTTTCCCTTTCTCCCCCACAACAAACCCTCTGCGAGGTGAGTGGGGCTGAGAGACTTCAGAGAAGTGGGACTAGCCCAAGGTCACCCAGCAGCTGCATGTGGAGGAGCGGGGAAGCGAACCCGGTTCACCAGATTACAAGTCCACCGCTCTTAACCACTACACCACACTGGCTCTCTGGTCCACAAGTGAGGGTAGCTGGCCACCCAGCCTAAGGTGGTCATAAGCCCCCCAGGAATAGTCCCAGACGATGACCCTGTTCCTTCAACAGGAGATCAGCCCCAAGGACAGGGTTGCCCACCTAATTCCTAGGAACTGGGACCCGCCCACCCAGAGGGACCTCCAGCTTCTGGGAACTGGAGATGTCACTACATCTCTGAGTCTGTGACAACTTTGGCACACCACTCTAAGCTCCTTGGGGAAGAAGAAGAAGAAGAGTTTGGATTTGATATCCCGCTTTATCACTACCCGAAGGAGTCTCCAAGCGGCTCACATTCTCCTTTCCCTTCCTCCCCCATAACAAACACTCTGTGAGGTGAATGGGGCTGAGAGACCTCAGAGAAGTGGGACTAGCCCAAGGTCACCCAGCAGCTGCATGTGGAGGAGAGGAGACGCGAACCGGTTCACCAGATTACGAGTCCACCGCTCTTAACCACTACACCACACTGGCTCTCAAAGCCAGCCTTTGGAGGTGGGGAACAGATCCCGTTCAAGGGAAGTTATTTCAGGTCCTTCTCTAAGGGACATTTGGCTTTCCCCCTATTTAAACCACAGAGCCTAGGGCTTGCCGATCAGAAGGTCGGCGGTTCGAATCTCTGCGACGGGGTGAGCTCCCGTTGCTCAGTCCCTGCTCCTGCCCACCCAGCAGTCAGTCAATCAACTTTATTTCAGCTTTAAGCTCATAACACAAGACAACACAAGAACAGCAGTTACACTCACACAGTTGAATTTAAAATTAGTGGCAATAAAATTATTGGTAATCAATTGGTGTACAAGATAGTGTAAATATTAATTCCAAACAATTTCAATTTCCAATCAACAGTCCATTTCGTCTCTTGTATGTCAGAACGGAAGTTAAAATTTTTGCCATTTGTAGGGTCAAAGCACATCAAAGTGCAAGTAGATAAATAGGTACCGCTCCGGCGGGAAGGTAAACGGCGTTTCCGTGCGCTGCTCGGGTTCGCCAGAAGCGGCTTTGTCATGCTGGCCACATGACCCGGAAGCTGTACGCCGGATCCCTCGGCCAATAAAGCGAGATGAGCGCCGCAACCCCAGAGTCGTCTGCGACTGGACCTTATGGTCAGGGGTCCCTTTAGCCTTTAAAGGCAGTAAATAACCTCTTTTGCTGACCTGCTTAAGGAAACTGGAGGGAGATATCATTTGCCAAACTGCATCTAGACATCTCCACAGGGTTGCAGTCTCCCACAGCTCGTGGGCAGCCAATGAATCCTGGAAGGCTCAGGACAGGGAAAAAAAGGACTTCTTCACGCAGTGCAGAGTTAAACTGTGGACTGCCTGCCACAAGGGCAACGATGGCCACCAACCGAGATGGCTTTAAAAGAGGATTGCACAAATTCATGGATGGGTCACTCGCCATAATGGCTATGTTCTGCCT
>JAWWNI010001388.1:0-127920 GCA_034642065.1 Darevskia nairensis
AAATGAATCCACTAATTAGGCAGCCAATATCACATTCACATGGAGTAACAATAAAAAGTAAGTGGTCTTTTGGATTACTTTTGGGGTATCCTGTTTCCTTCCCTCTGGTTTATTAAAACTCGGGGGGGGCACACACACTCAGATACAAATAGTTTCCATCTTTCTTTTATTAATGTAGTCCATCATCCTTAGACCAAGGCTTGTCCTTCCTTCAGTCTGCAATAATTTCGCTGTTGGCGTTTCTGTAGTGCAAGAATGGGGATCTTGTGACCCTAGAAGCTCCCATCAACTATAACCACTCACTGGCTATGAGTTGATGGGAGTTTGGGTTCAATAAGACCCAGAGGCATATAGGTTTTTATCCCTGCTATGTAGTCCATATTGACATTTAGTTTTAAACAGATCAACAAGACTTGGGGTGCACAGAAAGAGAACAGCGTCCAGATATGGCAACATAGTTCACCTGTCATCTGCTCAAGAGCATTCCGAGGAGAACTGTGGGAACATCATCCTTGGCACTGTGCGTTTTGTCTTGCATTTAAAAATACTAACAGTGAAGATGTGCATCTAGAAATAAACACACTTTTGTTTTTAAGTAAGTGGTTACCTTTTTCTAAAGTGAGCCATGTACTTATGAGGCTACAATTTTATGCTTTCCCCCTTTCTTAGGTCTTTTTTTTTAAGCCCAGTGCAATTATCTGCCATTTTGGGGAGTGCCTATTTTGACTGAAAAGCGAGATACACAAATAGTAAATATTACTCACCTGATAATGGAGCTCACCTTCTCCTTAAGGTTAAGGGACCCCTGACCATTAGGTCCAGTCGTGTCTGACTCTGGGGTTGCGGTGCTCATCTCGCTTTACTGGCCGAGGGAGCCAGCGTACAGCCTCCGGGCCATATGGCCAGCATGACTAAGCCGCTTCTGGTGAACCAGAGCAGTGCACGGAAACGCCGTTTCCCTTCCCGCCAGAGCGGTTCCTATTTATCTACTTGCACTTTGACGTGCTTTCGAACTGCTAGGTGGGCAGGAGCTGCGACCGAGCAACGGGAGCTCACCCCGTCGCAGGGATTCGAACCGCCGACCTTCTGATCAGCAAGCCCTAGGCTCTGTGGTTTAACCCACAGCGCCACCTGGGTTCCTACCTTCTCCTTACCATATGCTTTTATTAGCATACCTTCTCCTTACCATATGCTAATAAAAGCAGATTGGGGAGGATTATGAGTTAGATAAATAATGGAATCATAAAAATCATACAGTAGAGTTAGAAGGGACCCCGTAGAATTATCTAGTCTAGCCCCCTGCAATGCAGGAATCTCAGCTAAAGCATCCATGGCAGATGGCCATCCAACATCTGCTTTAAAACCTTCAAGGAAGGAGAATCCACCACCTTCTGAGGGAGATCGTTCCACTGTCAAACAGCTTTTACTGCCAGAAAGTTATTCCTGATGTTGAGTCGGAATCTCCTTTCTGGTAACTTGAAGCCATTGGTTCGAGTCCTGCCCTCCAGAGCAGGAGAAAACAAGCTTGTTCCCACTTCCACATGACAGCCCCTGAGATATTTGAATGCTGGGAGGGAAAGGGTTATCTTAATTCTCTCCATTATTGACACTTTTCCTTTATGATACCGCTTCTGTTTTGGCTTCCAAGTTGTCCAGGCTGGTGTTGCTCTTTTTAACCAACCAACCAAAACCTACAAATCAAACCGGAGCTTAAAAACTCCCTGTAATGTGTAGTTTTAGCCTTAGGAGAAAGGGTGAGGGACTGTGTGGGATGGGTCATATTAGTGGACCTCAAGCAACCTGCTCACATATTACGAGAGATGAGCTGGGTAAATTCCTATCTTACAAATCCAAAGTTCTGAGAAAATTTGCTGTGTAGAGATGCTATGCAGAGAGGTATACAATGTACAGTCTTCAAGAAAAAAGATTAAGAAAATCCTGAAATCTTGACAAAGTAGATAAGTGAGGAAAGATCAGCAAGGATGGTGTCAAGGTGAGTTGCAAAGCTTGAGTGGATAAAGAAACCTGCTTGAACAACAAAGGATTGAGGTATGCATTAGATGAATAGCAGTTCGCAACAGCAAGGAAGAGATTAGAGGATTGCAGTGTGGGATCAACATCTGGGCAGAGTTGTTGAAGCTGAACATTTGCTAATCTGGAACAAGAACTTTGCACCAAGAAAGCAAAGTTTGCTGATATAAAATGGAGCGGTGCACCAGATCTGGAGTTCCTTTTACAACATGAGCATCTTGTGAAAGATGCACAGATCTGCTCCCAGATAAGATGCAAAGTAACGAGTCTGTACCAAGATGCAAGAAAAGGTGATCTAGCTGCTAAAAGTCTGTCCTCTTTTAATAATAATAATAATAATAATTTATACCCCGCCCATATGGTATGTGCTTAAGGAACTGTGGGTTGGAAGAGTAACCCAACAATGCTCTTACAAGAAGACTTTGAGCCGTTGTGGTACAGTTTCAACCAGGGTTGAAATCCCCTCTCAGGCATGAAGCCAGTCACTAAGCTATCTATCTCATCCTGTTACATGGATGGAACAGTGTTCGAAACTCCCATTGTTCTGGGCACATTTTGCGACAGGGAATTTCATCAGCGTGAGCAGTTTCTGAGCTCTGGGCGCAGTACTGCGCCTAAGATTTCAGATTAAAACTGTGGAGTGGAAGGAAAGGAGGACCTTTTTCTGCCTCCCCACTTCTAGCTACTCGCTGAAGACTGGAGAAGAGACCCTCTTAAGAATATTAGGGGGTGGGCAAGGGAAGGACTAGACCATGTGAAAAATGAACATAATATTTCAGCTGCAGTTCATTCATTTTCAGCTTTGTACTCTTGCTATTAAAAAGCATGCTTAGACATTCCGTTTCCGCACCCATGACCTCGACCTAAGGTGCCATTTAGCTCCTAGCTCTCATAACACTGGGATAGAATGGGATAGAATAATTTTAATAAAATTATTATTATTATTATTATTATTAATGAATAACTTGAATTCCACAACTTAAGGGCTGACACAGAGAATGCCCTCTTCTGGACTAACTCCCGCTCTTCCATAAAACTTTTGAGGGAGGTGCAGGGGAGCATCAATTTCTGGCAAGATCATAGAATCATAGAGTTGGAAGAGACCACAAGGGCCATCCAGTCCAACCCCCTGCTAAGCAGGAAACACCAACAAGCATTCCTGACAGGTGGCTGTCAAGCCTCTGCTTAAAGACCTCCAAAGAAGGAGACTCCACCACACTCCTTGGCAGCAAATTCCACTGTCGAACAGCTCTTACTGTCAGGAAGTTCTTTCTAATGTTTAGGTGGAATCTTCTTTCTTGTAGTTTGAATCCATTGCTCCATGTCCGCTTCTCTGGAGCAGCAGAAAACAACCTTTCTCCCTCCTCTATATGACATCCTTTTATATATTTGAACATGGCCATCATATCACCCCTTAACCTTCTCTTCTCCAGGCTAAACATACCCAGCTCCCTAAGCCGTTCCTCATAAGGCATCGTTTCCAGGCCTTTGACCATTTTGGTTGCCCTCCTCTGGACACGTTCCAGCTTGTCAGTATCCTTCTTGAACTGTGGTGCCCAGCATTCCAGGTGAGGTCTGACCAGAGTGGAATACAGTGGTACTATTACTTGCCTTGATCTAGATGCTATACTCCTATTGATGCAGCCCAGAATTGCATTGACTTTTTTAGCTGCTGCATCACTCTGGTGACTCATGTCAAGTTTGTGGTCTACCAAGACTCCTAGATCCTTTTCACTTGTACTGCTCTCAAGCCAGGTGTCACCCATCCTGTATTTGTCAGAGATTTATCCATCCTGGATCTCTCACGTTCCATGAGATCTCCCGATATTTCAATGAAATCTTGCCGGAAATCGTCGCTGATGCTGATGTCGCTTCGGGGGCTTAGGCCATCTGAGGCGGCTGCTTCACCCTGCCTTGTGTGTGGGCCGGCCTGGGTGAGCTGGAGCTATGAAAAGGGTCCCCTCTGCTGATCCTAGGAGGGTCTGTTCTGCAGGGAAGGAGGTGGTCTTTCAGATACTTGGGGATCCAAGTTTTTCAGGGCTTTAAACACAATCGTGAGCACATTAAATCGGGCCTAGAAACGAACTGGCGGCCAGTGTAGCAGTTTTAGAATGCAGGTTACGTGAGTTCTGAAGGAAACCCCTGCTAGGAATCTGGCCGTTGCATTTTGGGCTGGTTGAAGTTCCCGAGTTGTCTTCTAGGACGCCCCCTGTGGAGCATGGAGTACCATGGCAAGTCATCTCTGTCCAAAAGCATCCATAGCTGGTGAATGATCTGGGATTGGAAAAAGTCAATCAGCTCCTGAGGCCACCTGGGGACTAGTGACAGTGCCAAAGTATATATATAAAAAGGAAAGTGCAAAACTTGCATTTGGTTGGTCCAAAGCACTAAAGAGAGTGTAAAAACCAACAGACCCAACACCGTTTTCCTTGAGTTAAGTTGTTCAGGTACAACTGCCCTTTGTGAGCTGTGGGCAAACTGAAATATATCATTATGCTCTTTTGCTGCTTGCTGGGGTGTTATGACTGTTTCTGGAAACGAAAAGACGCGTTTTCTTGTTTTCTTAAAAAAAAAAAAAACCGGGGGGTAACGCTATAAAGAATGACAACAACAGCTTCATGTATGCATCTGCTGTGTGTTATTTCCTGCCGTTAACTCCGTAACATGATGCTAAGGCGCGGGCGGTGTGTGTGTGTGTGTGTGTGTGTGTGTGTGTGTGTGTGTGTGTTTTTACACACCGAACAATAGCATCCTTTCTTGAAAGGTACCTTGTTAGCAATTCTGCTATCACCACCTCCTTTTCCTGGGTTTGCAGCATGTTTAAGCTATCACGGCGTCAGTGACATTGACAGTTTTCACACTAATAAATGGTCCAAAAGCTTTGGAAATTCTCGGTGGTGATTTAGGAGTTACGGCAAACGTAGCACTCTCTAATTTCACCGTTACAGTTTCCTTGGATACGGAACATTTTTGCATAGAGTTGCATAGATGCTTTCTTTGCTATAATCGTTCCAATAAGTTGGGGCTTTGGAAGAAGAAGAACGCTCGGAGGCGAAGGCAGATGAATGCTTTGTATTCTCATCACCAGAGAGGGTGGCAGGGGGAGAGGAGTCTTAACTTTGGCAATTAATCTGTGCAGTTTGCTTTGAGTCTAGAGCTGGCTGCAGTTCGAGCCACTGTGGAAATCTTGGGTTTGTTTATGGAAGCGTTGGCACTTTGGGTTATGCTGTGAATCTTGAGTTGCAACCAAGGAAGTAAATGCTTGTGTAAAGATTATGAAAGAGGGTTTGTCTTCTCTCTGCATTAAGTCTTGCACTGTTTTGTGTACAGAAGTAAGTTACCCTGGTATATATCCTGAACGATACTCGAAAGGAGTGAATTGGGCTACTGAGGATTTGCAGAACCTTGTTTAACAGGACGCAAAGAGTTGTCTATCTATCTGATAGCTAGCCCAAAGGCTTGGTGGATTTTTGCATTTTTCCTAGAAAGTTGTAATGCCATGTTTAGGGGAGCCTATTCTGAAAGGAAGTGCACAGTTTGGTGTCTGTAGCACCAACCAGTCCTAAACCCCCCCATAATGCTAGCTTTAAGACTTATTAGATTTAATTGGTGAGGTTGATGATAGAGCAATGTCTTGCAAAACAGAGAACTTGCAGCTAGGGTTCACGTGTAATTATTGGCAGTGGTGTAGCAATAACTTGCAAAGGAGCTCATAATGACATCCCTACCTTCATAGCCCCCAAGGAGAGTTGAAAAATGCAGGTAGCATTGTTGATTCATTATACCTTCTTCTTCTTCTTCTTCTTCTTCTTCTTCTTCTTCTTCTTCTTCGCCGAGTAAGATTGTCTTCCATAAATACGGTTTTAACAATTAGTCCACTGTGGAGGCCAATTCTGGATCCACACGTCCTTCCACAGTGGGGGCATTGGTTCCCGGGCGGGAGTTGAACAAGTGGATTTGCCAAGCGTGCCTTCCTCTTAGCACGTTTCTCCCTTGCGTTCTGAGTTTGAGTGTCTTCAAAGTCCATGACACCTTTAGTATAGGCTGTTCTTCAACTGGATAACAAGCGGTATTCATTATAACGCACACACACACACCTACATCCCTAAGCACTGCATATCACCATAGCAATTTAGTAAGGTCAACGTAAGAACATAAGGCACAGCAAAAGACCATAGTTCAGGCCAATGGCCACCTAGTCCAGCATCCTGTTCTCACAGTGGCCATCCAGTTGCCTGTGGGAAGCTTGATTGCAATCCTATGCACAGTTTCTTAGTAGTAAGGGCCACTGAATTTAGTGGCACTTACCACCGACTGCATCAGTTCAGCTTGCGAAACACATTGCAGTCTCACCTCCAGGAGCATGGCCCATTGTGAGAAGGTGAACAAACTGGAAAAGACAACGTTCTGGTATTTAAAAAATGTGGCCACAGCTTTATTGGTTCCAGATGTAGGTAGGATTTGGCCACAGGCATGGGCATAAACCCCTCTCAGCCTCCTGTTGGAGGACTAAGGCATGGCAGGGTCGATCATGAGATAGATGGTTCCATCGCAAGACGCGGTCTCTACGCGGATGGCCCCCTCTCCCATGCCGCTGAAGGAAGCTCTGTGGCCCATCTGCCGCTGGCCTTGGCTTCTGGGCAGAGACTTTGGTTTCCCTGGTACTTCAGAGCTCAGGCTCTGGAAAAAATGTCCTGGGAATGGTTTATGGAAAATTTACAAAGAAATTGTAAACACATAAGAACATTGGCAGGATTATTGTAATAACCTGCATTTTTTTAAGAGTATATATTTAATGTAGAGGAATAAATGAGCAAATTAAGTTAATTTGGATATGCAGAAATATGAAGAATAAATATAATTAACCGCAGAAAGGGGGGGGAGTCAAGTTTTGAAATGTCAAAATGATTGTAAAATTATTGAAATGTATAAAACTGAAAATCACAAATAAGAGGGAAAAAAGTCCTGGGGCCATGATCCCACCACATTCACCCTCAACTAAACAACTGGAAATGGGATTATGATTATGATTTCCATTTATATACCACACTTTATCAAAAGATTTTAGGGAATTATTGTAGGGAATCTATGTACAAGTGTAGCAAACAAGTAAGACGACAATAAGAATAAATTGCTCCATGGGAAAAAAACAATGTCAGAGATGAGTCCTGTCTGTCTGTCTGTCTGTCCGTCTGTCCGCCCGCCCGCCCGCCCGCCCGTCCATCCATCCATCCACATACATGTAAGAGCTGTTCGACAGTAGAATTTTCTGCCAAGGTGTGTGGTGGAGTCTCCTTCTTTGGAGGTCTTTAAGCAGAGGCTTGATAGCCACCCGTCAGGAATGCTTTGATGGTGTTTCCTGCTTGGCAGGGGGTTGGACTGGATGGCCCTTGTGGTCTCTTCCAACTCTACGATTCTATGATTCATCTATCCATCCATCCACATACATGGCACAATTTTCATCTGAGATGGCCTCCAGGCAAATGGCTTGTCCATACATACCCTTCCCCACGAAGGAACTGTATTCCTTAAGCAGGCACCCCCTAACTCAGCCCTCCAGCTGTTTGGGGACTACAACTCCCATCATCCCTAGCTAACAGGACCAGTGGTCAGGGATGATGGGAATTGTAGTCCCAAAACAGCTGGAGGGCCGAGTTTGGGGGTGCCTGTGATGGCCTCTTGGCAAAGGCTATTGATAAGCAAGCAGTAGCTTTCTGCCTGATGCATAGGAAAGGCTCCTTGAGGTTCCTTTATAAACATTGTTCTTTTTAGACGAGCAATATATCTCCCAGTTCATTTAATAAAATAAAGTCATTGTCTCCGAGGCGTAGAAAGCACAGATAATATTACAATATCATTTGGACATAAATTCATGGGACAGGTGCAAAATGGAGCTTTTTGCTTCTTCTTTTTTGCAGCCGCCTTGGCTTTATTGAAATTCCGTTCATAAAGCCTCCAGCTTTCAGGCTTCCTTTTTAGAAAATGACATATAGAAATGTATTATGCCCATAGTAGTTACTCTTGTGTGACACAAGCGTCAGCTTCTGTAAGGGAGGAATGCTACTGCGGTGGAGGCTTTTAATATATACCCACGTCTGTGTAAAGTTTAAAGTTGTCATGGAGGCTGAATATATACACATTTCTGTACCAGAAGCACAGCTTCCCAGCTTGCATTGCAAGCCTGGCACGTCCTTGGAGAGCAGCCGCTTTTGCCGACCCAGGGAGGCTGCAAAACCAAGTAAGGCTGCACTGCAGATTTTGCAGGCCCAGGTAGACCTTTGAACCAGAAGGCATCTCAAGTCCCTGGTGGACCAATATACAGAGCTGGAGGGGATGTGTTCTGGGCTTTGTACTAGGCTGAATATTGTCAAGCCTGCTGTATGCCCGGAATATGTGCAGTGTTAGAAGTGTGGCTAAGTGCACACTGGCAAGCTACTGTTAACGTACTCAGTGTTAGAAACTCATATATATAAGCCAAGCACCAAATGGTTCCTTATACCAGTTGCCAAAACGGAATGACTAGTTGCCATTTGGGGGCCAGACGGCTCAAAGAGAACCAGTGTGGTGTAGTGGTTAAGAGCGGTAGACTCGTAATCTGGTGAACCGGGTTCGCGTCTCCGCTCCTCCACATGCAGCTGCTGGGTGACTTTGGGCTAGTCACACTTCTCTGAAGTCTCTCAGCCCCACTCACCTCACAGAGTGTTTGTTGTGGGGGAGGAAGGGAAAGGAGAATGTTAGCCACTTTGAGACTCCTTCAGGTAGTGATAAAGCGGGATATCAAATCCAAACTCCTCCTCTTCCTCCTCTTCTTCTTCTTCTTCTTCTTCGTCTTCTTCTTCTTCAAAAGCCATATTTTTCAATACAACTTTTTGGCTCCTGAAATTCATTTTGATTGTGCAGATGAAAGATAACAGATAGAATTCTACGGGATGCGTTGCTAGTATGCGAAAACAGTCAAGAATATCCAAGGATCCACAGGCATGTACCTCCAGACGGTGGAGACGTCAGGCGCCATCCTAGCACCTTCACTTGGTTGCAAGCGGCCGATAGCCAGGTGCAAAATGCGCCTGGTGAATTTCTAATGCCGGCCGTACCCCACAACGCACCTGACCTGGTCAGAATTAAACACAACCAGGGCAGGAGTGGTGTTGGGACTGCTGGTTAACTGGCGTCTATAGACACTTTCCTCTGGCTGAACAAGTTCCGCTGCAGCCAGCGGAAATTGGGGTGGGACGAAAGAAAGAGCTGGTCTCTGCAGGATCCTGTGATGGTTGCAGTGACAGCCACAACTGCAGTTGCAGTAGAGATTCCATCCAACATATTCCCACCTATGAAGGAGTGAGTCTGTGGGGAGCTGCCTAGTAGATGAAGCAGAAACCAGGAATGAGCAACACGATGGCCAATGAAAGTAGTATATTTTTTTCATGTATAATAACAGTAAGACAACGGACAGTGATCCGGTATTAACACTGTTTCGTGTATGTCTTATTCAGCATGTAACTCAATATACAATGGAAGTTTTCAAGGAGCAGTGGTCATATGAAACAGACAGGGACTTTGGGCACCTGAAGAGTGGCCATTCTACTGAGGCTGTGTCAACTTACATTGAGGACTTGATCATCACAATTTGAAGTAGTCTTCTGCTGTCCCAAGGTCCTTGCTCCCGACTGAAGGCATTCACCTCTTTCTTTTTCACATAGAAACCTATGCAGGGACAAGTCTGAAGCCACCATTGTAGCGTAACAATATCATGTCTTGTGATTAAAGATGGGGGACTCTGTCAATTGGGGCGTTTCTCAGTTTTTCACCTTAAGTTTAGTTCTCTTACATTTCTGCGTCAGTTTACGATTCCTTTTCTTTTTAAAAGTCTCATGAAGATTCACCAGCATTTTAGTGCAAGGTGCACACATTTTTGTACACCGCTTTGGCCAATATACATACTTTTGCAAAGCAGCTTTTGCTAATATAATATAGTTTTACACACTATTTTCACCAGCATATGCATTTCTAAGTACACTTTACCTTACGGAGTTTTGCACACATTGCATGGCTGAAGAACCACAGTGCAAAATTTGGAGAAGTGCGAATTTTGGAAGATGGCTGTTGTTGTTTTTAGTTCACAAATTGTTTCAGAAAGTGCAAGTTGGGTAGGTTGGCCTTTAAATGTGAACTGAAACAAATCTTCTTCCTCAGTCCTACTTGCCATGCCACTCTGTCCTTGCCTTTTCTTTTACTATATTTCGTGCGTCGGAGAGGCCTGTTTCCTGGTCAGTGTGCTGTGGGGTGTCTTTTGCTAAAATCATCTAAACTTGTTTCCTGGTAGTCTAGGGCAGCTTCTAGATTTTCCCGTGATACTTCCTTTTATGCATGAACTCTGAAAATATCCGCGCTTTTCTGTCCCGCAGCATATTTGCTGAATCAGATAAGTCTCCCAAAACAGGGAGCAAGCTTGCAAGCATTTTTGTGGCATGTGGAAATGAAAAGCAATTGTGGATGTGATGCAAAAGAATTTTTTGAAGGAATTATGCACATTTGAGCCCATGCAGCATATTCTGAAAAGGCAAGATAGCAGCAAAAAAATTACTGGTGTCTCTTTATTTACATGTTGCATACGTAGCTCACAGGGCCGTGCATTTGGCAGTGTAGTTAGGATGGATAGGAATATGCTCAGAATGTGCTCAGCCTTTGGAAAAGAAAAGAGCAGAAGAATACGCTGTGGATTTAGGACACATGGAGATTTAGGACATATGGAGTCCCTGTCACTTTTGTGGGCACATCACATTGTATTGAGTTATTTAGACTTCAGCGTTTGACAAGGACTTAAAATTCTACAGCTTGCTTGCATTCTGTCACCAGACTCTGTCGGGCAGTCGAGTGAAGTACCCAAGTGCTCACTTTGACGTTTTAAATTATTGATTTAAAGACCCTGGTCTCTGAACTTAAAAAGGCCACTTTTTGAATGTTAACGAGCATGATTAGGAAATAGTATCCTAGAGTTTTAGAGCTGGAACGATCTGAAGTTTCATCTAGTCGAAGTCAGACTCAATACATTAACCCCCCCCCCGGTCTCTTGAGGATATGAATGCATTAGGAATCTTTTTATGAGCAACAGTTGGAAAAAAATGTCTTTCTGCCCTTGAAGATAGGAAGCGCTCTCTCTCTCTCTCTCACACTCACACACACACACACACACACACACACACACACACAGAGAGAGAGAGAGAGAGAGAGAGAGAGAGAGAGAGAGAGAGAGAGAGAGAGATACAGACAGACACACACAGAGAAAGTATTGTCTATCACAGGGGTGGGGAACCTGTTGCTGAGGGTCTCCAACTCCCATCAGCCCCAGTCAGTATGGCCAGTGATCAGGATGATGGGAGTTACCACCTCACCATATCTGAAGGGCAGCTGGTTCCCCATGTATGAGCTTGATACATAGGGGGTGTGTGTGTGTTTTTGGTAGACAAATTTGATATTTGGACTCTCCGTTCAGCTGCAGCTGAACCAAAGTTAGATTGATTGTCTATAGACAAGTTACTGTTCCTCAGGCTAATGTTATTGTGGTGTGGATGGTGAAGTGGAGCTCTGTGTATGTTTCTTTCTACTCCTTGGGAGATGCGTGGATACATAGGTACTTAAAAAAAAAAAAAACACCTCCAAAATAAATACAGTTCCCTCTGGAATCCACCTGCTAATGCCAAGAGCATTTATGGGATTTACGCAACATGCTTGGAGCTATGGCTGTTTGTGTGGAAATGAAAGGACTTAGAGAAGGAAGAAAAAATAGCCTCTAGTAGTATTCTCTAAATGCTTCGCATTAGAGCTTGTGCAAATGTTTACACAGTGTTTTAATAGCACTTCCCATGCTTCTGCTTGTGAAAGATATTGCACCAATAAGCAGCAAATTTGGTGTTAGCTTCACTTTATTCACATGTTTCTGTAGTGTAGCCCTTCTTCTACCTTTCTTCTACGTGTGGAAGGCCATCTTTTGAGCTAGCCTAGTTGGTTCAGTTGGCAAAACGGCAGACTATGGTTTGTCCCTTCAGAAACGAGCGGTGGTGCACCTTAAACTCACATGTGTCCTTGTACTCCTTCGTGAGTAGCAGAAGGAGTTAAGAAATTTCTCCTCCTAGTTCATCTCAAGCCATACTGTGTTTTGGGGCCCCGACTTGGGGGGAGAACAATGGTTTGTGCAATCCATTGTTCACCGCATAGGGATGAATAGGCAGGTGGGTGTACCTTGGATCTCGAATGGAATCCGTTCTGGAAGTCCGTCCGACTTCCGGAAAGGTTCGAAAACCAAGGCGCAGCTTCCGATTGGCTGCAGGAGCTTCCTGCACTCAATCAGAAGCCACAGAAGCCACGTCGGATGTTTGGGTTCCAAAGAACATTCGCAAACTGGAACAGCCACTTCCGGGTTTGCGGCGTTTGGGAGCCAAAACGCTCGAGTCACA
The DNA here is from genome assembly GCA_034642065.1 of Darevskia nairensis. NCBI lineage: Eukaryota > Metazoa > Chordata > Lepidosauria > Squamata > Lacertidae > Darevskia > Darevskia nairensis. The sequence continues at coordinate 12,486 of JAWWNI010001388.1, forward strand.
AGACGTTCGAGAACCGAGGTACGACTGTGCTGCAAAGTAAAAAGGGAAGCTTCTGATCTTCGCTTGCATGCTGAGAGAGGGAAGGTGACGAAGAAGCACGTAGATCTGAGGCTTGTACTCTTAATATCAAACCGTGGGCTGTCATTGCATCCTGATTGAGGAAATGTATCTGAGTAGGTGGTCCTTTTCAGAATGTGAAGATTGGCTTATATTGTCCTTTAATGTAGTGTTGGTGATGACTGCCCCCCCCTTTTGCCTGCCTGCATTTCTTGTAACCATTGGTGAAGTTACACGCCGCTGATATACCGAGGCAAGGAAATAGCTCTAAATTTCATCAGTATGGTAATGATGTATTTGTCTTGGACTTGGAAAATTTGCATTTACAAGGTGAATGGCTTCAGAGCTTTCTTAGCACTGCGAGAGACTAGTATCTGTTGTCAAAGGGTGCTGTTCGCCTAACTAAAGTCACCTTGGCTGGTGCTGTGCATATTTGGAGCATGACTTCCATTTTTAATTAACACTGTTGCACAAAAGAGAGCTCATGCCCACCCACCCCTTTTAATGAAACCCGCGCTGTTCTAAGTAGTTTCCTGCTTGGATGTTTTAAAACCGCACACAAGTAATCACACCCTTAATCTCCCACTTGAAACCATAATATTTAGTTGAGCGGGTTTTTTCTTCTTCCCTAAATCAGAAATGTTTACGAAGTGATTTTTGTCCGTTCACGTTCTGCTCCTTTGTAATGGGCTGCGTGTTATCACATTACATTTCCTGCCTTCTAAACATGACATGGCTCTTTAAAACAAATACCCAACAAGAAAGAGCCTGCAGAAAACATATGTTCTTCTAGTTCCCTCGAAGAATCCTGTTTGCCCGGCTGAACAGTCGATGCCAGAGGTCCGTTTAGGAACAGTTTCTATCATCTAAACCTTGAAAACAAGGTTTCGATTAGGTGTAGTGAACCCGGTTCTGCTCAGGTGCTATTGGACTCCCATCTCCCATCAGCCGAGTCAGCATGCCAAGTGGTCAGGGTTGCTGGGAGTTGTAGTCTACCAACATCTGAAGGGCGCCATGTTGGATATCCCCAATCCCAACCATGTTTCCAAGGCCTAACCGTTTGGCTACTATAAGAATGGAAACCTGTGATCTGACCAGGAGTGCCAACTTGAATAAAATATTGGGGGGCAGGTACACCCTTCCCACAATATTTTATTCAAGTTGGCACCCCTGGTCAGATGGACCATAGACACCATTTTAATGGCAATGCCCATCAACTTTTGGAGACCCAGCCCCCTCAAATATTTTATGGGGGGTAGGGCAAAGGGACCTCAGCCCTTAGGAGTTGGCTCCTGTAGACCTGGTGCTTCTGTTTTTTGACTGAAGCCTGGAACATCCATTGTGCTTGCCACCAAGATGGTAGGGGGGAAAATGTCGTCTGTGTAGCAGATGGCCCAAGGTCCACCATAATGATAGGAACAAATTTACCACTGCCCCGTTGTGAATCTCCAGCTCCTTGGTCCATGTCTCTTGGCAGCTGCAGATGAGGTTAAATAATGCCAGTCTCCCACTGATCTCTTTCCTTTATAGCAGAAAGGAGAAGGGACCATAGGCATCCCTTTTGGTGACATCCCTGAATCACATGTTACTTGTCATCAAGTCAGTGATGTGAAGTTTCAGGAGGTGGGAACAAAATGGTCCCTCCCCCAATACACTGCTTAGCTGGTAGAGCAGTTTCTCTGTATAATTCCAATAATGAGCAAGTCTCTGGCATGCTGTGCTGTTTTCTCTTGGCTGGGCTTATTGTTTTTGCCACTGCTATTGATTTTGCTATTTTTATTTTTTGCATATTTGTGTACGTTTTCAGTGTTCTGAAATTTACTAGGCTGCCGTGGGAATTTTATTGAAGGGTTGGGTATGAATCCCTAAAATAAAGAAATGCCGTTTGAAAAAAATGCTCCTCTGTGAACGTTAGGGATGTAGAAAGGCAGCGATTTCCCTTCCGATCTGTATCCATTACTGTCAGCGCTGTTTTTATTCTACTGTTTCAGTTCAGTTTCTGCCAAATATTTGTCTCACTGTCAGCTATTTAATGTGAGTTATACAGGTTTCCCCAGAGGGTAGGACCTTAAACAAGATTCAAATGACAAGAAAGAGGATTTTGGCTTAATGGAAGGAAGAACTTGATAATGGCATGAGCAGCTAGACCAGGAGGAACCAATGTGTTGCCCTCCATAAGTTGCTGCAATCCAACTTCAGCTTCAGCCAGCATGACTAGGGGTGATTGGGGTTGTAGTCCAACAGCAATTGGGGACTACCATGTTGGCTGCCCTGCTGGTCAGTAATCACACAGTTCAAAGATGGAGCTAACTCTTTACCAGCAAAAACACAACCTCCAAAACACTTGACTGATTCTCAGGCCATTGAACAGAGCAGCTCGTTCCCAGTGGTCCTCCTCCATGAAAATCAGTTGCAGAGACTGAAAGTCCCCACCTCCCCACCAGGACTTTCCCCAAGCATATGAGACCGTGCCTGCGTGCAACCTTGCTCCTCCACCCTTTTCATGCATCTTCTGGTTCTGGGTTAAAAGCAGAGATAAGATCTTGTTGCAGCCGGAACGGGAGACACCCGTGACTCTTCACTAGCCTGACTCATCTCTGCGTCTTGGCCTCCCTCATCCCCATCTTCTGCTTCAGCTTCTGCCTCTGATTCCGGACTTCTCTCTGCCACAGACTCTCCCAGCTCACTAAGTCCTGTTGCCTCTTCAGCTTCAGACACCTCCTCCCTTCAATCTTCTCCCACTTCATTGTCCTACCACCACTCCCTGGGCGGTGTCATCTTCCCTTGGTGGTTTCCCACCTGGTTCCTCCCACCATTCCTCTGCTTCCAACCAGTCCACAACTCCCTGAGTGAGACACTGCAACAGACTGTCCCAGAAGGGGGTGGACTTGCCTTCATTTTTGACGCTTTTTAGCAGTAGATGGATAACCACCTGTCAGAGATGTTGTAGCAGTAGATTTCCTGCCCTGCCAGGTGTTGAACTAGAGGACCTTTGAGGTCTGTTGAGCTCTATGGTTCCCTGAATGCTTTCTTAGTGCCAGTCCAACCTGCCTGACAACATATCTATACTTGTCGCTTTCCCTGATACCACCAGCGAAGGAGCCTTGAAACCTGTGAGGTTCCTGGCTGCTCAGACTTGCCAGGGATCAATACAAGGTGGAAGAAAGGAGTAATGTATGAAAGTAAACAGTTTGAAAAAGCTGCATGTCTTGATGAAACACACAGGAGAGTTGATCAGGTATTATTGATTAATGCGCTTTGCAGTTGAATATAGACTCTGGGGTCAGAGCTAAGGTGCTTTGTGGGAGTGTTGTAACATCATTGCAATAAATCGATTTCCACTAGTACTTAAAAACCAGCAGCAGAGTTATAGAATTATACTCAGTTTGAAAGGACGACTCTGGTCTGAAATCATGCCATAAAAAATTGTGCGCAGCTCATAGAAATTTCCACTCTTATCAGAGGCACCTTCCTCTCTTTTCTGCACCCTGCTATTTTTGATGTTTTAAAGTCTCACTAAAATTATGGCCACTCTACTGCCAGTGTCATAGATGAGCGTTCATGGTGTATAGCAAACAATGGGTGTTTTCATGACTGAAGTCCATTAGCTTGTTTCGTGAAACAAGATAACTGAGTGTCCGAGCTTCAGGGAAGCATCAGGAATCAGTAGGGAACAAGGTGCTTTTCATCAAACAACCTAACCCGTGATTTGTTCTTTGTCCAGCATATCCTTTGTCAATTGAATAAGAAGAGCATGCTCTCTTGGTGGAATATTGACTGTCGTTATTTATAGGCCAGAAAAATTATTTCCCTGAAATTAATAACATAAAACCCCCCACACAGTGGGATTACTTAAACAGGAGAATTTATCCTAGGGAAAAGTTTGGAATGGCAGCTTTTCAAAGTCACATTTAAATTTTTGGTTGGAAAAATGTCCCATCATTATGTGGGACAAATTACGTGGCGAGGCTCAGGGTCAGAGCCAGGTTTGTGACCCCCCCACCAAGTTGTGTCTGATGCCCCCCAACATTTGGTGATACCCACCCACACCCAAGCAACAGTGGGCTTGCAGGTGCCTTTGAGGCAGCGGTAGTGAACTTCCTATCATCCAAATTTTCTTTAAATGCCTTTGAGGATTGCAGGTAATTTAAAATGGTGGACAGCTTGCAGCTGATCTCTGATAGGTAGAAGCAACTGGGGTGTGCAGGTGGGTGGGCCCAATCTGTAGCAGGCATCAGCACTGGTGGACCCTCAGTAGATGCTCAAGGGTGATAGGTACTGACACCTCTCCTGTACATATATTTTAGGAATGTCTGGGGCTGCAGTCCTATGAACTCTCGGTACATGACTGCAGTGCAGTTCCAGCAGTGGGTTGTAGAGACCAGGGCAGCTAGGAGCCACGGTTACTGGGCAGGTTTTGGCACCACCACAACATTGTAGCAAGTTCAGCTCTTTGCTTTTCCCCATGTGAGTGAATGACAGTCCTTCGTGCATGCGAGAATAAAGGATGCGTTTTCAGTTGAAGGTAGAACTTGACCCATGCTTTTGGTGGTCTCATTGGCTGGAGGAGGTTCCCATATATCTCTCAGACTTTTTTACAGCTTATTTATAGGTATCTATGGTCGGAGCTGAAGATCTCACTCATGCTAGAGTCGGGTTGAACAGGTTGTGACCCACCTGTATGTAAACCTGTCATCGAAAGTTGATTTATGTTTGTGGTCAACCAGCTATTCTGCAACATGGGTTGTTAAGGTTTCTCTAGAATGTGATAGACTATTTGGAGAGTGGGGCAGAATGTTGGGAACTGATTTGTTATTATTATTATTATTATTATTATTTTAAAAATACATAATCTATAAACACAGTTGATTAATGTCAGCACGTGGAATATTTGTCTTCCACTAATCAATGCCTATCTTTTTCTTTTCTTAAAGGATGAAAAAATGATGTGATGGAGAGAAATATGGGCCATTGGTCAGGTCCTTTGGCCCCCACGCCTGGCCTAGTCTTCCTGCTTGTTCAGCTTTTGGCCAACGCCTGCCATGGCCTTCAAGGGGCAATGCCATTTGGCTTCCACTTCACACATTCCATATACAACACCACAGTGTACGAGAACTCTGCAGCACGGACCTATCTTAACAGCCAAAGTAGAATGGGCATCACTATGGCGGACCTCTCTTGGGATATCAAATACAGGATAGTGTCTGGCGACGATGAAGGCTTTTTCAAGGCAGAGGAAGTTGTAATAGCTGATTTCTGTTTCCTTAGGGTAAGGACTAAAGGTGGGAATTCTGCCATATTGAATCGAGAAATCCAGGACAACTATTTGTTGATAATAAAGGGCTCTGTCCGTGGAGAAGACCTGGAAGCATGGACAAAAGTGAACATCCAGGTTTTAGACATGAACGATTTGCGGCCTTTGTTTTCACCAACCACCTATTCCGTAACCATAGCAGAAAGCACTCCTCTAAGGACTAGCATCGCACAGGTTACAGCAACAGATGCTGATATTGGTTCCAACGGTGAATTCTATTACTACTTTAAAAATAAAGTCGACCTCTTCTCTGTCCATCCAACTAGTGGGGTTATCTCTTTAAGCGGCCGGTTAAACTACGATGAGAAAAACAGGTATGACCTTGAAGTTTTGGCTGTGGACCGTGGGATGAAGCTGTATGGTAACAATGGAGTAAGCAGCACTGCCAAACTTTACATACATATTGAGCGCATAAATGAGCACGCCCCAACTATCAATGTCGTAACCCACATTCCCTTCCCTTCGGACAGGGAGCCTACATATGCTATTGTTAATGTGGATGACTTAGATGAAGGTGCCAACGGCGAGATAGAATCTCTTTCTATTGTTGCTGGAGATCCCTTGGAACATTTCCACTTGACTAAGGATGGCAGATGGATGAACGAGTACAAAATCAAAGAGAAAAAGCCCATTGATTGGGACCATTTCCCATATGGTTGCAATCTTACGCTCCAAGCAAAAGACAAAGGGTCCCCTCAAAAGTTTTCGGCTGTGAAACTGGTACATATTGCCAGTCCCAGTAGAGGAAGCAGCCCTGTAAAGTTCGAAAAGGAAACATATGATGTGGCCATCAGTGAATTCTCTCCTCCTGGAGTAGTCGTTGCTATAGTTAAGCTAACCCCAGAACTGCAGGGCGAAGGATATAAATTGTCTCTCAGCGAGGATGCAGAGTATTTTAAGATTAATCCCAGGACAGGTCTAATTACCACTGCACGCCCTTTAAGAATTGTTGACAAGGAATTTTATGACTTAGAAGTAACGAACAAAGAAGGATACTTGAAAACACATGTTACTGTCAGGATAGAAGATGCCAATGATCACATCCCAGAGTTTACACAACCTTCGTATAGCTCCTATGTCAATGAAAGTGTCCCCGTGGGTACTAGCATTTTGTCAGTTTCTGCTTTTGATAAGGATCGGGGAGAAAACGGCTATATCACGTACAGCATTGCTAGTCTAAATTCGCTCCCCTTTTCCATCAACCAGTTTACTGGGGTTATTAGCACATCTGAAGAGCTGGATTTTGAGTCCTCCCCAGAGAGCTACAGGTTTATTGTTAGGGCCTCAGACTGGGGCTCGCCTTACCGCCATGAAAGTGAGGTGAATGTCACAATATACGTAGGCAACGTAAACGATAACAAGCCGTTGTTTGAAAAGGTGGCTTGTCAGGGAGTGATTTCATCTGATTTCCCTGTTGGCGGGCACATCACAGCGGTCTCTGCTATAGATATAGATGAGTTGGAGCTTGTGAAGTACAAAATAATTTCGGGTAACGAGCTGGGCTTTTTCTACCTGAATCCAGACTCGGGGGTTCTGCAGCTCAAAAAGTCCCTGTCTGGCGCCGGCGTGAAGAGCAACAACTTTGGACTTAGGATAACAGCAACCGACGGGGAGAATTTTGCCGATTCCATGTTCGTCAACATTTCTGTGGTTCACGGGAAAGTGTCTTCTAAAACCTTTAGCTGCCGGGAGACCAGAGTTGCGCAGAGGCTAGCGGAGAAGTTGCTGAAAAAGGCTAAAGCCAACGTGAAGCTAAATTCCGAAGACGGCTTCCTGGATTTCTATTCCGTGAACAGGCAGGCCCCACATTTTGACAAATCCTTTCCTTCCGACGTATCCGTCAGAGAGGACCTTCCCATCGGGGCCACCATATTCCAAATCAAGGCCTACGATGCCGACTCCGGCTTTAACGGGAAAGTGCTGTACACCATATCGGATGGCAATACAGACAGCTGCTTTAACCTTGAAGTGGAGACGGGGCTGCTTAAGGTCCTTTTGCCCCTGGATCGCGAAAAAACAGAGCTATATCTCCTGAACATTACCATTTATGATTTAGGCAGCCCGCAGAAAGCCACGTGGAGATTACTTACTATAACCGTAGAGGACGCAAATGACAACGCGCCTCTATTTTTGCAGGAAGGCTACTCAGTTAATATGTTGGAAAGTACTGGTATTGGTGTGGAAATTATCCAGGTAGAGGCCAGGGATAGAGATCTGGGGCCCAATGGGGAAGTGACTTACTCCATATTGACAGACACGCAGCAATTTGTTATCAATAGCTCCACGGGAATAGTATACACGGGGGACCATTTAGACAGGGAATCAAAGGCAAATTATACATTAAAGATAGAGGCAAGAGACAGAGCAGAGAGTGGGCACCAGCAGTCTTCTGTCGTCCCTCTGAATGTTTTTTTGGATGACGTCAATGATTGCTCCCCAGCATTCATTCCCCCTAGCTATAGTGTGAAGGTCCTGGAAGATCTGCCAGTTGGTACTGTCATTGCTTGGCTTGAAACTCAAGACCCTGATCTTGGTCTTGGAGGACAAGTGCGCTATTCCTTGGTGAACGATTACAACGGGAGGTTTGAAATCGACAAAGCCAGTGGCGCTATCCGCCTAAGCAAAGAACTGGACTACGAGAAGCAGCAGTTCTACAACCTAACCGTGAGGGCGAAGGATAAAGGCCGCCCGGTTTCTTTATCCTCGGTTTCCTTTGTGGAAGTCGAAGTCGTGGATGTGAACGAAAACCTCTACACCCCTTATTTTTCCGACTTTGCCGTCATTGGATCAGTAAAGGAAAACTCGCGCATCGGAACAAGCGTTTTGCAAGTGAGCGCGAGGGACGACGATACCGGCAGGGATGGCGAGATCCAGTACTCTATCCGAGATGGCAGTGGGCTTGGGCGGTTCAACGTAGACGAGGAAACGGGTAAGTGTTGCTGCAAACCAAATTGGAAAAGTTGCAGGTGTCTCGGTGGCGATCCATGTATAGTCTCTGTGGATTATATCTAATATTAGGCATACTCAGAGGAGACCCATTGAAGCTCATTGAGATGACTAACATAAGCCCATTAATTTCATCGAGTAGAACTGGGTTCTGTATATAACCATGCTCAACCTTAGCCAATGGATGTTAACCCTTCAGGGTGATGGAAGTGTGCACTTCTATCCACATTGGGTGGTGTAAATGGGAGCCACACCAGATGGTTCAATTTTGGATTCCCTTCACAAGGCAGATAAGCATTGAAACCCACAATGCTTGATAGTTCTCTTCCTGTCAAGTTAATCTATGCACAGAAGCTCCTTTTGTGTGCACATTTGCTAGATCGGGGTCCTTCCAGACTGGTGCTTTACTGTGGGTATATTTTGCAACGTATTCTTGAGGCAGCTATAATTTGTTGGTGGTGGACATAAGTTCTGAGATGCTCCTTCAGTGCTACCACATTACTGCTTTCTGGAGGGGCTACAGTGCAACCGAAGCAGGACAAAACCAATAATGTTTGTGGTATAAGACGTTACAGGATTTCATTCAATAGAAAGTTGAAGAATAATAAAAGTTACTGGATTTATGTGGGATGTTATGAGATATGCACAGATTGGAAACGAAGCAGTGCGACCACCCCAAAACCTCTGCGTGCACAAGCAACATTGAAAGTGGGATTGCATTTGACCGTCCCAAGAGCCTCATGGGGGAAAAGTAACGTATTTGCAATAAAAAGGCTGTCTCAAGGGGCCTTGGTTGGGGCTTTAAAAATTATGTGCTGGATATTAAGCTTTGGGCACTGAATGAATTCGTTCTAGCTTTTCTTTAATTATTTCAGCAGCAATGAAATCCTATCTGTCGATCACCATAGCCATGAAAAAGAGTTAATTGCTCAGTTATATCTATCCCAGCGGAGACACAAAATCACATGCTCCCCTTTGCTGCTGCCCTCTTCTTACTGAAAAGCAAATGGTGGCCTATCGGTGACTCCATTACTGCCTGTGTATTATGTTGTGATAACTGTAAATTATGCAGGTCGTGGTGGTGCTGAGACAGTCGGTGCACTCCTGACCCCATCAAAAACGTGAGACTCTGCCAAATGGGCTTTTGGATGGGTGGAGCAAACATTACTGGGCGTCTTGTTCTGCATGTGTTTTGTTCAATGGAGTTGTTTGGCTTCTTTTAACAACAAAAAAAAAGACAGTTCAGAAGGAACGTTAATTACTGTAGAAATAAGCTGTAGTAGGGTGAGCTGGCTTGATGTTTGAACTTCGTGCTTGTATCAGGTGTCCTTTTTTTATTATGCAAAATGCATTAAATGTACTCATTTTCCAGAGATGATTATGGGTCTGATGGCTTTCAGAGATTTAAATAACCCCCTCACTGCCATTATGGAACATTATCAAAACCGGGAGAAGGAAGGAGCCATATGATAAAATTGCAGTTCAACAAGCTGGTTGTTTAAGTATCTAATAGCTGCTGGCGTTAATGGGACAGCTGTGACATTAGATTAAGTGAGGAAATTAGAAGGCATTAGTTTGCATTTTTTTCAGAAATTTCATTAAGAGCTGCCTTTGCATTGAGCTTTGCCCCGAGATGAGCCGCGGATCGGCAGCGCGAACTCGCCGCCACCTTCCCTTCCTCTTGTCTGCTTCTCCTGTGCCAGTGAATAAAGAACACTTAAAAGCTGGAGATCTATAGCAGAGATAAGGAAACTGTGACCTTCCAGATGTTGTTGGCCTGGATCTCACATCTGCCCCTGGCAACGTAGATGAAAGACAGCGATGGTGGGAGCAGAGACACAGCAGGAAGCCTCCTGTCAGAAGCGATGAGACTGCAGTAAGGTTTCGGTCTGTACAAATCCACCAGTGGACCCAATCCAGAACTACACAGTGCACCTACATAGGCCTGATGTTGCTGCCACCTATATGCAGTCATAGTTTGGGCACAGAAACTGTTTGGCGGTATCTGTTGAGAGAGACGGGAAATGTGGACCTTTTATTTCTTCTTGACCTCTCAGCAGCTTTCAATAACCATCGACCACGGTATCCTTCTGGAACGAGTGTCCAAGTTAGAAGTGGGCAGCACTGCTTTGCAGTGGTTTCAGTCCTACTTGGATGGTCGTTTCCAGAGGGTGCTGATTGGGCAGAAGAAGAGTAGAAGCGTTTGGATTTGATATCCCGCTTTATCACTACCCGAAGGAGTCTCAAAGCGGCTCACATTCTCCTTTCCCTCCCTCCCCCACAACAAACACTCTGTGAGATGAGTGGGGCTGAGAGACTTCAGAGAAGTGTGACTAGCCCAAGGTCACCCAGCAGCTGCATGTGGAGGAGCGCAGATGCGAATCTGGTTCACCAGATTACGAGTCTACCACTCTTAACCACTACACCACAGTGGCTTGGCCCTGTGGAGCCTTCAGTGTGGGGTTCCTTGAAGCATCTCCACCCCCATCAATCAGCCTGGACATTGAGGTCCAGCGCCGAGGGCCTTCTGGTGGTTCCCTCACTGCGAGAAGTGAGGTTGCATGGAACCAGGCAATGGGCCTTCTCGGTAGTGGCACCCGCCCTGTGGAACGCCCTCCCATCAGATGTCAAGGAAATAAACAACTATTTGACTTTTAGAAGACATCTGAAGGCAGCCCTGTTTAGGGAAGTTTTTAATGTTTGATCTTTTATCGCTTTTATTATTATTAATAATAATATTCTGTTAGTAGCCGCCCAGAGTGACTGGGGAAACCCAGCCAGATGGGCGGGGTATAAATAATAAATTATGATTATAAATTATTATATTCAGTTTGATCCCCCATGCTGTTTAACATTTATATGAAACCATTGAGTGCAGGATAGCGATGTAGTAGATTCCCTCTCTCCCCATTGAGTTGGATACCCACACTGTAATGTATGCGGCATACTTGCTAATTTGATGCAGAGAACAGTCTTTATGTATATAGTTGTCATTCACGGGTTGCTGTGGTTGAAGTACATGATGCATTTCTTTCTCCAAGGGCCTATAATAATTTTTTTCATTTGTTATTAAAGCACAAGATGAAAAAAAGTTTCTGTTTGGGCTAATTCAAACTGTTTAATCAGACATTAAGATCCCAAGCTGATTATGAAAGCCAGACAGCGCTGTATACACTCTGGGGTCTGGTTTAGGAAAAAAGGCAGTGAAAACATTTAAGTCTGTTTGAGCTGCAGCCCTGACACTTGCTTTGTGTAAAGGTAGCGCAGTTAGCAACTACATGGTCCAGAGATTCAGCTTCAGATGACAAAGACTTTTAAAGAGTTCTCTGTCTGGAATACTCTACCCCAGAAGATAGCCATAGGACCTCCTCCCTTGTGGCATTCTGTCTCTAGGTGACAATAAAACTTGTTCATAATGTCACTAGATAATAAGCAAACTTTTGAGTTCTGCAGGATTTGTTGTCAGGTTGGATGTTAAGCAAAGGAGTTAGGGTGGGGTAGGGAACTAAGGGACGCGGGTGGCGCTGTGAGTTAAACCACAGAGCCTAGGGCTTACCGATCAGAAGGTCGGCGGTTCGACTCCCTGCGACTGGGTGAGCTCCTGTTGCTCGGTCCCAGCTCCTGCCAACCTAGCAGTTCGAAAGCATGTCAAAGTACAAGTAGATAAATCGGTACCGCTGCAGCGGGAAGGTAAACGGCGTTTTCGTGCGCTGCTCTGGTTCAACAGAAGCGGCTTAGTCATGCTGGCCACATGACCTGGAAGCTGTACGCCAGCTCCCTCGGCCAGTAAAGCAAGATGAGCGCCGCAACCTCAGAGGCATCTGCGACTGGACCTAACGGTCAGGGTTCCCTTTACCTTTAGGGAACTAAGTGTTAAAGCGGGAGCGGGGAACCTTTTTTGGTGGCAGGGGTGACATCCTCATTCTTCCAGCCATGGTGGGCCAAATTTGTCAGGTGGGAAGCCCTGTCACTTTGATGTCAGGGTGACACGGCTTCAAAGCCCTGACTGCCGAAACTTCCAAGTGCAGCAGAGGGCTGTTTGAAAGCCCTTTTGCAAACACCCCAGGCTGCTATTTAAGCCTCTGGTTCTTGGAGGTTCAAAGACTAATGTGCTCTTTGCAAAAGTGTTTTCAAATGGTTTGCTGCATGCTCCTGTTCCCAGCAGAAGAACTCGTGCATGAAGCTAAACTAAGCAGGGTTTAACCCCTGCTTATCAGCTGTGTTTTCCAAACATGGCCTTGTGGATCAAATGTGAATCCGTCGTGGGCCAAGATTGACATGTGGGCTGGAGGGACCCAGCCACTGTGTTAAAGCCACAAAATCTGCATTTGTCTCAGTTTTAAGACAGAGTATATCACAATTAGGCTGTTCCTTGATTCTTGTGCAAGTTTCAGGTTAGCACTAGAGATGCTGGATGAAGAAACACAAAACACCCCATTTCTGAAAAGGCGGAATAAGCTAATTTAATCCTGTTTCAATTTTTACTGGTACTCAATCATAGATCTGTTCTGCGCTGCTCCATCAAATTGCACTCTCACGTTTTGCGTAGTTTGTAGGAACTTTTTACATGCAAAACACACAATTTTAATGGTAAAATAGGGAACTTTTAAATAATAAAATAATTTTGTAACTTTCGCATGGAATACACACTTATTTGCACACAGGAAAGTGCATTGCTAAATCCAGGAAAATGTGTTACATTAGCTCGGGAAGTCTCAACCCAAGAACTGTTGAATGACATTCCATCTATAATGTCTTCAATAAGCCTTAAGGAGAGAGGGGTTCATGTATTTTATGTGTAGCGCCTTTGTTACTACTTAGGAACTGACCCTGGCTATTGTTTATTGGTTTTCTGGAAACTTGTAGAAGTAAGCAAAAGTACAAAGAGTGTGTGAAAACAATAAAATCAATATTTTTTGCTGTTCCCATTGCTGTGACCAGAGGGCTGCAGTAACCAACCTAATGACCAATGTTAAACACATCATCTCACATTCGGGTCCTGCCTAATGAGGTGCAAATCTAATAAAGCCACACAATCTTCATTTGTGATATGATTCCTACCTCCTCCCCTGGATTCTTTCGAAGGCACCGAGGGACTTATTTAGATGGAACACAATGTGTACTGGGAAGACACCTTCAGTTATCAATAAATCTCCGGTTGTTGTGCGTAGCCAAGTGATTTCTAGGTGGGCCTGGTCCACCCCGTGCTTGAAAATTTCAGAACCTACAGTCTTATAGACCATCTGCCGTGTGGTCCAAGCATTCGTTCCTCAACACTGTTCCACGTGCTGTACTGCTGTAGAACTGGGACTGTCGTAATTCTGTACTAGCATGGAGCGGCTGAAGCAGCCCAGAAATATGTAGAAGTCATCATTAAAAAATAAATAAATAGATAGTGTGATTGGTTCGTTTGGACCTGCCATGCCAAAAAGATGGCTAAGTCACACCAAAGTCACAGCGAGGTGGCAAGGCTTTGCAAGAGTTTTTCCTTAAGCCACCCTTGCTGAATCACTCTCTACCTCCGACTGGAGGGGTGCTGAAGAAGAAGAAGAAGAAGTTTGGATTTGATATCCCGCTTTATCTACCCGAAGGAGTCTCAAAGCGGCTAACATTCTCCTTTCCCTTCCTCCCCCACAAGAAACACTCTGTGAGGTGAGTGGGGCTGAGAGACTTCAAAGAAGCGTGACTAGCCCAAGGTCACCCAGCAGCTGCATGTGGAGGAGCGGAGACGCGAACCCGGTTCACCAGATTATGCGTCTACCGCTCTTAACCACTACACCACACTGGCTCTCACTGGTGAGGCTTTGCAGGGGCGTTTCCTTAAAGTGAAGCTCTTGCAGCTCCTTTCTATCCCACCAGGCAGGAATGGAGATTCAGCAAGGGCCCCTCCTTAAGGACAAGCTCCTGCAGAGCCTCACTGCTGGGCCAGGTGCGGGGGACTCTGCAAGGGCTCTAAAGCAGATTGTGGGGCAATACCAGGGCATTTTGCCTCAGGTGCCAAAATGTCCTTGGCTGCCTTTCTCCCAAGTTTTTCAACGATGCATCAAGAGGTAGCCAAACCTGTGCCCCAAACCAAGCAAAGTTGGTTTTGATTCAAAATGGCACTTGGCACCCAAAAGGCAGTGAAGATCCCAACTTGGGAACCCTTGTGCTGAGTTTAGTGATGATATCATCATTTTTAATTTGTATACCGTCTTTCTATCTTACAATACTCAAGGCGGTTTACAAGCTGAAGAAACAAAAAAATGTACATCTTATAACAATCTAATGCAATACAAAAATGTGATAATAAAACATAACTTTAAAATAGGCAGCCTACATCCAAAAAGTAACATTCAACAATCATTAGAATAGAATAAAAAAGTATCAACATATAAAAGTTAAACAGAAATCCACTCAACAGTTACAATAAATAATATCTAAACTATAATCAATAAAACAACGGCAAGCCACAGTACGTTAAATAATACAATACACATTGAGAAACAGAGACTAGAGGCGAGGAAGGTGGAAGGAGGCCTCTCCTCTCACAGTTCTTCCTCCAGGAACAGCTCCCCTATGAGGACTCCTAGGGCCGGAGGGTGAGGCAAGGCAGGTGGAAAGAGGCCTTGCCTGTTGGAGTCAGGAGGCAGCCAAACCTTTGGAGAATGGACGGACAGAAAGGGAAACCACTTTTCAAAATATATGTCAGGGCAACCTGACCAGTCTCGGTTCTCTGGCTTGTGTACCTGCAGGATATGCATTTTAAAACACTTTTGATAGTTATACACACACACACCAGCAGCTACAGTCACTCAGAGGCTTTTTGCCAAATGAAGCCTCACTCACAGACTCCTGTTTGATCTAGGAATGGTAGGGATCTAGATTTCATGACCTTGAAAATGCCAGATTCTCTAATTTGTATGCCCATATTTTTGTTTCCTAGATAATTAGTTGCATGTAAAGTATATCTCCACTCACAACAAGAGTAAAGTTTTCCTTATTTAAAGTTCACCTCCTGAAGGGGCAATGGAAGCATACAGATCCTTGACCACCTGATCTAGGAAATACCTGGAGGCCACAAACTGCTTAGCCAAAAACTTGCTGCTTCCAGTTGCATGAAGGTTTATAGGTGTTGATCGAAGTGCTTTTGATTTTGAAGTTTTTAAAGTGTTAACCTACCCTCAGGCTTTAAAGAGTTATATATCCTCCTTAAGTGATAAAAAAACAGCTGGAAATTCCATTAAGCAAACGTGGGATTTTAAATGATTATAAATTGGGCAGATTGAATTCTTCTGAGCCTGCAGAGCAGTTTCATAACACAATTCTAAATGTTTTTTTTATATATTAAAAGGCAGTAGCGATTGAAATGGCCTCAAAGATGGGTTTGCATGAATCGAAATAGAAACTTTCCAGTTTAGGGGCTGGAAGTGGGAGGAGGGGAAATGCCTTATTTGTGGCTCCAAATTAACTTGTGCTGGGAACTTATAACACTAAGAAAAGCTTTAAAAGGAGGAGGCGGGGGGGGGGGATCTCTTCCTGCTACTGTTTCATCTTGGGGAGATGAGTAGGGTAAACACATTGCTCGAGACAAGCTGCATCTCATTTCAGTCTTTCCCAATGCTTCTGCAGGTATATTTGAGTTGAAAGGTGCTTTCATTTATCATTACCGTTTGAAGGAGTTTGATAAATATGTATGTTTTGCCACTGCCGAGATAGAGTTTCATTGAAAGGAAAATGTAATAAAAATGAAGATTTGGCTGGCGGGGGGAGCGGTGGCGGGGGTGACAACCAACCAGCCCTACCTTTGTTATTTTTAGCTTCCATTTTTATGAAAGGATGTCTTATCTGTGGAACAGATCTGCTGAGGAGCTGGCTGCACCATTCATCCGAGGTTATATTAAATTCTTGGCTTAGTGGTACGTGAGCTATAAAAGGGAGGCTGGGTTTGACGTCGTGCTGAGCAGTTTTTAATTACTGGAACACATAGCCTTTCTATATAGCAAGATGCTATATAGGGTGCCAAGTGTGCTATACTCCAAATGCCATTGCAGAAGAATTACAATTTTTAAATTTCATTGCATCAGCTCCTCTCGCTTTGCATCTTTGAAGAGATTGTTCAAGGCATTCATTCTTACACCATGATGTTGGTGATGTTGCCATCAAGACAGATGGCACTTTACATAACCTTGCCCCCACTAAGCTGGCAATGCTACCTTAGTGGCAGAGCACTTTCAGAAGGATCCCCTGATTTAATCCCCACCATCTCTTGTTTAAATTTCTCAGGTATAGGGCTGGGCAACTTACCGTCCAAAACCAGTTTGAAGTCCACATCGTGATAACTGTTTCATAATATCTGACCTGGCAACGTATCGCGAATCACGATCTGTGTGAGGGCTGGGTGGTAATCTGGTTTTCGGCATCGCGGTATATCACCAGCTAAACATAGCTACATATAATAATAATAATAATAATAATAATAATAATAATAATAATAATAATATATTATTATTATTATTTGTACCCCGCCCATCTGGCCGGGTCTCCCCAGCCACTCTGGGTGGCTTCCAACAAATATTAAAATACATTAAAAAATCACAGATTAAAAACTTCTCTAAACAGGGCTGCCTTCAGGTATTTTCTAAATGTCAGGTAGTTGTTTATTGCTTTGACCTCTGAAGGGAGGGCGTTCCACAGGGCGGGCGCCATTACTGAGAAGGCCCTCTGCCTGGTTCCCTGTAGCTTTGCTTCTCGCAGTGAGGGAACTGCCAGAAGGCCCTCGGCGCTGGATCTCAGTGTCCGGGCTGAAACAATGTCTGAAATAAGGATGGAATTATGCAGAGGTGAGCAGGAAGTCCGTTCGACTTCCGAAACGTTCGGAAACCAAGGTGCGGCTTCTGATTGGCTGCTTTAAGCTCCTGTAGCCAATCGGAAGCCACGGCAGACGTTTGGCTTCCAAAAGAATGTTTGTAAACTGGAACACTCACTTCCAGTTTTCGATCGTTCAGGAGCCGGAACATTTGACTCCCAAGGTGTTCGTGAGCCGAGGTACTGCTGTATGCATTGATTGATGATTTTATGGATACCTGGTTGATTTTTATTCTCATGTGCTTTAAAGCACCTTGAAATACTGTTGTTGTTATTTTTAAAAAAGCTCATTGGTTTTATTCGTGTACATATTAAACTGCCTTGATTATTGTTACAGGTAGGTAGCCGTGTTGGTCTGCCTTAGTCGAAATGAAATTAAAATATTCCTTCCAGTAGCACCTTAGAGACCAACTAAGTTTGTTTTTGGTATGAGCTTTCGTGTGCATGCACACTTCTTCAGATACCTGTGCATGCACACGGAAGCTCATACCAAAAACAAACTTAGTTGGTCTCTAAGGTGCTACTGGAAGGAATTTTTTTATTTTGTTTTGCCTTGATTATTATTATTTTGAATAAAAGGGCGGATTATAAAAAAGCAAAACAAACAAATAATACAAGAACCTTGGACCATTCATATAAGGCTCACCTGCCTTTAATTACCATCCCCACCCTGTCTCTCCTTTATATTGATACCTGTGCCGTTGTTACTACTACTGCTGCTGCTACTATCCTGGCTCACTTTGCCTTTGCTTAACATCTTATTTCCTTTTGTAACACGAGTAGTGCTCAAGTGTTAACTTTTGACACGAGCAATAAATGGAATTGAGTGGCTAAGAGCACACTCTAGAAACCTCCCCATGTTAAGAACATCTATTTTCCTTTTGACACAATACATTGGATTGAGTCATTTAGCCCTTCTGCCAGCTAAGTATAAACCGATCAATATTGTCTGAACACGTCTCTGCTCCCCCCCCCCTCCAAACATCTTTTTCTGGCTAGGGAATTTCCCTGGACTGCTGTATGGCTCTTTGTTTGAATGAAAGGGAAAGTAAGGCAAGTCTTGACCCTGAAAGCAGTGCTGGGTTCATCCCACCAAGACCTGTACTGTTGACCTTAGTGTATCATAATTGTTTTTAAAAGTGTTGGGAACATGCTCAGCGCTTCGTAAGAAGCACCTCTGTGCTTAAACTCTTGGCAAAATTTCATTAAAGCGCATCCCGTTCTGTACTGTACAAAATAAGTGTGTGATTAAAAAGCAACAGCAAATTAGCGATTGGGTAAGTTATCTGTCCTTTGCAGATAAAAGGAAGAAAACCATTAGCTCTGTGGAACTGATAGAATTAGCAAAATGCATTCTTTAAAAAAAAAGGATTTATGGAGACTGTCTCACAACTATGTATTATTATTATAAACCCATGCCAGTGGTTTCACCTAGAAAAGAGGAGGGGGTGGAAGATCCTAGGTTTACAACCCTTTAACAATTTATTTTGAGGGTAAAGTGTCATGTTACCTACAAACATGTGTAAGAAAGCCTCGATAGTTGCTTTTTCAAAGAAAAAGTTATCGAAAGGATGTGCTTTTGACCGTACAGGGTGGGGAGGTGCTTAGTCCTTCCATGATAGGCCATTTTCCCTCTCCACATCCTCCCATTTGCCCCAGCTGTCTTTACAGATGCATGCTTAAAAGAATAAAGGCACATCTAGAAATTTAAAGGAGAAAAAAAGACTTTGGGTTACTGACATTAAGCAGAATAGAATCATAGAGTTGGAAGAGACCACAAGGGCCATCCAGTCCAACCCCCTGCCAAGCAGGAAACACCATCAAAGCATTCCTGACAGGTGGCTGTCAAGCCTCTGCTTAAAGACCTCCAAAGAAGGAGACTCCACCACACTCCTTGGCAGCAAATTCCACTGTCGAACAGCTCTTACTGTCAGGAAGTTCTTTCTAATGTTTAGGTGGAATCTTCTTTCTTGTAGTTTGAATCCATTGCTCCATGTCCGCTTCTCTGGAGCAGCAGAAAATAACCTTTCTCCCTCCTCTATATGACATTCTTTTATATATTTGAACATGGCTATCATATCACCCCTTAACCTTCTCTTCTCCAGGCTAAACATACCCAGCTCCCTAAGCCGTTCCTCATAAGGCATCGTTTCCAGGCCTTTGACCATTTTGGTTGCCCTCCTCTGGACACGTTCCAGCTTGTCAGTATCCTTCTTGAACTGTGGTGTCCAGAACTGGACACAGTATTCCAGGTGAGGTTGGAATCACTGGCAAGGAAAGGATTAAGACACCTGAGCTTCCTCTCCACTCAAAACCATGCCCACTGGTTTTCAGTTTTAAGAAACTTTCTTGGTCACGCTGGAGTGTGACCAAGAAGACAAAACCCATGGTTCATAGGCATTTTTTGTCCATTGTCCCTCCCACACTGTACGTTTGTGTGGGAACATAAGAAGTGGACCTACACCAAATCAGAAACGTTGGTTCCGTCTAGGTCATAGAATTGCAGAATTGTAGAGTTGGAAGGGGACCCCAAGGGTCCTCTAGTCCAACCCCTTGCAATAAAGGAATCTCAACTAAAGCATCCATGAGAGATGGCCATCCAAGCATTGTCAGCATTGTCTACATCAAAGGTCACCAACCTTTTTGGACCAGGGAACACATTTCGGTTTCTGAGATGGTGCTGAGGGCCCCAGCCACAGAATGACTGCCAAAGGGGGCATGGGATAAAACAAAAGGAGAGAGAGTGTAGTCGTTGCCCCATTCCTGCACAACTGCATGCTTACCATAGGAAGCCAGCAATGTCCTGCTGTTCCTGATTCTACAGACATACCTGTTGACAGCACAAGAACCACTCAAGGCAAGTGGGAAACGGAGTGAAAAGGCTCGTTTGTTGTAGCCATGAACAGGAGCAGTTTAAAGGTTCTAATTCAGGGGTCAGCAACCTTTTTTAGCCACTGTCCCTCAGACCATGTGGTGGGCCGGACTATATTTTGACGAAAAAAATGAATGAATTCCTATGCCCCACAAATAACCCAGAGATGCATTTTAAATAAAAGGACACATTCTACTCATGTAAAAACAGGCTGATTCCCAGACCTTCCGTGGGCCGGATTCAGAAGGCGATTGGGCCGCATCCGGCCCATGGGCCTTAGGTTGCCTACCCCTGTTCTAATTGCTAGTGGCTATTTGGCGTGACAACTAAATGGAAACTCCACATTCAGAGTTAGTGTATATCTGAATATGTTGCTGCAAAACATGAATTAGAGCTATCGCAATCAAACTCTGCTTGTGAGCTTCCCATACATATCTTTGTGGGAAGCAGAATTCTGGACTAGCTGGTTTTTTCCTTGCTTTTAACATGTCCCCATGCAGCTCCCATTCATTTCAATGGGATGTGCAGAAGACGTTACTGGCAATTTTCCTTTCACATCACAGTGTCATTCTTCAAACTGGTGGTGGAGGAAATCGTCAAGGCGTCTTTTGGGCTGACAGATGCTCGATTTCAGAACTGAAAATTAATTTTAGAACTGCTTGCTCTATCAGTTTGTTTTTAAGACTTGTGTTAAAATGCCCTTGCATGTTTTACCGTTTTGCATTGCAGTTGTTCTTGTTTATTCATTGGTAAGTCGCAAGAGGCAAGGTAGAAATTGTAATGATTTTTATTTTTTTAAAAGAACAGAAATGGGCCTGGAGCGAAGTCCTCTTGTACTTTCCTGAAGGAGCCTAAAATCCTTTGTCAATTTTTGAAAGCGTGGCTCTTTTAACAGAACCACCAGTGTGCTTATCTCGGTGCCCTCTTAAGAAGGTGAATCCCTTTCCCTGTTAATATTCTACTAAATAAATCGAGTTAGCATAATAACCTAATCACAAACACATTGATCTATCTCTGGGCTGTTTCTAGGTGCGATAAAATGCAGTTAAGTAGGAAAAGGGATGGTTCAATATTATACAGCATGTTCCCCACATCTCTCCCTTTTGTGGGACACCCCTCCCACCTCAAGTCTTGTACGTGTCCCCAATCAGAAACTTCCACTTTGGGGGAAACTTGTGAATATTGCTGCTGGGAGAAAAGAGTAGAGTTGATTTGGGATGAGATGAATAAGTATGAAGAGCAGGATGAGCAATTCAACTTTGGAAGCCATTGCAGTCAAAGTAGAGTTCGGGGAGAGTGCTCTTGACTTGAGAGGTGAGAGTTAGGGCTGGGCGATATATCAATATATTGTCCAAAACAGGTTTGAAGTCCGTATCGTGATACCGGTTTCATAGTGTGTGTGTGTGTGTGTGTGTGTGTGTGCGCTATGCAAAAATCACAATGTTGGAAAAACCACGAAGCCAGCCAGTGCCCCTACATAGCTCCATCCTTATTTCAGACATCGTGATATATCAGTTTATCGAGATGTTTAGTAAAGGTAAAGGGACCCCTGACTATTAGGTCCTGTTGCGACTGACTCTGGGGTTGCGGCACTCACCTCGCATTATTGGCCGAGGGAGCCGGCGTACAGCTTCCAGGTCATGTGGCCAGCATGACTAAGCTGCTTCTGGCGAACCAGAGCAACGCACGGAAACGCCGTTTACCTTCCCGCCGGAGCGGTACCTATTTATCTACTTGCACTTTGATGTGCTTTTGAACTGCTAGGTTGGGAGGAGCCGGGACCAAGCAATGGGAGCTCACCCCGTCGTGGGGATTCGAACCGCCGACCTGATCGGCAAGCCCTAGACTCTGTGGTTTAACCCACAGCGCCACCCATGTTGAGATGTTTAGCTGGTGATATATCAGGATGTTGAAAACCAGATATCGCCCAGCCCTAGTGAGAGCAGAGGCTGGGCAGGAGTGGATGCTTGGCCTTAATGCTGTAGCCATCTTCATAAACAATGGTTTGCGAGGCCTTGAATCATAATCCGATGTGGACCGTTTTCAGTAGACTCTTCCACTCATTTACTCATTCCAGCTCCCCACCCCACCCCAAGGTGGCAGCAGCAGTTTCATGGGTGAATTGAGGGCATATTTGGGAGGGTGTGTGCGCAAATCAGCTTGGTGAAATAGTTTTAAAGACCAAGAGAAAGCTAATAAATGAACGATAAATTAGTTGTTGATATGAACCAGCTAGTGCTGCTGTGGATATTTGCGGACACCGAAGGCTGCATTAATGACAACAGCAAAAAGGCTGTGTCAGCCGAAACTGGTCGAGGGCGACAGTATCTTGCAATAATTTTTGAATCGGTGAGGCAGGGAGTGTGAAATAATGATCTACAGTGGCGCTGTGGACTGCAGGTCGCGTTCTGCCGCGGAATCCCGGTTGCACTGCCACAATCACTTTGGCCTGGAATATAACCTTGACAAGCCTGTCTGTGGCTGATGAATAGGGAGTCCGAGAGCACAGTGAAGGCATTCTCATTAGATAGGCAATTTCGCTGTCCCTTTATCATAGAATTATAGGGTTGTAAGTTGTAAGGAAGCAGAAGGCCATTCAGCCGTGCACATAACAACACCTCAGATTAATCTACCTCTTTGCCATTGTGTGGCTTGCCTCACTTAAGAACAACAAAAACACAACACAACAGAGGAAGAAGGAAATAAATCTACCCCAGTGCTCTTGAAATGGTATAACATTTTAAAGCAAAGAATTTATGATACCAATACACACACCCCCTTACATTATTCTGAGAGGTTGCTTGGGATAGAACACGACCAAGTTAGCTTAAGGCATTCAGCAGTTTCATTTCCCCATTTATTTCAGCAGGAGTAAATCGGACCCCAATAACCTGGTAAGTTAAGAGTAATTTATTTTTTGAAATATGGAGAAAGCGGTGGGAGACATGAAAAAGCACAATACAACTGCACCCATAATCAATGAAAAATGGTTCAAGACCTTGACGTAGACGGCTGGTACCAATCCCTGTGGAGTATTGCTATAATGGAAAAAATAAGCCATCAAGTAGGCTTGTACAAGGGCATGTCACACCCGGCTCCTTTTATATGATATGCCCTTCTTTTATTGTATATACATCACACGGGGAGCATTTACAAAACGTCCAACACTCCAGGCCTGGAGTATTTGGCGAAATCGATGCTTATTCAATATAGAGCTGTAGTCATTCACAGGCTGTGAGTTTTCTGTGTGATCTGGAATGGAAGGAGGAAAGTGGTTAATTTCATATTTGTAAGCCAGGGCACATACGTTTTTGTTTTGCTCTTGTTTTTGTTGTATTTTAGAGCACACAATTTTCTTTTTTTCTATGCTGAAAGAAGCCAATCAAAAGAATTAAAAATAATATTTATATTTACATAGAGTGGGGTTGTGGTGCTCATCTCGCATTCAAGCAGAGGGAGCCGGCGTTTGTCCACAGACAGCTTTTCTGGGTCATGTGGCCAGCATGACTAAATGCTTCTGGCGCAGTGGAACACCGTGACAGAAGCCAGAGGGCATGGAAACGCCGTTTATCTTCCCCCCACAGCGGTACCTATTTATCTACTTGCACTGGTGTGCTTTCGAACAGCTTGGTTGGCAGGAGCTGGGACAGAGCAACAGGAGCTCACCCGTCGCAGGGATTCGAACCACCAACCTTCCGATCGGCAAGCCTAAGAGGCTCAGTGGTTTAGACCACAGTGCCACCCGCGTCACACACAAACAATAGATCATATCATACCCTGTATTTTCAATTCATTAAACCTATATCCCCATTCCTCCTAAAGGAGTCCAAAGCCAGTGCTTTGCCGGGTCTGTTTGGGTTCCAATACTGAAGAAATGGGGTCCAAGTTTTGCAGTTATTTCAAGCGACTGCTGG
The DNA here is from genome assembly GCA_034642065.1 of Darevskia nairensis. NCBI lineage: Eukaryota > Metazoa > Chordata > Lepidosauria > Squamata > Lacertidae > Darevskia > Darevskia nairensis. Next base: position 36,436 of record JAWWNI010001388.1, read on the forward strand.
GATATACAAGAACCCTGTTAAAAACCCTGCATGTTGGATGCAGGAACACATTTTAAAGTCACGTTTCCTTTGGACCTAAGTGTTCTGTGCAAAATGTACTTAGCAGGCAGATGGTTAGTGAAGACTTTTCTTGATGCTTCTCATGAGTTTCTTGCATGACAGAGGATACAGATTTCATAACTAAAAGTAGAATAAGTGTTGAAAACTCCGAGAGCTGGGAATTGCTGGGTTTTCTTTGAGCCTTTCTTAACTCTTCCCAGTGGCCCAGAAGGACTTGAAGCCCACACCTCAGAGACCTGCAATTGTTTAACTTTTAATATTCTCTTGTGTAGAACAGGAAATCCCTCTTGTCAGCATTCTGCCATCACCAAAACTGTGTGTCTGCAAAAATCTTCCACGCTAGCTCATCTATTTCATGGGTTCCATTTCTGTTGTTTAGAGTTCTTCGCCTGTGTCAACAGCATAAACTTCATCCAGTCCTCTTCTGAACATCTGGACAGGAGCAAATTCTGGAAACAGAATGAAAACAGTTTTTGCTCTTGCCATCTTGTGTGGTTTTTTTAAAAGGATGAGCAGCCCATCCAGCCCAAAAGGCCATTGAACACAGCAGAATGACCAGAAGATTCTTAGATACAGCAGTCTGCAAGTCTGGCCCAAGACGTTTTGCTAACTTGGTGGAAAAGTAATTGGTGCCCTCTCCACAAGTCACAGTGCAGAGTACTTTGAGGTCAGCCAAGTTATTTTGGTGTGTGAGGCAGAAAATCCCACAAGCAGCTCTTCAGGAGAGGTTAAATATACAACAGCAACAACAAAAAAATGAAATAAAGAACTTGCTTGCTTTTCCACCACACCCCAAAACAGCTGCCTGAGGCAACCACCTCGCTCTGCCTATTGGTAGGACTGGCCCCCGACAAGTATGAAATGTATTGCCAGTAGATTTAAGGCATGTGCCATAAAGTACTTCTTGATATAACACAGTTTATGCCTCCTCGTAGCCCCAAACAGATGTTGGCGAAGTGGCTTGGTTTTGCAGAAAACATCAAGAACTCCCCCTTCTGCTCCTCTCCCCAGCACGCACCCTCAAAATCTTCTCCTGGGGGTTATGAGACCCTCACCAAAAGATTTTGGGAGAGGGAATCTGTTATGTACTGAGCTGAATAGGATCCAGAATGCAGCAGTCTGATTGGTCCTAGAACAATAGGATTCAGAATGCAGCAGTCTGATTGGTCCGCAGGAGCCACCCAATCCAGCTCCAGGTGGAAGTGAATCCACAGCCTGATTGGCCTACAGGAGTATCCCGGAATTAGCCAATCACGTGGGGCCCATTGTGTAAATAATGTATTTATAGCAGACGTTTTGGGGAAACATCCATTGCTTGCTACTATGAGCTGAATAAAGAGCATGAAATTCACACTTGACTGCGTATATTTCAGAATCCCATTGCACGAGCAGAACTCTGTGCAGCATTGGATGCAGTCCTTTGAATCCACCTCATCTCAGTTAGTAATTATACTTCCTCCTTTCCATTGGGCCAAGGGAGTATACTGTATAGCATTCACCCTTCTTGTCCCAAGCTTTCAAATGGGTTTGTGTGAATGCACATAGAGAGGCAACGGGCACTGTGGTCTATGGGGGTAGAGACATGCCTTGTATGTTCTGCTCCAGTCATGGATATACAGATTCGTCTTAATGAAAAGCAAGGCTGTGTGCCATCCAGCCTCTCATGTGTTGCATTCTTGGGTTTACCCTGTTTAGATAACTTTTTGCTGCTTCTGCGAGCGTGTTGTCTTTGTTAAGTGCTTCGTGTAGTCTCCCTGAAAGACGTGATCCCATCAAGTGAAAGATATGGAGACGATGTCCTTGTGCTAAATCTTGTTCAAGGATATATCTTTCTTCTCCCCCTGATGAGAATTAACACAAGTTAAGCAATTTCCGTTTCAGGGCTTCAGGCCAGGTTCTTGAAGACAATGACATTAGGGAACTTGAATTGCTAAAGCCTGTGCTGTTTGATGTTTCAGTTCTGAGCTAGCAAAGGAATTCCTGCCCGGCTCCGTTGGCGTGGGCCCAGGAAGAAGTAGAAATAATATTGCAACAGCGTAACACATGCGTTTTAAACAAGAGGCTGTTTGCTGGGCTACAGGTGTGATCTGTGAGAAGTCTGGTTCAGATTCTGCCCAATAGGGGGCCTTAGGCAAACCATTCGGCTCCCCATTTATAATATGTGAGTAATAATATCGACTTACTTTACAAGCCTGATGTAAGGTTTATGTTCAGTTCCAGGTGGTGGTCTTAGTCAGATGGTGTTCTAGCCCAAGCTGGTGTGTGTGTGTGTGTGTGTGTGTGTGTGTGTTTAGCAAGGGAAAGCTCAAGCCAGGGGTTCTGGTAAGGCGAAGTACAGGCAAATCACCCTCGATAGCTCTGTGTGAAGCTCAGGCTAGAGAGTCTCAACAAAGAGGTTCAAACTTTGCTTCAGTGCTTAGAGTCCCCGGACTGTAAACTGGCCTTGGGCTGGATAAGTGCTGGAAAAGCAGGTCTCTCTTCCACTGGGACTTCTAGGGCAGTGGATAAATCTAGGGCTGGCCTGGAGGGAAAATCCTGAGGTGGCATCTCAGTGGGGAATGGGGATGCTAAATCATTGCTTTGGCTGATAGTACGGTAGTATTTGTGTGAAGGAGCCATAATGAAGAAGGCATCTTTTATTGTTATTTTTATGATGTTATCCGCCCTGAGTCTGGCTCCGGCCGGTGAGGCCAGGGTACAAATAAAAATTTATTATTATTTATTATTATCTTTGAGGTATTTTGAGCATGCATATCTCTGAGGTATCCGGGACTAGGAGACTCAATATGATAGTGGGTGATAGTTTGCAGTTGCAACGTGGACCTGGCCATTGGTCTTTCACTAGACAATTAAGTTTTATTTTATTTTATTTTTAAGAGAAGTGGAAGACACAGGGAATGATACACCTGAAGGGTTTTGTTTTAGATGGGAGTTCCCTCCTCAAAAACCTAAATGGCAATCTGCACCAGCCAAAGTGTTCTTCCCAATACAGTGGTACCTCAGGTTAACAACTTAATTCGTTCCGGAGGTCCGTTATTAGCCTGAAACTGTTCTTAACCTGAGGTACCACTTTAGCTAATGAGGCCTCCCGCTGCCGCCGCACCACCATATGCGATTTCTGTTCTTATCCTGAAGCAAAGTTCTTAACCTGAGGTAATATTTCTGGGTTAGTGGAGTCTGTAACCTGAAGCGTCTGTAACCTGAGGTACCATTGTACAGCTGTTATATATAGGAGAACTCTCCTCCTTCACATCTGCATCCAAAACAAGGAAGGAAGAAGACTAATAAATGCTTTCAAAATTTAAAGAGTTGGGAGAGAGTACTCCATGTTGGAAGGTGATGTTAATTATGGGCCCTGAATCTGTAAGGACAGAAACTCACTGTAACACTACACCCTTCTGGGTGTCCCATCTTAGGTGAAGCTACCTGATAGATGGCTTTCTCACCTGACAGGACCTCAGTTGTGGACGTGCTCCCCAGAGATGTTCGAAAGGTGTGTTTGAATAGGCATCACCTTGGAATTCCTACGGCCATATTCTGATGCTATCCAGTAGCTATTACTTTCTGCCTCTGCAAATGTTGCGTGTCTGATCCATAGTTTCATTATGCTAACACTTAGGGTTCATTCCCATGACTACTGCAAATTAGGTGTTAGCATTAGCGTGTTCATTTCCACTTAACGGCAATTATGTCCTTAAGCGCTCTCCTCCTTTCCCTTCACAGTTTTTTGGTCTTAGCGGATTGAAGTGCCAGATACTTTGAAGGCCAGTATTATTTGCAAAGTCCTTTTCCTGCTTGGTGTTTGCTTTTTTTAAACAAACAAAACCATTTACTGGGTTTTCTAGGATTTCAAGATTAGCCCATGTATTTACCCAAACATTAAAAAAAGGTAATTTCCAGGGGGATACAGTGATCTTGTTTACATTGTGTGTAAAAAGCTTAAGAGAGAATTAATATAACTGAATGAGAATATTTAACAATCTCTGGCCTTCCGCTATGAATTCTCCTGCATTTGGTCTCTATTTAAGGTTCTGCTTTCACTTCCCTCACCTCTTGGACTAACCAGAAGGCTCATGGATTTCTGATTTCATCTGTAGGCTTAGCAAAATGCCGTGGCCACTGACACCGTGTCATTCGCTTTAGGTACCCTTTGTGCTTTAAAAAGTCGCAACACCCTGTTGATGGGTGCTGAACAGTTAGAATGGCGGCTTGGGAACTTTAACGCCCACGTTTACGCGAGAAGTGAAGGTTTGGTATGACATGGGGACACAGTAGTTGCGCTGGGCAATATTTACTTGTGTGAGTTATACTACATATATTTTCCCAGGAGGCAGGAGTGTGTAAAACCTGTTCCTTTATTCCAGCAGTAGTTGCCCTGTGTCCTTTGAAATGTTGCTGAACTATAACTCCCAGCAACCCCAGGCAGTATGGTCAGTTGCCCGACATCAAGGGAACTGTAGTTCAACAGCATTTAGAGCACGGATTCCCAAACTTGGGTCTCCAGCTGTTTTGGGACTGCAACTCCCATCAACCCTAGCTAGCAGGCCCACTGCCCAGGCAGGGATGGTGGGAATTGTAGTCCAAAAACAGCTAGAGACACAAGTTTGGGAAATCGGAAATCCTGATGTAGAGAGCCACCGGGGGTGGGAGTTTTTTCACAGTGTGCAGTTTAAATTGTTGCTGCACACCACATGCTTATCTGCAGTGTGCAAGGTTGTACATCAAAAACACAGACATCGGTAAGCAGTATATAGTACAGATGAGAATCTTTTATCGTTCCTTTCAAGCAGTATCTTTCAAGCAGTATAATGGAGACAGTAATCTTTTATCATGGCCATGCAGTTCATCTGTATCTGTAGGTGGATTAATTGCACAGTATCTTGCTCATGTAGTTACAACTCTTTATTTGAACAGGAACCTCTCAGTATTAAAGGAAAACAAGCTTCTAGGGCACATTCTCTGCAATAGTCAGAGCATCATCTTGAATGCTCAGAAACCTGCATGTCGTACCTCCATCTGGTTGCAGTATTTGAAACAGTGTCATACTTGTGGTGAACAAGACATGTACTGTACCAGAAGTCAGGATTACAACCTTTTCAGTAGACATCAGAGCTCCTGAGCCTACACTCTTCTTTCTCTGCCAATTTGGCAAATCCATTATCGGCCGCACCTGCAGTGAACCAACGATTCATCATTTGACATTTCATCATAAAAATGGAACCCAGATAACGTATATCCGTCCTTGATAAAGTTCGGGGGAACTCTGTATCGTTAGATAAAAATATTGACCTATCCAAATAATCTTCTTAATATCCAGAAAATCATTTTGCTCTGTATTATGTTATCAGTGTGCTGGCTTGTACAGAGATAATGGGATATAACCTCCCCGCAAAAGCTTTTCACACTAAAATTTAGAATGTTGCTATGACTCTTTTCAGCTGTATCAATACTATGGGCCATGAAATACCAGGAAAGAGGAGGAAACAAAATGCAGTTGTATAGTTGGAAGACAATTAAGCCTGTTTAGAGTGAGGCACACAAGATTGCCTAGAAAGATAATTACAGCAGTTTTCAAACAGCTTAGTTCTTGAACGTTTTGGCTCCCGAACGCTGCAAACCCAGAAGTGAGTGTTCCGGTTTATGAACTATTTTTGGAAGCCGAACGCCTGATGGGGATTCTGGGGCTTTCTTCCTGCAGCCAATCAGAAGCCGCGCTTTGGTTTTCGAATGTTTTGGAAGCCGAACGGACTTCCGGAACGGTTTCTGTTTGACTTCCAAGGTATGACTGTAAGCCTATTCAGAGTGAGGACAATACTTCCCGAATTGGCGCTACAGGGAGCTAGAGCCAACCCAAGTGCTTATGGCAGCTGACAAAACTCAGACTATTGTCCTAATTGAAGTAGCCGGTTTGCTGGGAAAAGGTCCCTCACCTTATTTTATAAAAGACTTGGATCTCTGCAAAACTGGAGCGACAACGGTCCTACAGGAGTCTCATCCTCTGAGTCAGAGGATGGTGACGGGTCTGTGTACTCAATCCAGAAGGTCCTCAAATAAGGTTCTGGCAGTACTTCCCCTAAGGGAGTGGCCTGACCCTCATCCTCATCAGAAACCTCCATTGCACACTCTGGGTCATGCCAGAAACCAATACCATTTCTGAGGCACCTTTCTTAGATCTTTCCAACACGGGTGTCCTCTACAACTCCTGGCATTCTTGACGGTTGGCCTTGGTGGATTCCAAGAACATCTGGAAGGCAGCTGGTTGAGGAAGGCTGGCCTTGTATAGAGTGCAGGAATGAGAAGTCCGATCCTTCAAATTGAGCCTATTGAATTTATTTATAAATGTATACATTTCAGCAGATTCAGTCGGTATTACATTTTTTCCCTAGACTGTTCTGTGTTGAAGGTGTGGGTGATCCTCATCCATGAAGGGTTCAGCTTAGCCTTCCACCTGATGTGATATTTTTCTACTTTTAACAATATGTATTTCTCCAGACAAGATCTGTTACTTGTCTGCAGGCAGAAATGGTGCAGTCTAGGGAGAACATAACCGTTTGATTCTACTGAAAACAAAAACTAGCCCTGGATGATCTTTGGTTATGCTGTGCAGAAAGATCGTACGCATGAAAGAATGTGTTCTGGGAAGACACTTTTAGGTTGTTGATGTTTTTTTAAGTCCAGAGGCCAGTTTAAGTTCTCAGTGTGGTCTCTCCTCATACTCCCCCCCAACCCCAACCCCCAAGAAACAAAACCAACACTTCTCCATCCAATGTTGTTGTTGTTTTATCATCATCATTACTATTGCACAGAGCCGGAAGTGAGTTACGAGGTTGAGACGAAGTGGTGTAAAACGGAGGCCGAGTGTGGTAAGGAAACTATAACAGCAAGATTATGAGAGATGAACAGATATATTGATTGGTGAACTTGCTTGCCCTCTGCTCTAGACCCTGGGGACTGAGTTCGAGGGCAAATGTCCCCCTCAGTCCATCATTGCAGATCCTTCCCCTTTCACAGCACAAATCAATACGGCCATACGCCTGTGGCCGCAGCTGAAGACCAGTTTGTGAACCAATTTCCTAAGTTAAATGCGGTACCTTTTCAATAGGGATTTTCTGAACCATGCAACCATTTGCCATGCTTAATGACCGCAGAGGCAGCATCATTGGGGCGGCAGGAAGCATGGCAGAGCAGGGTGGGTGGGTGGGGGAACGTATTGGATGCCTCACAAAAGGCTGGCCCAGGAGTTTGTCTGCAGGAGATTAGCATCAGGCAATCAGATGCATTGTAAATAAACTGCAGACAAGGCCCAATGGGTGGCTGCAGAGGAGTAGCTCTGTGTTCTCTATAGGAGAAATAAAGCCACAGCAGTCATGCTGAGTTTGAGAAGAAAGAAGCCGGCTTAAAAGCATCTTTTAGAAAGCAAATTAACTAGAAAAGAGAAGGACACTGGAGACAAAGGGAGTCCTTCTGCAATGGAAAGCTCTTGTTAAAGCGCTGAGCAACCTTGATGTTCATTCCCCAAAGCTCACATAGTTGTTGGAGATGTTCTGCAGACCTTTGTTACGCTTGTACCAGAATTGGTGTGTGTATGTGGGGATGCAGGGCAGAATCCTGAAGTCCCTCTTTGCAGGGAACTCTGGTAATCGTAGCTCTGTAAGAAGGAACAGGCGCCTCCTAATAACTCTCAGCAGCCTTGGGGAACTACAACTCCCATGATGCTTTGGGGGAAGCAATGACTCTGTATTTTGGTGCTTTCAGTCTATGGTGTGAACGTGGCCTGTGTCTTGGCTGATACTGCCTGATCCTTATAAATGCTTCTCGATCAGACATGCTGAAAGGTTGGAGAAATGAGTTTTCTGAGCACCCAGCTTTGCTTTTGGACATGATTTCAGCATGAGAGTGCATGGTGCAGTTATATCCCCAGGCATTTTAGATGAGGTTTTCTAAAAAAAAATAGTTTTAATCTGTTTTTAGCTTTTTCTTCTTCTTCTTTTTTTTTAAAAAAGAAAGATTATTTTTATTTCTTTGTTTTAAATTGCATTTTGTGTGATTGCTTGCCAGGTTTTGCCTTGGGATCTTACGATGAAGTGTTTTAAGGTAATTCATGCAAATGATATGAATTGTGAATATCCTGCTTCCCCACCCTGCCATCGTACTGTTATCCTGACTTCGCGTCAGGTACAATTGCAAAGCATCTCCCAAAGACCCACCAAGCAGGTTGCTCTCCATCAACCGAGGTACCTCCCGAACCTTCTGGGCTTGTGCATTCAGCTGCTTTCCTTCAGAGGAGATGTCGCCTGGCAGAATGTCAAAGAAACCTATTCACGAGTCAGAAATCTGGAGCACCGGCTGGTTTCTCATATGGTCCTGGGGCTCCTCAAATGGCTGGCGCTTTTAGCTGCATTTCATGAAGTTACTTTATCTAATTGCATTTTTAGTACGTCGCGAGCTACCTCTCTCTCCCTCTTCCAAAAAACAGAGGAAAATTGGCCTGGCCCTAAGAAACTTTTCCTTAAATAAGTCCCACAGTGCTTCCTAAATTACAGGCTTAGTGTACGTTCAAATTATTGTAACTTCTGATATAATGCACTTTGGTGTGTGTTTTTCTTATGGAAGAACATTGTCCTCAGCAGATCCCATTGGGTTCTAGGGGGCAAAGTTAACAGATTGTAATTGAGATCCTGAGTGTTTTTGGGAGGTTAAGGAGTGTTGATATATTCTTCATGACTTAGATAGTTAGATCTCCTGGGTCAGTGAGTAGATTTTTTACCCCACTGGCATTCTTACAGTTGTACAAAAATTCGTTGATCATTTTTTCAAGTCTGGTTGAAGTTCTTTTGACTTCCAGTGAAATTCTTCCAGTGTTTCACCTCCAAATTAGATTCTGCTTAAGGCAAAGACTGCCTAAAAAGTTGGGGTGTGCAACACTCTCCCCACCCCACAAAGAGGAACAAAGTTATATTAATCAAATCTGAGTTGGCTTCCCATGAAATCACTCCAGTGAACAGTTAAGAAGGGACTAAGAAATTTCACTTAGATGGATATAGGGTAACATGTTTGGGGGGTCTCTATGGGTACCCTTACTTACCATTCACAATAATTCAATGTCAGCACAAGATTCTCCAGGTGTGTTTTTTTACCTGGGAAAAGTTTGTTTTCGTCCTAGAAAAATTACTTGGCAACACACAGTGTGCTATCATCAGGGCTGTGTTGTAGCGGATTTGCCATTGCTCCAATTTGCTCTAGAGCTTTTGGTGTCCACTTCTCTCTTTCTCACATTGCTGATAGGGATGGGGAACCCTAGACCCAGGTCTCATGTGGCTCTCCAGGCCTCACCATCTAGCCTCAGGCCTTCTTCTTCTTCTTCTTTGGCGATCACTCATAACAAATTGTCTTCCATAAACATGGTTTTAACAATGAGTCCGTAAGTGACTGTGGAGGCCAATTCTGGATCGACACGTCCTTCCACAGTGGGGACATTGGTTTCCGGGCGGGATTTGATCACGGTGAGGGTTTGCCAAGCGTGCCTTCCTCTTAGCACGTTTCTCCCTTGCGTCCTGAGTTTGAGTGTCTTCAAAGCCCATCACACCTTTGGTAAAGGCTGTTCTCCAATTGGAGCGCTCGCAAGCATTTCCAAGTTGTCGGTGTTTATACTACATTTTTTAATTTTTAAAAAAATTGCCTTGAGACAGTCTTTTCACAAGCATACAGTAAGTTTGGTACTACAATAGCTTTGTAAATGCATATGTCCTGGCCCTCACTCTGCACTTCAATCGGGAGAAAGCTGCTCTCGCAGAGCTCAGGCGATGCTGAATTTTGGCATCAATGTTGGCCCAAAGATAACTGCCCAGGTAGGAGAAGTGATCAACATTTTCCAATGTTACACCATTGAGTTGGATTTGTGGTGCTGCAGAGGGGTTATTTTGTGCTTGTTGGTGCAGCACTTTGGCTTTTTGGATAGGTCAAGCTTTTCGTAAGCTTCTGCAAAGATATTTAGGATGGTTTGGAGGTCATCCTCTGAGCGTGCACACACTACGTTGTATTCAGCGTACTGAAGCTGTATGACGGAAGTTACTGTAACCTTACTCTTTGCTTTTAGCCTGCTCAGATTAGAGAGCTTTCCATCTCTTCGATATATGATTTCTACTCCGGTGGGGAGTTTCCCGTTGACAAAGTGTAGGATCATGGCAATGAAAATAATGGATAGAGTTGGGGCAATAATAGATAGAGTTGGGGCAAAGTGAATGGTTCACTTTGAGAGCCATTGTTATCTGCGATAATAGATAACAGCCTCAGACCACGGCCCTCACCAGCCCCGATTCACACCTCAAATATTTTTGCCTGGCTGGAATGTGCTTTTCTTTTATTGGCCTCACACAGGTCTGAATAGAGGATAGAGAGCTGCTGTGCAAGTGTGTGCAGAAACTAGTTGTGCACCAGTGATATTCATTGTTCCATCTTCTTTTGCCTTGGGTCCTGCCCACCACTGCCACATGGTTTCACCACCCCTGCTTTATTCTGATTTTGTGCATCTTTCTCTATATGACCCAGCTCTTAGGAGCATAGGAAACAGTCTTTTACAAAGTCATGATTTGCCCGTTTGGCCCAGTGACACTCAGTGACTCTTCATGGTCTTGGCACTTGCTATTTGGTCCCTATTTTTAAAGACTGGAAATAGCAGGGCTTGTACCTGGGGCACCCTGAATTTAAAGCATGTATTTTGCTGCTGCTGAGCTGTAATCTCTCACGGGCCATAGCTCATCTTCTGAGACGTTAGCTGGAAGGAAATGTTTCAGCATAAGGTAAGCATATTAAAGTGATGAAAGAGTGTAACCGTCCTATGAACTAATATAATGGAAGAAAATAAACCAAATGATAAAGTGTGTAATTACGTTAAATTTCATGACACTTGGGGGTCACAAATGGATTTCTTTCTCACACTCAGATGACATCAATTAATACCAGTTCTAGCTGTCTGTTAAGCCATAGATTTGGTAATGTTTTAAATTAAATGGACATTAATTTGTACTGAATTATTGCGGAGCTCTTGACAAATTAGTTATCGCAGCCCTGCGCATGAATTCCTTTCTCCTACTGTGCACCCTATTTGCACAAGCATCACTGCCATCGTACGAGATCACTGCATAGCATAGGAAGAAGTCCTACCAGATTTCATACAGGAAAAAAATTAATCCATCTTAATGTTCCATTACACGTGCTAATCTTTTCCTGGTTCCTGGTAGTTAAGTTGCATTCCAAGTTTGGAGAGATTAAGGTTGCATTCACAGTTTATTCTGCTTTCGTGACCTTCCCCTAAGTGTTAAGTTCCACATCATGTAATATCTGAGCTTTCACGTGGTGTAAAAGCCACTTCTGGAACTACAGTGGAATACAGTTCTCATTTCCATGTTATGTGCATCCAGAGAAAAAAGCTCATTTGCCAATAATAGGGGGATGAGTGCTCAGCGTGCGCTACATTCCGCTATGCTTTCAGAATGTCCGCTTACCTCGAATCTGGGGCAGGAGGCTGTTGCGACCCAAAGCGCCACTCCTGATGCTCCTGAGAAGGTTTTGCCTTCCCCATACACAACTTGGTGGTTTAGGCCTTGGGCAGAACCCTCTAGTCTAGCATCTGGGTGAAGTGGTGACTCACCCCCACCTTTCTTTGGCGGCGAAAACAGGGTTCCCCATTAGAGGGGTCGTGAGGGAAGTCTCTGTCCAAAGAGCCAGAGGCATGGGGCAAGCACACCATAGATCTTCTCTCAGCACCTTGGGGGACCATTCGCGTAATAATAATAATAATAATAATAATAATAATAATAATTTATTTGTACCCCGCCCATCTGGCTGGGTCTTCCAGCCACTCTGGGCGGCCTCCAACAGATATTAAAATACATCAAAATCACAGGTTAAAAACTTCCCCTAAACAGGTATTTTCTGAAAGTAGGTATTTTCTGGTATTTTCTGAAAGTAGGATAGTTGTTTATCACTTTAATGTTGTTTATCACCTCTGATGGGAGGGCGTTCCACAGGGCGGGCGCCACTACCGAGAAGGCCCTCTGCCTGGTTCCCTGTAGCTTTGCTTCTCGCAGTGAGGGAACCGCCAGAAGGCCCTCAGAGCTGGGCCTCAGTGTCCAGGCAGAATGATGGGGGTGGAGACACTCCTTCAGGTATACAGGGACCGAGGCCGTTAGGGCTTTAATGGCGTAGACCTGTGTTTTGCCTTAGACCCATCGCCCCCAAGATTGACCTTGTCATACCTCAGACCCACAGCAGGGGACCAAGGGCCTACACCTGAAATCAATAAAGTTGTGGCCATTTTTAATCCCGGGCAGTTGTCGTGGCCATTTTATTCTTTCCCTTTAGTGGGCCAGGCCCTCGGGGACGGGGCGGGGGGGACTCTGCTGTTGGGTATGCAAGTGACTTTTACATTGTGTGAAAGCTCAAATGTACAGTCATACCTTGGAAGTCGAACGGAATCCGTTCCGGAAGTCTGTTCGACTTCAAAAGCGTTCAAAAACCAAAGCGCAACTTCCGATTGGCTGCAGGAAGCTCCTGCAGCCAATCGGAAGCCCCGTCGGATGTTCGGCTTCCAAAAGGACGTTCGTAAACCGGAGCACGCACTTCCGGGTTTCGATCGTCCGGGAGCCAAAACGTTTGAGAACTAGGCTGTTCGAAACGTTTGAGAACTAGGCTGTTCAGTTTCTCTAATGTAGAAACTGAAAGTTAGGGAAATGTGAATATGGAATAAACCGTCATGGGAATTCGGTGAACAGCAGAAGCTGTAGGATTTTAAGACAAATGGTTCATTTTACACCTATATACACCTGGCTCTACGCGGGAGAGGAAGCGAGTTCACAGCATTACATCTCCAGAGTGTCTTTCCTTGCTGCTCCCACAGCTTCAGCCAGCTTGTTTCCAGATCAGCCAGCCATGCTCCCTAGTCCTGGGTTGTAACCTCTCTAGTCATAGAATCCTAGAGTTGTAGAGTTGGAAGGGACTCCCGGGGGTCATCTAGTCCAACCCCCCCACAATGCAGGAATCTCAACCAAGCTTGCTCCATCTTCTAGGTGGCAGATGGCCAAACCTCCCCTTAGAAACCTGCAAGGAAGGAGAGTCGGCCACCTTCCGAGGGAGTCCGTCATGCCATTTCAGATTCCGATTGCAATTTCACGTGAAACATCTGAGATAACCCATTGAACGATTGATGCAAAGCATTAAACTCTTTTGGGGTGGTGGAGAGAGCAGGATAATTTTCTGTGATGTTCCCATTCTTCCCTTAAATTCATTTTTGGTGGTACGGAGAGGTCCTCCTCCCCTCAATAGATCTCTTACCGCGCCATGATGAATTAAACATTTGGCTTTCTTATAAAATATTCTTCCGGCTTCCTCTGCATTTTATAATACTCTTGGGGAATGGCTCCCCCCCCCCCATCCATCCACCTTCCTTCTGCCTTCTGCCTCCCTACCAGGCTGAACGAGAGTTTGCTGATTCAAGAGAAGTTGTGCTCACCACATTTCTGTGGCGTAGACAGGGAAATATCCTCCCTCAAGAACTGGTCGCAAATGGGACTCCGTGGCAGAGTTCTGTATTATGTTTATCTCCTTAAAGATAGTTTATAATCCTGAGAGGTTCACATTTTTGAGCTTTAATGTCATGCTTTTATTGCCCCCCCCCCCCCAATTCATTTCAAGAAGCAAAGGCTTGCAAGCAAGCTCTGGCAGGCTCTTCCGGAGCAGTTTTTGTAGCTTCTAGTTAAATATTCTAGTTAAATATTCCGTTTATAAGCCTCTGCTGCTTAGCAATCTGACGCGCATCATCCCAGACTCAGGGTGCATTTATATCTCTGCACTTTCCCCAGAACTCCGTGTGAGCGTTTCTATCCCCCCAGTGTGTAGAAGCCGGAGTGACCTGGAATTCATTAATGCGATGAGCGGAAATAAAATGCATCTACCGTTCTGCGTGCTGTCAAATTACCGCTTTTTAAAGCTCTCGCTTTTCTGTATTATGTATTAAAAGAAACCTCTCATTTGAGGGCATTCAGGGGGAAATTAGATCACTGCTCAAGAGACAATTACTATGTTTCATTGCTGCATCTCCACTTTGATTGCAGACTTCCATTTTTAGAGATGAAGAAGCTATTTCTCCCTCCCCTCCCTGCTTAAAACTCACTGGGCCTGCTGCAGTCCCCCTACCTGCTTACTTGGGAGTAAAGCCCATTGAACTCATGGGGTGTGTTTCTGAATAAACCTGCATATGGTTCTGCTGCGAGCCTGTTTTCCTTGGGATGCTTTTTTTTCCCCCTTGGGGAAAAAATATAAATTTAAACATGGGCTTCCTCAGAGATGTGATCGCTTCAGATATCCTCTGGTTGCTTTTTATGTTGCCTCTTTATCTCGTCCCCCTACCTGCTGTAAAAAAATAAAAAATAAAACAAAAGTCATTACTGCCGTGCTACTCACTATTTATAAATAGTCACTTGATTTCGAAAGTGACATCTCAGGCAGTGATTTTCGACGCATTGTGCGTCGTGGAAAATGTTAAATAAGAACATTTTAAGATGTCAGGGGACTTAGGGGTGCTAGTGTGAGATTTATTTTGGAGCAGTGGTTCATGTATCAAAATCCCCTTAATAGAAAAATAGCAGTATCCATTAATATAAATAATAACCTATTCATTTAGGCTGTTCAATGCAAGGCTGTGTTCCAGGGCCCCCTTTGTTACATTGTTGCTTAAGTAATTTGATTTCTTCTGCTTCAGGATTCTGTTCCCCCCTCCACCCTCCTTTTTCTGCTGAATTGTCAGGAAAACCGACAAACGAACCCAAATTGCTAAAACACTTAATCAAAGTAGTAGGATTTGGGCAGATGGCGTTTCCTCCATCCAAAAACATACAGGCTTAGGATCAGAGAAAGTTTTAGCGTTGTTAATTTCTGGAGTTGCAAAGTTGCGATTGGAAGAACCCACAGTCACCTTTCAGGCTAACGAACGCATTTCAGAGGCTATGCAGCCTTCATCTTGCCTGTGTTCTTGTAGAAGGAAGGAGCAGGGTCTTTTCAGAACTGGCCCCAAGCCTTTGAAATGAGCTTTAGAATGCTGTTCCCTTCTTCTTCTTCACTTTGAAAGAAATTCAAAGGAAGAGAGAAGTTTTGCCTTCACTTTGCTGCTTTCCTCTGGGAAACTCGCTGTTCAGTGCTAAACCAACACTGTAATACACACACACACACACACGTATGTATGTATGTATGTATGCATGTATGTATGTATGTGTGTATATGTACAGTATATGTAGCTTTTATAGGCTAGTTTTGGTATATGTTGGGGGGGAAGACAGGAGAAGCAGGATACAGTGGTACCTCAGGTTAAGTACTTAATTCGTTCCGGAGGTCCGTACTTAACCTGAAACTGTTCTTAACCTGAAGCACCACTTTAGCTAATGGGGCCTCCTGTTGCCGCTGCGCCGCCAGAGCACAATTTCTGTTCTTATCCTGAGCAAAGTTCTTAACCTGAAGCATTATTTCTGGGTTGGCGGAGTTCTTAACCTGAAGCATACTTAACCTGAAGCGTACTTAACCCGGGGTACCACTGTACAAACATTTTAAATAAATTTGTCTTACAGCTAAATCAACAGAAAACTAAGTACCCTGTCTTATTTATTTATTTGTTCCAGTTATTTATTGCTTGCTTTTCAGGGTCAGCCCTGACAAAGTAGTGTACACACAAAGAGAAATATGACGATGTTATTATTGTTAGTAGTAGGAGTAGGAGTAGGAGTAGGAGTAGTAGTACCACCTCAGAAAGAATATGAACCATGGAATAAATACAGACTATGAGAGATATAGAATTGGATCATCAAGATTTTCTGAAGGAAAGGCAGTTGGAAAAGGTAAGTATTTAGGCCTTCCTGAACACCAGAACCGAAAGGTCCAAATAAATGCTAGCTGGAAGATATACTGTTTTCCAACATACTGCCACACATTGTGGAAAGAAAAAACATAAAAAGGGACAAAGCTTCCTTACTTGGTCCCTTGGAGTCCATTATTACTCACCATAGGTGAGCAAGGTGTGGTGATACCTGGTTAGAACATAAAATGGGGACTGTGAAGATCTGAACACTTACCGGTAGCCATGAAGCTCACTGGGTGACCTTGGAACAGTCACTGCCTCTCACCTTCGTCCATCCACAGGGTTATGAGGATAACACAGGAGGACGAGAATTTTGTATTGCCCAACCTGAGCACATTGAAGGGTGTGTGATATATATCCAGTGCTATTTTACTAGAAAAAGAGGTGTCAGACTACACCATGAACACCTCGCTTGTTCTCGTAGAATGACAATGGCACCCACCTGAGAAATGCCAGAACTAACTTCTGGTGTATTCCGGCTGGGGGAAAAACCCTGGAGATATATAGATACTGTATATAGAGATATAGATATAGATAGTAGCAGTATGACACAAGTGGCAGCTTCAAGCTGTTTAATGCAAAGTTAAATATGGGTGGTGGGGTTTTTTTGGGGGGGGGTTGCCAAGGAAGAAGAGGTTAGGCCTTGCTTAATAATAATAGTTGGTGTCTTGGCAAGGTCTTGGACAATGAACTGTATTTACATCTAGCCATGCGGTGCCTTTTCGTTCATGCACATTCCTTCCGACTGACTTCACATCCAACGTGAAACTGTCTCTGCAAGTTTATGCTGTGTCAGGATCTGCCCCAGACGGATTTAGCACGTGCCGACAAATTGAGCTGGCTGCTTAGAAACTCCCGGAGGAGCGCTTGATTGCCAATTAGACTGTCCCCCCCCCCCAATTTCTTTCAAATTGCTAAGAAACAGTAACTCACTTGATTTAAGATTATTTCCATAGCTCATAGTCTGTACGCTAGGCAACCGCTTTATTATATTTAGATGTGCAGTAGCATTCTGCTCCCGTGAATTGTGTTTTTCCGCCCTTGCTTGTAATGTTCCCAGTTTGACTCCCATTTATCAACTTTCCTCATGTTGCCTTAGCTGTGCACCTTATCGGATCATTCTTCCGGCCTGCTGTGTCACACAAAAACAGGAACAAACAAAGCCAATGCTGGGGATTGTGAGGTTCTTTAAACACACACACGCACAGAGCGAAACATTGAAATAATTCCATTGTCATGTAAATCATCCCTCCTGCCATCTCTAATAATAATTAAAAAAACACCTTCTAAGAATAGGGTATTAGAAATGGCCAGACCAGTTTCCATGAAAATCAGCCTCTTGGTTTCAAACATCATGTTTTCAGCTTTCCTCCTTGAAAATCTTCAGGACTTGTCAAAGTAGAGGTAAGGTAAAGGTAAAGGGCCCCCTGACCATTAGGTCCAGTTGTGACCGACTCTGGGGTTGTGGCGCTCATCTCGCTTTATTGGCCGAGGGAGCCGGCATACAGCTTCCAGGTCATAATAATAATAATAATAATAATTTATTATTTGTACCCCGCCCATCTGGCCGGGTCTCCCTGGCCACTCTAGGCGGCTTCCAGCATACATTAAAATACATACACATGTTACAAATTAAAAACTTCCCTGAACAGGGCTGTCTTCAGGCATTTTCTAAATGTCAGATAGTTGTTAGTACCTTTGACTTCTGATGGGAGGGCGTTCCACAGGGCGGGTGCCACTACCGAGAAGGCCCTCTGCCTGGTTCCCTGTAGCTTTGCTTCTCGCAGTGAGGGAACTGCCAGAAGGCCCTCGGCGCTGGACCTCAGTGTCCGGGCTAAACGGTGGGGGTGGAGACGCTCCTTCAGGTATACAGGACCGAGGCCGTTTAGGGCTTTAAAGGTCAGCACCAACACTTTGAATTGTGCTCGGAAACGTACTGGGAGCCAGTGTAGATCTCTCAGGACCGGTGTTATGTGGTCCCAGCGGCCACTCCCAGTCACCAGTCTAGCTGCCGCGTTCTGGATTAATTGCAGTTTCCGGGTCACCTTCAAAGGTAGCCCCACGTAGAGCGCATTGCAGTAGTCCAAGCGGGAGATAACTAGAGCATGCACCACTCTGGCGAGACAGTCTGCGGGCAGGTAGGGTCTCAGCCTGCGTACCAGATGGAGCTGGTAGACAGCCGCCCTGGATACAGAATTAACCTGCGCCTCCATGGACAGCTGTGAGTCCAAAATGACTCCCAGGCTGCGCACCTGGTCCTTCAGGGGCACAGTTACCCCATTCAGGACCAGGGAGTCCCCCACACCCGCTCGCACCCTGTCCCCCAAAAACAGTACTTCTGTCTTGTCAGGATTCAACCAGCATGACTAAGCCGCTTCTGGCGAACCAGAGCAGCGCACATAAACGCCGTTTACCTTCCCGCCGGAGCTGTACCTATTTATCTACTTGCACTTTGACGTGCTTTTGAACTGCTAGGTTGGCAGGAGCAGGGACCGAGCAAAGGGAGCTCACCCCGTCGCGGGGATTCGAACCGCCGGCCTTCTGATCGACAAGCCCTAGGCTCTGTGGTTTAACCCACAGCGCCACCTGCGTCCCATTTGTAGAGGTAGCCTTAGTTACATTTGTGGCAAAAGGACTGCTCACGTATAGGGTCCCACTTTCTTCCTGTCACAACTCCCTCCACCTTGGGGCATGTGAAGGAGGCAGCCAGCCATTGCAGTGAGGTGAGGACAGAAACGACGTGTGGCAGAAAGACATTGCTGTCCCGGTCTTAACCCTAGCAAGAGAAGATGCTCTGTTAGGGCTCTGACTGACTGCTATCAGCCTTCTTGCAAATAGGGATGTAAGAAGCCATTGATGTGACCTGTGTTCATCCCATGCCGTGCTGTTTCTATTCTGCTGCAGTTCGGCTTCGGACAAAAGCCGTGTTAATCCTCCTGCTGTCTGCTGCGGTGGTCAGTAATGAGGTGGCTGGGGCTGATGGGAGTTATAGTTCAAATCATGTGGAGCTCATGGCTCACAAACGTTGTTCTATAGCGCTCCTGTCTCTATGCTATATAGCGTTTTCTTCGTCTTCTTGTTATTCACTTCCCGTTGTTTTGCCCAATACAGTCCTGAAAAAGATGACATGCGTTCAGATACATTTCTGAACTTGTCAGGAGGACAATGCAATGCTGATGTCAACTTGCTTTCGGGTATGAATTGGAAACAATAAAATGTAAGCGTGTGAAATCCTTTTCTCCATCCCTGCGTATGCCGGAATGTATATTGCTTATTTGGTTGGAGTTAAAAATGTTTCTGTGCTGCTTCTTTGAGAGCACCATCTGCACCCTTCCATATTTGCTGTTAACTCATGTGTGGATGTTATTCACCACAAGGGTTTGGGGAGTGTTACCAACATCTGGCCTTGTGGGAATGGTTTTGTGAAACATTAAACGGTCTGCCTGGTGGTTATTGGGTAACATCTCGGCTGTGAAGCTTGGAAGACCTGCTCCCTGCCTTGCTGGCCTTTTCCACCTGGCCTGGGAGGGTG
Source organism: Darevskia nairensis (assembly GCA_034642065.1). Classification (NCBI taxonomy): domain Eukaryota; kingdom Metazoa; phylum Chordata; class Lepidosauria; order Squamata; family Lacertidae; genus Darevskia; species Darevskia nairensis. The sequence continues at coordinate 55,932 of JAWWNI010001388.1, forward strand.
AAGCCTGGACTGACTCCAGCTACAAAAGCTGAGGCTGCTGAACAGACTTTTGGGCTGGGGCGTTGTTTGGGTGGAGTTTGTTGCAGGGTTGGGGTTGTTGCTGCTATTGATATTATTATTTGGTTGCATATTTATTTTAGATGCCATTATGGTTTATGTGGAAATTGTTTTAATGTGGCGGTGTACTTTTTGATGTTTTATTTATGACTACTTTTGTTAGGCTTGTAATTACGTAGTTTTTCATGTGGTAGCCCACCTTGAGCATGGTTTTAGCTGTGGAAAGATGGCATACTAATAAAATTATGTCTGTATCTATGTTGTAGTCACATGACTAGGATGGCTCAGTCGGAAGAGCTGAGACTCATAATCTCAGGGTTTGAAGAAGAGAAGAGTTTGGATTTGATATCCCGCTTTATCACTACCCGAAGGAATCTCAAAGTGGGTAACATTCTCCTTTCCCTTCCTCCCCCACAACAAACACTCTATGAGGTGTGTGGGGCTGAGAGACTTCAAAGAAGGGTGACTAGCCCAAGGTCACCCAGCAGCTGCATGTGGAGGAGCGGAGACGCGAACCCGGTTCACCAGATTACGAGTCCACTGCTCTTAACCACTACACCACACTGGCTCTCACACTGGTTCAAGACCCGTGTTGGTCAAAATATTCCTGCATTGCAGGGGGTAGACTAGATGTCTCTCTATGATTCTGTGACTGTTTTTTTTGCAGTGTGCTGACTTCTTAGATTTTATTAATGCTTATTCGTATTGACTGTTCTTTGTTGTATGGCATTTGATGAAGATTGTTTTCTGGGAAAGAGGCATATACCTGTAAGTGAATTGAACTTAAGCTGGACTTAAACCTGAACAGGACATTGCTTCTACCCTCCCTCCCTGTAGTTGGTATTCAGGACATTATAATATTGCCATGACCAGATAGATTGGCTGTTTGACGTTTTAATGACTTTATTTATTAGCCTCTTTGAATTATGTAGCATAAAGCAGGATATAAATGATCAAATCCAACAATTAAATGCTGTGGGGAGTGTGGCCCCCCCCCGCTGTCATCACAACATTGTCCTGACATGCTTCATTCCCAACACAGTCATTCACTTACATGAATTTGAGGACAGCATTTGCTCGGGGACTAAATCTGTTCCCTGCCTTTGATTACCTCAGCAATTAATAATCAAATCTGTTCCCATCTGCAGAGTGCATCCTAGGTTCCGTTTTTTGGTCACACAGCAGTGTGATGGATTGTATTTGACTTGTGATGCATGAATCAGAGTTTTGTTGTTGCGAAATTAATGGCCAGGCAGAGCTGCGCAAGTAATATTTGGAAACGGAGGAACGTTCTGGCATGTTATTTGGGAATTTCTGAAGATGCTCTGCATTGGAGGATATGTAGGGGGCGTGCATGGTGTTTGTGAAAGAACCAAGTAATGATGGAGAATCATAGAATCATAGATAGTATTGTCGAGTTGGAAGGGACGATGAGGATCATATGGTCAAACCCCCTGCAATGCAGGGATCTTTTGCCCAACATGGGGCTCGAACCCACAACCCTGAGATTAAGTCTCATGCTCTATAGCAGAGCTTTCCAGACTTTTCATGCTGGTGACACACTTTCATTTCGCGCCACGGTAATTCAGTTTTGCATCATTTTGTGACACAGTAATTACCGCTCGCTCATCCAAGCAGTGGGCGGGGTTTGCGACCCTGTGTGGACTTCCTGTGCCAGGGTGACACCCCCTTTTTTGTTGCTGGCCCTTGCTCCGCCCCCTTTCCAGCGACCCAATCGGCTGCTGGCTGGGGGGGGGCGGGGGCGAGCAGAGACCAAGTATTGCAGGGCTCCAGCCAACCACCTCTCCATTGGGTCTCTGAATCGTCACCCACCCACCCCTCCCTCTAACATTGATGTGGTTCTCTTGCAGGCTAACCTTTTCATTCCTAGGTCGCACAATGGCTGCTGCTTCCCAGAGCCGGGAAGGGATTTTACCTGCTCTGCAGGTTTTGCCTTTCCCCTAGCAATTGTCACAACTTGGGTGGTTTGTAGTCCTTGGACGGAATCCTATAGTCTATCTTCGGAATGGGGGGGGGCAGCATTGTTAATGCACCCCACTGTGGCGGCGTTTCCAGGGCCTGTTAAAGGGTTGATTGCAGGTGTCATTGGCCCTCAGCGGTGGCGCAAGCTCAAAACTCCCTACGTCAGGTGAAGTGGGGGGCACGCTGTGTAAATTCTCATTTTACAGTCTCCTTCACAACACCTGTCTGCCCTGCGCATCCAGGGGCGCAGGAAAGGGGGTGCAGCCCGCAACGGGTGTCATCCCTGAGGTGGTGACAAAATGGCAGGCCACGGGGGGGGTGTGGCACTTACCATGGGGCATGGCCTGCAGCGTGCCCGAGCCATGCGTCTCTCCTGGGAGTGACGTGCTGGCTCGGGGCCCTGTGCTGCCCGAAATGGGGCTTGCGTCTGCCAGGCGGACTCCGTAGGTGGCTCGCCGCCCAACCGCCATGGGCGGCCTGCCCCCACCGCTCCAGGTGCCGGAGTAGCTAGCATCCTGTGCGCATCCTCAGACCCACAGGGATTGGACTGGATGGCCCTTGTGGTCTCTTCCAACTCTATGATTCTATGAGAGGGTTGCCATCCAATGCCTAAGCCAAAGTTTCCTACATCTGAAATCAATAAAGTTGTGGCCTAATTTAATCCCATACATCTGTTGTTGTGTCATTTACAGGCTGGGGGGTTAGCTCATGGGGTCGCAATTCTCTGAGGAGCACAATTTCACAAATGTAAGTGCTAAGGGATACTGGCATCTAATAGGTAATGAAGGGGTAGTAGCAAAAAAAAAAGACTTCTTCCTCAATGAGTAGGGTTGCCACCTTTATTTCCACTTTGGGTTTTTTACCTTGGACAGTCTCCAGTTTCTCCCCACAGAACGTCCATATGTTCGCTGTTGAGCACAAGAGCCTTGGTGGAAAATCAAGTTGGCATTCTGTACTTTCAGGTATTGGTGGAGGTGATTAAGAGAAAAGTTAGCAGGAATTTCTTAGCCTATGTGTGAAGCCAGAGGAGATGGAGACATAGTAGCAGTCAGTAAATAAAAGGTAAAGGTAAAGGGACCCCTGACCATTAGGTCCAGTCGTGTCCGACTCTGGGGTTGCGGCGCTCATCTCGCTTTATTGGCCGAGGGAGCCGGTGTACAGCTTCCAGGCCATGTGGCCAGCATGACTAAGCCACTTCTGGCGAACCAGAGCAGCGCACGGAAACACCGTTTACCTTCCCGCCGGAGCGGTACCTATTTATCTACTCGCACTTTGACGTGCTTTCGAACTGCTAGGTGGGCAGAAGCAGGGACCAAGCAACGGGAGCTCACCCCGTCGCAGGGATTCGAACCGCCAACCTTCTGATCAGCAAGCCCTAGGCTCTGTGGTTTGACCCACAGCGCCACCTGGGTCTTAGTCAGTAAATAACAGATCTACTATCTACAAACAGAAGGTGGGTAAGTCACACTGAACTCAGTGTGGCTGCTGAGTAGGATTGTATTATAGGCTACTTTACCTGAGGACCAGCACCTTTCCCTTACCTGCTGCACCCCAGATTATGGTAGACTACAATTCTTATTAGCCCCATCTAGCATTGCCAGTGGTCAGGGGTGATGGGAATTATAGTGCAGAAGATCTGGAGAGAACCAACAGGTTCAGACCAGAGAGTCAGATTCAGCGGTGGCTGTTAACTTTTAAAAACTGTTTAGTGCTCAGTATTTGCATTTGCTGAGATTATGCTGCATGGTGCTGATTTATTACTTTAAAGATTTGTTGTGATTAATTATACAAAAAAGAAGAAGAAAAGAAAAGAAACTGTTCTGCCATTTCCCAGAGAAAGTTGATGAAAATGTTTATAACAGTTTCCCCTGATGTATGCATTTATGTTTCATCAAATTTATTTTTCTTATGGCAGTGTGGGTGTCTCTGATGAAGGCTGTTTATCCCTCTGTATATATAATTTATCGAGTTTGTTTCTTTTGCCTAATGAGCTAGTTAATTTTTACCCTTTTGTTTGACAACTCGCATAACTCACGGTGGCTCCAAACTTCTCTGCAGATACGGTTGTGAGTCAGAGGCTTTGCCCAAACTTAGAGATGCCTTTCAGTGTTCTGTAGGGCGCATATTTTGGCAAGCTCACCCCATGCCCTCCAACATGTTGCAGCCGAAAACCGAGGCGCACGTCTTCCGAGCCGTGCTCGCATGCAAGTCACATGACCCGCGCAAGAGCACAGAGCATGAAAATGGGATGTCCTGATTTAATTGGGGACAGTTGAGGGGTGTGTCACACTGTTAAATTGTGTTGAGGGCAGGGCGTGATGGCAAGCTGTAGCTACCAACTTGAAGCAAGGTTAGAATAACCTAGTTTTTAAAAACTAATACAGAATACTGGAGTACTACTGTGACCTCCTGTTGATGTCAAGAGTCTCCCCACTATCCCATCTTGTACAGAACACAGTGATAATGTTAAGGATGATTGCCTAATATTCCTCAGGTTGCCACAGGGCCCTACGTAGGGTAGGAGAACAGCTATTGGTGGTGATGATTGAAGTACTGCTGAGGTAAAGAACAAGTAGAAAAGAAAAAAAAATTCAGCACACGTACCAAGTCTGGTCCAAGTTCGTATAGTAAAAGTTCATGGTCTGGAGAAGAGCTTTATGGATAGCTCATTGGGCAGAGCACTGAGGCTCTTAATCTTAGGGTTGTGGGTTCGAGCCCTACATTGGGCAAAAGATTCCTGCATCCCAGGGGAGCTGGGCTTGATGACCCTCATGGTCCCTTCCAACTCTGCAGTTCTGCGATGGCTATGAGTTAGCCATCACTATGTGCCCATGTTGTTGTGGGCTGCTCTGTTACTGGCTCTTCTGGGTACAGGAGGAAAGTGGGCAGGTGTGAGCTGGCCCAAGGCCCGCTTCTTCAGCCCTGTTCCTCTTGCAGGATTAGGACTGCTCTGACCGATAATTGCCAAGCAAGAAGTTGGAATTTGTGTTCTCAGAAAGGTATGCATTAATTACTTTAGGATAAAGTGTGCTGTCCCCTGGTGTGTTTAAAAAGAGGGGCAGAGGAGTAAGGAAACTGCGTGGCAGTTTCAAAAACGGCAAAAAATGCACCCTTTAAAAATATTCAGCTGTTTAGACTTCTTCCTCTGCCTTAACAGCATTGTTTCATTCAAGAGGATGACTGATGGACTTGACAGCCCTGTCCAATTGGGATTCTGTGTGCCTCCCTAAGTGAGGAAATTTTGACAGCCTCAAACGGCGGGATGACACTGCATCGCAAGTGGGGGAGGCGAATGCAGCATCTGATACACCCCCCCAAAAATATAAAGTTTCATATTATATCGAGATGCATTGGCACCCTTGCTTATTCATGAGGGTATCAGAATGGGTAGGGCATCTTCCCCAGCAGATTAGAAGCTGAAATTCATCCGGTTATTTATTTCAACTGAAATATTCAAAGTTTTTAAGGCAGTTCACAGTATATTTAAAATATTGCACACTCTCTGTGGGCAAGGCTTCCTAATTCTGGTGGCTCCAGTCCTGATGGCAAATGCAAGAGGCCTTGTTTCTGCTGGAGGGCAGGGGTGCAAACCGTGCCATTTTTTGTGGAAAAAGAGGTGCCGAAACTCACCATGAACTGGGCCTCCCTTGGTCTCTTAGAATGGCAATGGTGCTCACCTGAGAAGTGAGTTCCAGAGTGGAAAAAATCCCAGAGTGCAAATATTTTTTGCAAGCCTCTCCCCAGCCCTTTGATGGTTCAGCTGCCGCTGGATATCTCGGTCACTGCAAAACTCAGAAGAAGAAGAAGAAGAAAACTTTTTTGAAGCAACAACAATAACCCTGTCCTGGAAATGCCTGTTGAAGTACAGTGGTACCTCGGGTTAAGAACTTAATTCGTTCTGGAGGTCCGTTCTTAACCTGAAACTGTTCTTAACCTGAGGTACCACTTTAGCTAATGGGGCCTCCCACTGCCGCTGTGCTGCCGCCATGCCATTTCTGTTCTCATCCTGAGGTAAAGTTCTTAACCCGAGGTAATATTTCTGGGTTAGCGGAGTCTGTAACCTGAAGCGTATGTAATCTGAAGCGTTTGTAACCCGAGGTACCACTGTAGTCGGATGTAACAATCCCTCAAGGGGGGGGCAGGAAGGAGCTTCCAGAACTCCAGCACATTTCAGCGGTGCCCATGTGTCCTCCTTTACAGAAGACAGTCCTCTATTTGAAGGGCTGCCTCAGGGCAATCCTCTTGTTTCAGGTGCAGGGAATATTTGCCCTCCAGAAGTTGCAGAACTACAGTTCTCATCGCCCCTTGCCACTAGCCATGCTTGTTGTGGTGGATGGGGGTTGTAGTTCAGCAATATCTGAAGGGCCAAACATTCTCCTCACCTGTTCTGTCCGAAGGCATCCTTGAAGTGCAAGTCCCAGTGCCCTGAGAAGAGAGAGCAGGTGGGCTTTGGAGGTGCCCACCTGAATGGCAGACAGAGCAGACACACAGCTCCCATGCTCATAGTGGTGAGATGCATTGTATTCCTGTTTAAAAACACAGTAGTTATTTCTAAATTTTCAGGGGAAACCAGCATGCCCATTTTATAAGCAAATCCGTGCACCCTTTCTTCTCCTTTTTGGCTGATGCCTTGCTTTTTTGGGAATGTGCCCATGACCACCTTGGCAGTCACGTTTTAGACAAAATTTCCCAACGTGAGGAATGGGCAGTGTCGCTTCCTGTGCCCACCTGAGAGGGAAGGCTGGCTGGAGCTGATGAAAACAAGAAACCCATTTAGAAACAAAACAAAACACAAAACAAACCAAACAAAATAGGCTTGAATTCGGAACGTTTTAGTCAGAATTCATATTGAGATGTTGATTTCTGAACTGTGAAAGTATGTTTTCAGGACCTTCCTTTCTGAAATTTGCCCCCAAACACTGCTTTTCAAAAATACCGGTAGAAGCGCCAGGTCCAGCGCCGAGGGCCTTCTGGCGGTTCCCTCACTGCGAGAAGCAAAGCTACAGGGAACCAGGCAGAGGGCCTTCTCGGTGGTGGCGCCCGCCCTGTGGAACGCCCTCCCATCAGAGGTCAAAATGATTAACAACTATCTAACATTTAGGAAATACCTGAAGGCAGCCCTGTTTAGGGACGTTTTTAATCTGTAATATGTTAATATATTGGTTTTTTTTAATATTGCTGGAAGCCGCCCAGAGTGGCTGGGGGGACCCGGCCAGATGGGCGGGGTACAAATAGTAAATTAATATTATTATTATTATAAGCATTTGAGGGTTCCCCCTTGAAAAAAACTTAATGGATTTGGGGAAGAGGGATTTGCAGCGGTAGCCAGGAATTCATGCACGTTTTCTGAAGAGAATCTGTGTGTAAGTAGTATCGTGTATGCACTGGCAAAAACTGCATTTGGAAGTAGTGCCAGATTTGTTGAGAAGAGTTATATCAATTGAGGCTCTTTCCAAGTCAATTACTTACCATTGGTGCCCTTCTGAAACAGCCCTGTGTTAAGTACTTAATCACATTCTGGATATTCCACCTCAGGACAGACTCATAACGCTTTGGAAAGGAATCAGTGGGCTGCTTTTGAGACAAAAGCACAAAACATCACTGAGCCAATGATGGAGGAGCTCTGCCCTGTAGCAGACAATGTTGAACGAATTGCTGATCCCTTAGTAGAAAAATAATAATACTGAATGGAAAGACGGTTTGTCAGTCCAACTCTCTTAACGATAGCCTGCTGCTACTCTAATCATTTCCAGGAAGCCCAACCCATTATGACCTCTTCACATGGTTGCTCCACCAGCCTGGTTCCCGACACATTAAACCATAGTTAAAATAAACTATGGTTTAATGTGAATCAAGAGCATGCTGGTGCACACAGCAGGAATAATGGGTGACTCTCTGTTTCCATGCTCTTGTTTCTGCTGCTGAGGAAACAAGGTGTAATCTGACCTGTTGTTACATGTGAACACATAGGGTTTTGTTTTATAATAATAATAATTTATTATGAGTTTCCCCAGCCATTCTGGGCGGCTCCCAATCAGTGTTAAAAACAATACAGCATTAGATATTAAAAACTTCTCTAAACAGGGCTGCCTTCAGATGTCTTTTAAAAATAGGATAGCTGCTTATTTCCTTGACCTTTGCTGGAAGGGTGTTCCACAGGGCAGGCGCCACTACCAAGAAGGCCCTCTGTCTGGTTCCCTGTAACTCACTTCTCGCAATGAGGGAACCGCCAGAAGGCCCTCGGTGCTGGATCTCAGGGTCTGGGCTGAACGATGGGGGTGGAGACGCTCCTTCAGGTATACAGGGCCGAGGACGTTTAGGGCTTTAAAGGTCAGTACCAACACGTTGAATTGTGCTCGAAAACGTACTGGGAGCCAATGTAGATCTCTCAGGACAGGTGTTATGTGGTCCCGGCGGCCACTCCCAGTCACCAGTCTAGCTGCCACATTCTGGATTAATTGCAGTTTCCAGGTCACCTTCAAAGGTAGCCCCACGTAGAATCATAGAATCATAGAGTTGGAAGAGACCACAAGGGCCATCCAGTCCAACCCCCTGCCAAGCAGGAACACCATCAAAGCATTCTTGACAGATGGTTGTCAAACCTCTGCTTAAAGACCTCCAAAGAAGGAGACTCTACCACACTCCTTGGCAGCAAATTCCACTGTCGAACAGCTCTTACTGTCAGGAAGTTCTTCCTAATGTTTAGGTGGAATCTTCTTTCTTGTAGTTTGAATCCATTGCTCCGTGTCTGCTTCTCTGGAGCAGCAGAAAACAACCTCCCTCCCTCCTCTATATGACATCCTTTTATATATTTGAACATGGCTATCATATCACCTCTTAACCTTCTCTTCTCCAGGCTAAACATACCCAGCTCCCTAAGCTGTTCCTCATAAGGCATCGTTTCCAAGCCTTTGAGCATTTTGGTTGCCCTCTTCTGGACACATTCCAGCTTGTCAGTATCCTTCTTGAACTGTGGTGCCCAGAATTGGACACAGTATTCCAGGTGGGGTCTGACCAGAGCGGAATACAGTGGTACTATTACTTCCCTTGATCTAGATGCTATACTCCTATTGATGCAGCCCAGAATTGCATTGGCTTTTGTAGAGCACATTGCAGTAGTCTAAGTGGGAGATAACTAGAGCATGCACCACTCTGGCGAGACAGTCTGCAGGCAGGTAGGGTCTTAGCCTGCGCACCAGATGGAGCTGGTAAACAGCCGCCCTGGACACAGAATTAACCTGCGCCTCCATGGACAGCTGTAAGTCCAAAATGACTCACAAAATGTTGGATGGTTTTTTTCTATCCAACAAACTCTGGGAAGAAACCTTGACTCCTGCTCATGATTTGTTTGGAGAGAAAACCTTACCACAAGATGAAGTCCACATGAGAGGAACGAAGTGCCCGTGATTTTAGCTTTGTGTGCCGGCATGGTGCTTGTTCACAGTAAACCATAGCTTATTTTAACTGATTTAATGTAACGTGCAAACCAGGGTGCTGTGTGGCACCCATAGAAAAATAGTTTTGTGTTTGATCTCTGGAGGGAAAGGTGCATGAAGCAAACGCATTTGGAGAGGGTCATACATTTGATTATAAATTTTAAAAAAACCAAAACAAAATATGTGTATCATAATGGACTAAGCATCAGGGGGCTCATCTGAGGTTGAAGATTACCATGAATATTGCCCAAGGTACCCCATTGCTATCTATGTATGTTGCCTGGAGCTCTTTGGAGGAAGACGGGTTATAAACGGATGCCTGTAGTGGATGTTGGAGCCTGTTGCTACTACAGGTATCCAGAAACGACTGTATGTGCAAAGGTGGATTAATGGGCTGTTCTGTGTGTGTGTGTGAATTTCCCCCGGTGTAAAAGATGCATATTAAGAAACATTGCACTGTAATAAAGCATATTTATTGCTATTTCCTTGCAGATCCATATTTCAAAAGCCACCAACTGCTGCTGGATTAAGGTGGCAAGGGGGCAGAACTGCAGCCAGATATTTTCATGAAAAGTTTGTGTGTGGGAGGTGAATTGTGGGAAGGCCAGAGCCATTTCTCCCCTTTGATGAAGCGAGGCTTACCGTATGAACCTCTTGATCTAAGTTAAAGAGTCTCAGTCCCTCTAATCTTCTTTCACAGTGTCTACATTCCAGCCCCGCTAATAAACGTTCCTAATTAACTTGCTACAGTGGAATAAAACACATTTACCCAAATACTTGTGGTCTTGAAAGCGGGCCATACACTGTGAACATACGTAAGTGAGCACCAAAGCATTGTTGAAGCTCATTGGGGGAGTAGCCAAATTAGGCTGGCTGATCATGAGAAGGCTCCTTGAACTGCTTTGACCAGAAATCTCCCACCAAGTAATAAAACAGATGATTAATTCCACTCCTGGAATCAGAACGAAAATACCTAAAAGGCTAGGAAGTATCACTGGGATACGCTGTTGTCGTCACTGTCATTAAGGCTTTTTCAATCTATTAAAGAGCTTGAACAAACGGACATAAAATACTAGAATGCATTACTACTACTACTAATTACTACTAAGTATTTTCTCAAATTGCTGACACCAAACCCTGCATATATTAAGTAAAATAAAAAACATTGTCACCCCACCCCACCCATCTCCCCATCCCGCCCACCTCTTTCCCCCCTTTTCCTCCCAATGTTTCAACAAACGATACTGATTTGTAAAAATGTTACATGGAAAAATACGAAAGAGACATTGCACATACCTTTGTAAATCAAGAAAATCTTTATTTAAAAATATTAAAAATATAAAAAATAAATAAATAGTGGGCATCCATAACAAAACATTGCAATATATTTTCCTCTCCCAATATCAGTTCTCTTGATCTTGGTTCTATCCAGCAGTCATGCCCCCTTTTTTCATTTGCGTCCTTCCAGTGGCATTCAGTAATTTGATGAACATGGTGGGCCCCTTATTAACCTCAGTTTCGTTTATTTCAAGTCTCAGGTTTCCCTTGTACCTGCTGATACCTCCCTCTTGTTTCTCAGTGGCCCAGTTTTTGCACCCCATACCTTTGCTTATTAGAAGGAGCAATCTCAGTTTCAAAAGTTCATTACAGGCTACGGCATGCTTCTCAGTTCTAGAGATGGGGAACTGAGGTTGTTGGAGATTTAGCCCAATTATTTTTGCTGGCTGAATCTAGTGAGTTCAGGCCTGCCTTTCATAATGCACTTGGTTAAACCACTTGGTGCTACTGTTGGACATGTTCCCAGACCCAATGACTGCATCATTTCGGTCAGCAATTTGGATATTCTGGTGCTGGATCACCCCCTACCCCATTGCTAGTAGAAGACTCAGAGTCCGGGGAGTGACAATGAGTGGGCAGAAGGAGAAGAGGGAGAAGACTGGGAAAAGGAGGTGTCAGAAGGTAACAGGGCTTAGTGAGCAGGAAGAGGTTGTGGCAGAGAGCAGACCAGAATTAGAGACAGAAGCTGAAGCTGGAGAGTAGGATGAGGGAGACCGAGAGGCAGAGAGGAATCAGGCTTGTGAAGAAGCACAGGTGTCTCCCCCTCCTGTTGCGACAAGATCCCTTCCTGCCTGGTCTCCCAGAACCAGAAGAGGCATGCTGCAGGAGGAGCAAAGACAGGCACATAGGCACAGTCTCAAATTGCTTGGCGGAAACCCTGGAGAGGAGGAGACTTAGAAAGGCGGGATCTTCCGTTTCTACAACTGCCTCATAAAGTCAGGACCTACCAAAGAAGAGTTGCTGTGTTTATTAGGCTTGGCACTCCTGAGTACATCCCGTTTCTTCTAATATAGTGTTCATTCCACTTACTCGGTGTGATTTATTGCTTGCTTGCTCCTGTCAACAGTAGATTTTAATACTGGTAGCTTTCAACTGGTTTATGATTGTGGAAGGACAGTGGAGAAAATTAGGATAACTGTGTGTGTGATTGCATACTGAAGGCTCACAGGCCCTGTTTCTTCTGTGCCACAAGATATTGGTGACATTGGAAAGGGAGATGATGCATATCCAACCACTTGCAGTTAGTAGCATAGAGCACTGGACAGTTTCGGCTAAAGCGTAGAGACAGCTGGCAAGTAGAGGGGAAGCTTGAATTACAGGGCCAAGTAACAGTCTTACTCAGGCCAGGTTGTACCTGGGGGCTTTTGGTTGCCAACACTTTACATAGAAAAATCCCATTTGACTCTAGGATGGGCTACATGGAGAACATTCAGAGCACTGCTCTGCACCAGCTGTCTTTTTCTGGCCCCAAATGCTCTACAATGGCAAGTCCGCTGGGAAGCTTTTCCACAAAAAGAGTGCCCAGATTTCATTGAGTGTAACACGTGCCGCAGAGTGTCAGAACAGAACTAGCACGAGAACAAATCCCAGTTCTGCGAAGCAGTGAAACCCTTGGAGAGTGTCTAATGTTAGGCATGCATGCGGCAACACAAATGCTAACTTGAGCCGTCCCTCGAGAGGTGACTAAAACAAGGAAATGTGGCTCCTTCTGGTATGTTTTTGAACGCGCTAAAAGGTGAGAAAAGCAGAGGTGCAAGAAAAAATAACTTATGCGGTGGAAGAACAGAAACACTTGAGGTGGTTTTGCAGCACAGATCTCGCAACCTTGAATGCTTCTGAAAGCCAGTTGTAAAGGGAAGTTTTGATTCTATGGAATACATGTTGAGCACGGATGCTGCAGATACCTAAAGTGTGCTCTGCAGCAAGGGAACGCCATCTGTTCCTTTATGGCTGCAGGCTTGTATGCTGTGCAGCAAGCGGTTTGAAGTGTTGAGTGCAATTCGGAAGGCTGGGTCTACATTAATAGGGGATGCAGCAAATATCTGCGGTTCTCCCTTCCCAAAGTGGAAGCAGCATATTTGCCTTCGGTAGGCAAGTGTCCTGACCAGTCAGCAAGATTGCAAAACGTTGGGGGGCATCTGCGGCAGGAAGGTGACAGCTGCATTGCAAAGGCTCTTGTGTAGCGAAGCCCCTCGCTGTTCTGCTCCGTGCATCTAAATAGAGCAGCAATCTGTGCCTGTGTCTGTGAAGCAATGCAAAGTGTGGTGGTAGATTTGTAGAAAGAGATGATAAACAGCTGCCCTTCAAAGGTTTTCCAGATCGTAGCCCTGCATCACTGCTCTATACAGGAGGAGGGCACAACAGAGAAGAAAGCACCCAGTTATACGTCATGTATGCACCAACAATTCATGCATTGACATGTGCAGCACGACGTGAACTGTTTCCTCAACTCCTTTGGGGTACCTTGTGGCACCAGTGGCTGGTTTGGTGGGCAGAACTGGAGAGCTGCCCTCTTGATGCTGGCATTGCTACTGCCCACCTGGACAAGGCACCCCGGGGGTGGGGATGTAGGGCAGCAGTGAGCTTGGGGCTTTGCAGATAACAGTATGAATAGATCCAATCCAGTTCTTCCACAGCTTTGCCTACACAGCCCCAACCTCACTGCCAGCCCTGCCCCAGCCAACTAAGCTGCAGCAATGCTGATGTCGGCATGGAAGTTGCCCGGTTCTGCCCCAACATATTGGCTGTTACTGCCATGCAGCAGTGATAGCTTTGGGCAAACTGTTCTCACACTGTGGGCAAGGTGGGTGGGAGTCAGAGTTTCATGCTGCGAGGCTGTTTGGATTTAGGGGTGGATGAATATAGGAATTTCTCTCTGGTTCTAATTTTTTCCCCTTCCAAATCTTAGGTTCTCCCCATCTATTTCTACATCAGCTTGCAATTCTTTCTTTCTTTTTCAAAGCATGAAAATTTGTATACATTTGTGTGTGTGCACGTTTTACCCAATACGTAACTTTTTTTTTTGCCATCTTGCTGAATATAATATATTTTCTTACATTGCTTTCGTTAATACAAATATGCATTTTTGCTTGCATTATTTACTTGGAGGATTGCACCACAAAATTAAGAAAAGTGAGACTTCTGAAGGCTTAGTTGTATTTCGGTTCCTGTAACTGTTTGGGGCTTGCCAGAAGGTCGGCGGTTCGAATCCCTGCGATGGGGTAAGCTCCCGTTGCTCTGTCCCAGCTCCTGCCAACCTAGCAGTTCAAAAGCACGTCGAAGTGCAAGTAGATACCTTCCTGCGGGAAGGTAAATGGCGTTTCCATGTGCCGCTCTGGTTCGCCAGAAGCGGCGTAGTCATGCTGGCCACATGACCCGGAGGCTGTACGCCGGCTCCCTTGGCCAGTAAAGTGAGATGAGCACCGCAACCCCAGAGTCATCCGCGACTGGACCTAATGGTCAGGGGGTCCCTTTACCTAACTGTTTGGGAATCGCTAATTAGGAAGGTTCCCATTAAAATGTGAACCGAACACATTAATCCCCCATTCCCATTGAGATTATTCCCAGGATGAATTTTCCCTGGAGGTGGGGAGACATTCAAGCTCCCACCTCCTTTGGGCCCATTGTTTGGAGGAAATGAAAATTAGGAGTGGGGGAAATTCAACGACCAACCTTCGGAGTTTCTTCTTCTGGGTCTACCATTCCGTTGTTCCCCAAAGCTCTTGGGAGCACTCCTGTGTACTCTCGTGGTGATTTGGAGGCAGCTGATGAGTTTTGCCCTCTTAATCCATGCTCTTGGAAGTTTTCGAAGAGTTGGCTCCCGTCGCATTTGAGCCCAAACGAAAGTTGCAAGTTTCCCTATGAATGGCTTGTTGTACATGGGTGAGTAACCTGGGGTAGTCACTGTCGCAAAGTCAACTTGATACTGGAGTAACTCAGTCATTAGAGCATGCGACTCTTAATCTCAGGGTTGTGGGTTCAAGTCCCGCATTGGGCAAAAGATTCCTCTTCTTAGTGTGGGAGCATTTAAACACGCACAGTAAACACGCAGAGAGAAATTCACCAGCAAAGGAAAAAAAGTTTTTGCTATGTGATGGAGCTCCTTCTTCAGATTCTCGCCCCCCCCAAGCCCTTGCTCAAACGGATAATACAGTTGTCAGCTTTTCTTTTTTTAAACTTCAGAAGAAGATTTTAACCAGCAGTAGAAGCTGACCTAGCACCTCACTCCCACCCCCATCTCCCCTAAGCCGCCGCAGCTTCAAAAGCATAGCTCTGAATCATTTCATGGGTAAAAGGTTATCTTTTTCAACTACAAAGGCGGGAAACATCATTTCTCTTTCTCTAAATTAAACTTTTAAATTCTGCAGACGGCTTTGGGTAAATAGGCGGTGGAGTTTTTCTTTAATCTACAGTTTATTATTACTGTGAGGTCAAAACAGGGAGCCACTTGGGGGGGGGAGGTATGTGGGGGAGAGAAGCAGTGATGGTGGAGAAGAGAGACGGGAAGATTTTAAAGGCCTGGCAAGTTGGCGAAAGGGAGGCGAGGAAAGCTGGTATTCATTGGATTTTCACATCAAAGTGGGTTTGATAGGAACGGTCTGTTTGCATTTCCAGTGCGACCCCCATTCTTGATCCTTTCATTCCGCAGCTGGAACGTATTCTCCTGTAGGGGCACGCTTAGCGAACAGCAGTAGGAGGTCTGGGTTCAAGTCTCTGTTTGCCTGCAATGCCCACTTGAGTGTTGACAGGGCATGTCCCCATCCCTTTCACCTTCACCCCTCCAGAGCAACAATTGAGCCCTGAGTTTAGCACTTCTTAAATCTCACTGATATTATTATTATTATTATTATTATTATTATTATTATTATTATTTACACAGTTGCTTTTCTCCTTGTTTGCAGTCAATAGTGAAAAGTAGTGTTTAACTCTTGCCAAAATAGGAGCATAGGAAACTGCCTTATACGGATTTAGACCAGGTGTCCATCTGACTACGTATTGGCCTCACTCGCTGGCAGCGGTTTCAGACTGGCGCCTCAGGCTTATCTAGAGATGCCGGGGATTAAACCTGGGAGTTTCAACCTGCAAAACAGATGGCTACAGACCGGCACAAGTCGTTCTTTGCACCCAGCCAGGTTTTGCAGCACTGGGTGGCTGCTGGCTCCTCACCCATGGCTCCGCATTGAGTTAGCCACCATAGGAATATAGCAACCTACCTTGCAGAGTCAGACCACTGTGGTCCATCTAGTTTGGTGACAGCTACATGGACCTGAGCAGCTCCCCACGGTTTCAGGCAGGGGTCTTCCTTCCCTGCCCTTGCTGAGGACGCGAGGGATTGAACTTGGGACGTCTTGCGTGCGTCACAGACTGGTTGGTCTCAGAGGAATGGTGGAAGGAACCAGGGGAAGCACCAAGGGAAGAAGACTCAGAGCCCGGGGAATGGTGGTGGGACAACAATGTGTAGTCAGGGGGAGAAGACTGGGAGGTAGAGGTGTCAGAAGCTGAAGAGGTAACAGGGCTTAGTGAGCAGGGAGAGTCTGTGGCAGACAGAAGTCCAGAATCAGAGGCAGAAGCTGAAGCAGGAGAGTGGGAAGATGGTGGCCAAGAGGCAGAGATGAATCAGGCTGCTGAAGAGTCACAGGTGTCTCCTCTTGCTACTGCGACAAGCTCCCATCCCTCCTTTTCCCCCAAAACCAGAAGAGGCATGAAAAGGGTGGAGGAGAGGTTGACTGCATGCAGGCAAAGTCTCAGATTGCTGGGGGAAAGCCCTTTAGGTGACTTATGCAGCTGTGAGGAAGCAAGGACCCCCAGTCCAACAATTGCTTCATGTTGCAGATGCGTTGCTGTGCCCATTAGCCCTGACACTCCACCAAGTTTGTGCAGATTGTGGTTTAGCTGATAAAGAGTTAGCTCCAACTTGCACAATGTGATTTACTGCCAGCTCCTGACAGTGTGTAAAACATGTGCTGCACCTATTCTGTCACAGCCCTTCCTCAAAGCAAGGGTTTCTACCCTCGTTTTGCTCAGAGGTGCATATAGTTGATAAAAGCCCTTTAGGGCGAATGGGGGAATGCCCCACCACTCTCACTCTGACCTTATCTGGCCCACATTTGTCTGATATCTTACTTACATTTAGTCCAGGGTGTAGGGTGGATTTGATTTAAATCAAATTGATTTAAATCACGATTTAAATCACTAGTCAGTAAGACTTGATTTAAATATTTTTTTTTACAGAAAGACTCATTCTTGCTGGTATAATCTTAATATTTACAACCATATGAAGGTTTCATTTTTGGAATAATAAATTTTCAGAGTGGTTTTTACAGTTATATCAAAAATTACTGATTTGGTTATACTACTAGAAATACATAGACAGATAATTATGAAATTATGGTGAGGTTTAATAAGTTAACTGTTTATATTTGGACAACTTTTCTGCTGTACGTTATTGGAAGGAGAAAAATAATCATTTCCTTAATGACCATTTAAACAATTTATTTAACTAAAACAATAACATGATAGCATATGTATCCATGTTTGTTAACTGATGTGGTTAAACATTTTTTAAAAAAAACTTAGACTGAGTTTTAGCACATTTGATAAACTTAAAACAAATCCTTATTTCCTGATGAATAGCCTATGTAACTTACATAGAGGACTGTATTTAGAAAGATTTTTCCTCCAAAAGCATTTTATTTTAAAATTCCAATTTAAATAAAAAAAATCCTATTTAAATATTTTTTTTTTTTTAAATCGTTGATTTTTATCCACCCTGCCAGGGTGTATCAGTAGCTGCCAAGCTCCCTGCTCCTTAGCATCAGTGTTGTCTTGTAGAAATAAGTAGGTGAAGGATAGGGACAAACCTACAATTAGTTAGCCCTGCTCATCATTGGCCCTGACTGTGGCTGTCGCCGACTTTGTTTCCACTTATTTTGGGGCTCACTGCCTTCTGCCCTAATTCCGGTAGGCAGCAGCTCCTACTGGGCCAAATACTCATTATCTCACGTGCACATTAGTTACCATGCAAAATTCCCCGCGTCTGGCTGCCTTTCCCTTTCCTTGTCCCCATTCTCATGTGGCAGCAGTTATGTGTTTAGTAACTCTTTCCCTCGGGTCCCGTAGCTCTTTTGTCAACTGGGGTGTCATTCGTTTCCCTGAGCTGACAGCTTCACCCTGAGCCTGCGGTACGGAGACCAACAGGAGCGGCTGCGTCAGAAATATATTTAATCTTGTGCCTCTGGTGGTAATGAAAAATGGATCATCAGAAGCAGCCATTCATTGCGAGGAGATAGGAAGAGCCGCTCCCTTAAAAGCATTTTGGGAACAGGGCATCAATAACACAAGGACAACCTCTAAATATTGGGCAAGGATGTGTTTTAGGGTTGTTTTTAATGCAGTGGGGTCCTGTGGGCTTTTTTTGCTCATTCAGTGATGGTCCATCAGCTGTGAATCTTGGTAGCACATTCTTTCCATGCCCCAGAATCTGCATTACTTTCACGTCACATTCTTGGCAGGATGTAAAGTACTGTGAGCCAGAATACAGGTGAAATAGTTGTTGTTTTTCTATTTATTTATATCCTTCCTTTTTCTCAAAGAAAGGACTCAAGGCAGCTTACAGTGAACATAGGAGCAGCTAAAAACATAAGAGGAAGGGAACCAATCATTAAAAACAGAATTAAAACAACAGCCGCAATTTCAAAGGATATTCGGTGCTAAATTGCCTTGACCTTTTCGTCTGCTGTTTGGCAGGCTTTATTCTCTATGGAGAGTCTGAGGTGTCTGCAAATTTCACCCACTTCTGTCAAAAGAGGAAACAGAGTTATTTGGTTACCTAATAGGGAAGGAAGGGTGACATTTGGGTCTGGGAGCCATATCAGGTAGCCTCCTGATTGTTCTGAGCTGGATTGGGCCGTTTTACAAAGCACCAAATTGGGGTCCGAATTACATTTTGTGGTTCATGCACACACCTAATCTATACTGCTAAGCATATATTCCTAATTATCTTAATTTCGTATTTTAGTACATAAGGATATGTCTCCCTACTGTACATTGCTCCCGAGCCATTCTTCCCCTTTCTCTCTTATCAAGATGTGTGTGGCCTGGACATCCTTGACTGCTTTGTAGCTGGACCCAGTTATTTCCGTTTGAAATTAATGACATCATTCTGTATCTAGAAGAGTAACATCTGGGCCACACAGCGCCTGTCATTCCAAAGTTCCACCTTTGTAATCTCAAAAGCATAATTAGTATTTATATACTCCACTATCATTTCGGAGGGTGGGGTTTACAAGTTACATTACTAACTTCTTGTAACTTCTATAATAAGTTAGTATTTCCTAACTTGTTACAGCATAAACTGAACCCCAGTTTCCCAGATACAGCCGATTGGGATAGGTTTCTGTGGGGTCTTGTCTGTGCCGGAGAACTGACAAGACGTTCATAGGAGGTCCCTCAGGCTGCCAAGAGCTATGGGACTATTATGTAAAATTATTAATGCCGTTTTCCCATGGCTTTTCTTGTTTCAGTCCTAAATAGGCACCAGTTGAAGGATATCGGAAATTGGAATATTCAGCCATAGCTGAGGACAAAGAGTTCAACACGTTTTATTAGTTTGGGCACATCTGCAATAAATTGAAACAAAACCTTGATAAGAATCCAGCCAAATATGTTTAAATGAATAGCATGCTGATACTATTAAGAAAAATCACGATGGATGCACATGCTGCAACAATAGCATTATAGATTTGGTTGCTGGCGAGTAAATAAATATATATTCATTTTATGTAAATGGGATGGCTATGGGTTAGTAACTACAATTCATTAGAAAAGCATTTAAAGGCCTCCATTCTAGCTAAAGAGATTTAATGTGCAGTAAAGAATTTTGCCAGCAATGAATCAGGAGCAATGCTAATAAAGAATAGAGGGATAAATATAGCAAACACAATAATAACCTCATTCTTTTGTAAAGGAATATAGTTTTGGAAGAGATTCAATAAAAATGGCAGCCAATATAACATCGCTGTACTGCTCTTCCTCACTAAGCACAAACACATGCAGGCCTTTTCATTTCATTTCATTTTTTTAATTGGGGTGTTCCTACAGTACCATAAAAATTGTGAAGTTTTTATGCTGTTAGACAAATGATTCCCAAATATGCATGCCGGAGCAAACTAGTGTGCCGCCAGAAGGACTGCACCGTCTTAGCAAACTTGTGTTTCCATTTCGGCTGCACTCACAACTTCATGCCATTTGAATCGGGGATACCCAGTTCTGTGGGGTAACTAGCCTGGTGCCCCCCCAGATGTTGCACTACAACTCCCATCGGCCCCAATGGACAGGGGTGTCAGGAGTTGCAGTGCACAACATCTGGAGGTCACAAGGTTGGTTAACTCAAACCCTAAACCACATCGATCCAGTAGATGAGAAACAATGCCTTTATGGGTGCACAGAATAAGAGTGTGCTAAGTTTTCCTTGGGGCACAGAGAAGAGGCTCAGAGAACCCTGGTTCCCAGTGTCTGCTTCATGCAGGAGAGAGCAAGGAAGAGGAAGGGGTGGAGCTTTGGACTTGGGCAGGAAACCACAAAATGTACATTTCCCCCCTGACTTTTAGTCTCACCAGTGCCCTCTGCTGACTGACATGCAGGGTTGCTTATACCCAAGAGCAGCTCTAATGCGCATGTGGATCTCTCCTTCAAGGCTGCTGCTTTATTTCAGCAGAGAAAGCAACTCTTCAAACTCTTTCTTGCATATATTTTAACAGATCCACGGGAACCTATTAAGAAATTTGCCTTTTCACCCTGACCTAGGGTGTGTGTGTGTGTGTGTGTGTGTGTGTGTGTGTGTGTGTTTTACACAGTTTTTTACCCTAAGTCTACTTGATTCTCATTTCCCACCTCAATATTTTCTCTCCACCAACCCACTCTCCAGACATTGCCAATGTGGCTCCTTTGGATGTCATAGCACCCAAGGAGGTGTTCATTGGTGCCCTCAGACGGGGGTCCCAGATTTTGCCCTTTTTTAAAAAAAAGTTTCTAGCCCTCCTAGAAAGAAAGTTATGAAGCAAAATGTGCAGGTACCCATGAGCCAGCATAGCTGCTCCTGCCTATCAGTGTTTTAGCCAAGGAGTGAAGTCGGAGCTATGAATGATAAGTTGGACAACATGCACGAAGAATCCTGGGATCATAAAGAGCAGCTGTTTCCTACTCCCCTTTAACACACTTTTCCTGCTTCTGCCTTATTATATAGCCATTGGAATCTCCATAGTTTGCCCTTCCTTTCCCCTAGCTACCAGGATGCTTCTTTCCTGTGGTGCGTTTGTCTGAGATCAGGTACTCCCTGGAAGTGATTTTCTGCAAATGCTGCTACCTGGTGTTGATGGATGTTAAAGAACACCCCCTTCCTCAGAGGCAAATGTGAAAGCTTTGCAAAGAGGCTGGTGTCCAGGCACTCACTGAGAATTCCATGTACAATGGTATACATATCTATTCCAAAGTCAGTCCTTTTGTGTGTAATGGGCTTCGTCCCAGGTAAGTTGGTATGGGGTTCTAGCCTTGCCTTTGATTTAGGGTTACTATCAAACCAAACCCCTGTGTTGCAAGCACTGAAGTGACTACTTCAGCCACGTTGGCACTTGACATAACAAAGCAGTTCAGTTTGCTTGTTATATCTTGCCAGTTGGTTCACTACTTCAGCTACTTTGGAACTTTGTATTACAAAGCTTTTCAGCCTGTTTATCATTGGATTACTTTCTGCTGTTTGGTTCTATTCATTTCAGCAGTGACTTTCAGAGACCTGATAGTTTTTTGTTTTATATGTATTATATAAAAAAAGCCAATGCAATTCTGGGCTGCATCAATAGGAGTATAGCATCTAGATCAAGGGAAGTAATAGTACCACTGTATTCCGCTCTGGTTAGACCTCACCTGGAATACTGTGTCCAGTTCAAGAAGGATACTGACAAGCTGGAACGTGTCCAGAGCGTGGTCAAAGGCCTGGAAACGATGCCTTATGAGGAACGGCTTAGGGAGCTGGGTATGTTTAGCCTGGAGAAGAGAAGATTAAGGGGTGATATGATAGCCATGTTCAAATATATAAAAGGATGTCATATAGAGGAGGGAGAAAAGTTGTTTTCTGCTGCTCCAGAGAAGCGGACACGGAGCAATGGATTCAAACTACAAGAAAGAAGATTCCACCTAAACATTAGAAAGAACTTCCTAACAGTAAGAGCTGTTCGACAGTGGAATTTGCTGCCAAGGAGTGTGGTGGAGTCTCCTTCTTTGGAGGTCTTTAAGCAGAGGCTTGACAGCCACCTGTCAGGAATGCTTTGATGGTGTTTCCTGCTTGGCAGGGGGTTAGACTGGATGGCCCTTGTGGTCTCTTCCAACTCTATGATTCTATGATATCAGACATTCTTAGTTTCAAGTCTTGTTTTTGATATTACATATTGTAAATACATTCTGTTCGATTGAAATTTGGTCACTTGTTGCCCAGTTTTTGTTTGATTTAGGGTTGGCATTGGTGAAAACAGGGTTTCTGTGTCTTTAACAGCTCTTTGGCAGGTAGAAATTCAACAGGTAAAGCATATGGCAATACAAGTATGGGGGGAATCACCATGAATATACTCTCTATATTTTTTGAAACTGATGCCCACAGCACTCTCTCGAAATTCAAAATGTATCCACTGGTCAAAAAGAAAAAAAGAAAGGTGACCCCTGGCCAAGACCATCATATTTTTATTTAGCAGTAAGTGAAGGTTGGTGGCAAAATTGTAGGGATCTGTGCAATCTCCCTCTTTGATGATTTGCTACAGTTATTCGGCCTGGGATCTCCGGAGCAAGGTAAGAGACGCCAGTAGGGGTTAAGCTGTTTGAATAGCCATGTATGGAGAGTTTTTTCTTCCTTTAAAAGTCATGTCTTTTTGAAAGGGCCGCATATGTATATATTTGAAACGCACAATTCAAAGTTATTAAAGGAAAGTTATTATCAAGATCCATGCTAAGTTTACATTCATCGTTCCAAAAGTCTAGCATAGGGAGACCCCAGAAATCTATTTTCCTTTTGTCTGCCTTCCATCACATGCACATAGTTGGGCAATTTATTTTATCCATAATTTTAATGATCCTTCTTAAGTGCTTAGAATATTACTTTCTTTCCAGCCGTCTGGTTAAAAACTATTCTGGCAGCAGTTGTCATTTTTTAAAAAGCAGATATTCCTTTATTTTCGGTACTGCTCCCCCAAAATAGCTTAACAGGCATATCTTAGTATAATGTTAAGAAGAACGTCTTAGGGCCAAAGCAGACATTGCTTCCCCTTGCATATCTGATGTAAACAAAACAAAACAAAACAGAAAGATAAGCAGCTGATGCTGGAAGGGTGCAAGATTCGAACTGTGGCGTGGGAAGAGGGAGGCTTTAAGCCTTTGTCTCTGCCCTGTCCTAATTGTATTTGCCCTCACGCCTTCCATTTGCAAGGGCACGAAAGCTCCCATGGGTATCTGTGGGAGCTTACCTCTAAAACTCTTCTGCTGCATCAGGCCAGTGGTACTGTCTACACTCAGTAGCACTGACTCCACAGTTTCAGGTAAGAGGGATTCCCGGCCCTGCTCAGAGGAGCCAGGATTTAAACCAGGGGCTTTCCTCATGGGCTCCGCCATTGATCTGCAGCCCCTCTAATTTTGAATAGTGCATGCAACTGGAGGATTCCTCTTAGGACCACAACAGGGACAAATGGTTAAATCCGATCCCCTCAGGCCATCATCTCAGCAACAGCCTTATGAAGAACAGTTGAAGGATACATTAAAAGTTTTTGTTCACGGCATTAAATTCATTTTTTAAAAAAGAAAGGAAGAGAAAGAAATCACAATTATTATGGATCAGGCCATCATCTCCTTCCTCCACTACTCACAGTCCCCTCTTCAACAGTTATTCTTCTTCATGCTATCTCTATTTGCCTAAATCAATACGTGCATATTGATCTGCACTGAAGGAGTTTATCCATTTCCAGTCTCCATACTGCATTTATATGATGTCCAAGTAAATAATTACAAAGCTGTTTGAAATGGTAAATGGATTCCTAAGTTTTCCCCACTAGCAATGCTCTTTGCTTTTTCAACCCCCTGAATTTTTTATTTCTATTTTTTTTTTTTTTGAATATTGGATGAAGTGTGCTAGCTACAGGCTCTTATCTGGATCTTTGATTTTACACATGCTTCAGGAAAAGCGGGGTGCATATCTCACTGTGCATAGCCTAGAGGATTTGCATGCTTAATTCCCAAGAGCAGGATCTTCTGAAGAGCTGGGTGGAGAGAGTCTGGATTGACAGGCAGCCAGACCTTGATGGCACAGCTAGAGAAACAACAAGATGCTTTTTGAACAGGCATAGACACAGACTGCCTGGACCTGGAAACAATTAGTGGCCTGCTGTTCTCTTACTCTTGTGCAGCAGAGGAAATTTTAGGTCCCAAGACAAATGAAGCCAGGGTGAGCAATTAGGAATAATGTGCTGGATGACAGATCTCCCAGAGAGACATGTCAAACCAACCAGTAAACCTAATTGGTTTCTTCCAGTAGTCTTCTCTTTCCTGATATGCTTGTTTCGGGTCTCAGACCTAAGGCACACAGAGTATATTAACCACAATATGCTCTGCTTTGAGCAGATGAATGATGCCAACTGATACGGGGCTACTTGCAGGATCAAACTAAGCTGTGTCATTGGTTTCTCATATTTTTCCATACCAAGTGTAATAATAATAATAATAATAATAATTATTATTATTATTATTATTATTACCCCGCCCTTCCCAGCCGAAACCGGGCTCAGGGCGCCTAACATCAGTAAAATTACAATAAAATATAAAAAGAAAACCCATTAATTAAAATACAGGTTAAAAGACAATTTAAAATTTAAAATGCCGCTTCATTTATCGCCCATAATCAAAACCAAGGGGAGGAAAACATCAGACTGAGTCCAACCCGAAGGCCAGGCGGAACAGCTCTGTCTTGCAGGCCCTGCGGAAAGATGTCAAATCCCGCAGGGCCCTGGTCTCTTGTGACAGAGTGTTCCACCAAGTTGGGGCCAGTACTGAAAAGGCCCTGGCCCTAGTTGAGACCAGTCTAACAGCCTTGTGGCTCGGGACCTCCAAAAAGTTGTTATTTGTGGACCTTAAGGTCCTTTGCGGGGCATACCGGGAGAGGCGGTTCCGTAGGTACGAGGGTCCTAGACCGCATAGGGCTTTAAAGGTCAAAACCAGCACCTTAAACCTGATCCTGTACTCCACCGGGAGCCAGTGAAGCTGGTAAAGCACTGGATGAATGTGGTCCACGGCAAGGACCCCGTAAGGAGCCTCGCCGCGTGTAGATATTATTGTGTTCTCTGTCTGGTTCTCGTGGCCTGAGGACGGAGCGGGAGAGATTTACCCCACACATGCAGGCATAACGTAACACAGAAGGATACTTCTGCATCAGCATTGCAGCTGGGATTGTGCATCTTCATCTTCATATACAGGGTTAGAGCTGTTCGTCGCGGACAGTCAGAGATGGAACAAGTTACGGCCACGTTGATAGTGGTGAGATGCACGTCAGAGTACGTAAGATGAGCCGGTTTGAATCCAGGACTTAAAAGTTGTAGTCATTGTTGTTCTTGAAATGTCTGTTGTTATGACAGGTGGGGAGAAAGATGGGCAGAAGTACTTGAGGAGGAGGGTGGGCTTCACCTAACCCAAATTGTGTTCCAGGCTACAGACTGATTTCTTTGTTCCACAGAACCATGCCACCCCTGACTGCATGGGCCCATCCTGGGTTCGAATTCTTGGCCACGGTAAATGAAGGAGTACTGCTGCACTGTCAAACATTGGTTACTGTTAAGAAGTTTCTCCAGTTCCCCACCGTTTCTGCCCATTAGTTCTAGTCATTCCCTCTGAAGCAGCTGAGAACCAGTCTGCCTCATCTTCTGCACGACAGCCCTTCAGATATCCGAAGACAAATATCACGGTCCTCCCCTAATCTCAAGAGGCCGGCAGGACCAGACCAAAGGCCCATCTGGTCCAGCATCCTGTTTTCACAGTGGCCAACCCGGTGCCTGTTTGAAGCCCTCAGTCAGGACATGAGCACAGTGACACTCTTCTGTTTTCCCTACTCTACTGGCCCTGCCCTACCATTGCGTATCCTGGGTTTCAACTACACCATGGCTTCATAGAGGGCTTCATATGACACCATGGCTTTCCCCAAAGAGTCCTTGCAACTGTAATTTGTTAAGGATACTGGGAATTTTAGCTCCATGAGGAGTAAACTGCAGTTGCTATGATGCTTTAAATGTATGCTGTGGATAGGAACCTGGTTTCGGTTTCTTGGTCACTCTCAAATGTGACAGAACACTGAGAATGATTTTTTGTTTCCTTTAAAGCATAGCAATATCTAGCCAGTTTTTTGTATCCTGTATTGTCTTCCAGGAGTTGAGAGTGGAGTGGAGTGGCGTTTTGGCTTCCCAACTAGCAAAAGCAACTTGTCCAAATCCACTTGGTGTGCTTCAGAGCAGAATAATTAGGGAATGAATCTGGGCTTTCTCAGCCACCACACTGTTCATTGTCATCTTGTTGTTATTAGTTCAGCGATTTCTTTCTGTCGTCCCCCCCCCCCAATGAAACAATGTTCAAGGCAGCCTCTGTACCGAATGTTGGATACTGAAACGGCATAATAAGCAACCAGAAACAACAATTATGCAGTCCAAATATTGCACACAAGACAAAGTATTTATTAAGTGCTTTAAAGGGCAACATGCACGAGACCCCATTAAAGCACATTCGCGAATTAACAGAAATGAACAGAAACAGGTTTTTGTAATCGGTGGGCCAATTACGTGATTTAAAGCAGCTCACTTTGCAAACGGGTGGGGCGGAATGTAAAACTGGAGCGTTCTGACATTTTAGAATCTTCTCAGAGGACTAAAAGGCTAACATTTAAATCTAGCTGGTTCGTGCTTAAATGCCGACTGTGACTAAATAAAAGTGAAGCAGAGCAGGGTTAAAACGGTAAAGATAAAGGACTCCTGAAAGTTAAGTCCAGTCGCAAACACTCTGAGGTTGCGGCACTCATCTCACTTTACAGGCCGAGGTAGCCGGCGTTTGTCCGCAGACAGTTTTTCCGGGTCATGTGGCCAGCATGACTAAGCCGCTTCTGGCGCAACGGAACACCGAAAGCAGAGCAGCGCACAGAAATGCCGTTTACCTTCTCACCGGAGCGGTACCTATTTATCTACTTGCATTTTGGGGTGTGCTTTCGAACTGCTAGGTTGGCAGGAGCTGGGACCGAGCGACAGGAGCTCACTCTGTGGCGGGGATTCGAATTGCCGGCCTTCTGATCGGCAAGCCCAAGAGACTCCGTGGTTTAGACCACAGTGCCAGGGTTAGCCATATGTAAAACTACTACTCCCCTCAGCCCTGGCCACCACAGCCAATGGTCAGGGATGAAGGGGACAGAGGGCACTAGATTGGTTAGCCCTGACGTAGGGCTCCAGAAAGAAAATAAGAGGGATAAAGCAATCTCCTCTGTATCTATGGTGGAGAAACATTTAGATTGGGTGAGTGGGGTGATGGATGAAACAGGCCTTTAGTATGAACTGGGAGGACCCAACTTTCATTCTGACTGCTCCTGGAAGGGCTGTTTGGTGGTTTTTCTCAGCAAAGGAACCCCATAGGGCATCACTCATAAGTGTGGAATCTTCATTCCACTCTTCCTCCAAGGAGCTGGGGTCAGGTATGTATATCCCCACCCCCTTCATCATCGCAGCCAGAACTCGGCTATGAAGCTCACTTGGGCCAGTCACTGTTTCTCAGCCTGACCTACTTCACAGGGTTGTTGGGAGGATTAAACGGGGAGGCAGAGAGCCATGTACATCACCTTGAGTTCCTGGGAAGACAGGTGGGATGTAGACATTTCAATATCTTGCAATATAGCTCTATAGCTTCGGTCCGGTGTAACAGAAGACTGAAAACGAATATGGCAAAGAGATTGCTGTGGCTGGATTTCTGCTGTTTTCATTTGCATGGGACGTTGCACGTTCGCATTGCTAATAATTGAAAGAACAGAAAACAGAAAACAAATCCCTTGTATCCTGGATAAGTAAGCCAATAAATTAAGTGCAGATTAAGGGGCAAGTTCATCCCCATGTTGCTGGCTGATTTCTGCCGTTGCTGCGGGCATTGTGGAGCAGCTGTAAAACCCCTACTAGCTGGCAGTCTGTAGATGGCCGTTTCCAGATAGGGCTTAGAACACTTTTCGAATTCTCAAAACGATTCCTCCTAAACCCTCATTTGGCAAGAACGCCGACTAGATGATGTAATAGTCCTTGTCCACTTTCTAATTTTTACAGCGGTGAAGCCACTGAACAGAGTTTGCTTTGCCAACTTTGTTTTATGTGCCTCTTTCTCCTCTTCTTTTTTTTCATGCTATAAAATCGGGAGAAATCTGGATTGATTCATTTTTGTGTGTGGGTGATTTTTTTTTTGGGGGGGGGGAACGAGCAGATGAGTTTAAAATAATGTATTGGGCACTCCTGAGTGGTATTAAATTTCAGGAGCAGCTCAACGGAGTGTAGAGAGCCAGTGTGGTGTAGTGGTTAAGAGTGATAGACTCATAATCTGGTGAACCGGGTTCGCGTCTCCGCTCCTCCACATGCAGCTGCTGGGTGACCTTGGGCTAGTCACACTTCTTTGAAGTCTCTCAGCCCCACTCACTTCACAGAGTGTTTGTTGCGGGGGAGGAAGGGAAAGGAGAATGTTAGCCGCTTTGAGACTCTTTCGGGTAGTGATAAAGCGGGATATCAAACCAAACTCTTTTTCTAGCTTCTGACAGCTGTTTCTTGCATTTCAAAAGCCCAAAGAATATTTTCCATATGTCGGGAGATCATCTCCTCTTTTTACATGTCATTGATGAAACATCATCCTTGACCAGCAACCCAGCAAAATGGATGACCAGCTACGAGCCATTGTCAACATTAAATAGCTGCCTCTTGGTTCATGGCTATTACATGTGAGACAGATTTCACAGCCGAGGAGTGACCACTAAAAGTGATTTTTGCCACCCTGCATCCTTGCTCATCATAGGACCCAGAGATATACACTGAGTCTGTAGAATGGGCTGGAATAAAGGAAAGGAAGGAAGGAAATCTATATGTTTATGGGGAACCTAATTGCTTATAAGCAAAACATAAGAGCTTTTGTAAAACGAACACACAGTGAAATGAAACTTGACTACAACTGAGATCTGCTCTGCAGTGGCATACGACAGAGACTTCTCAGTGGTGGCACCTCAGTTCTGGAATTCCTTCCCCTCTGAGGTGCAGCTAGCACCTAGGCTTCCAGAGTTATCTGGAACTTTTGCCAGAGTTTAGTGGCGGATTTGGTGCTTATTTTAGCGTTGTTATTGTTGTCTAGTTGTGTCCGACACTTCGTGACCCCATGGACCAGAGCACGCCAGGCACTCCTGTCTTGCACTGCCTCCCGCCGTTTTGTCAAATTCATGTTGGTAGCTTCGATTACACTGTCCAACCATCTTGTCCTCCGTTGTCCCCTTCTCCTTGTGCCCTCAATCTTTCCCAACATCAGGGTCTTTTCCAGGGAGTCTGCTCTTCTCATGAGGTGGCCAAAGTATTGGAACCTCAGCTTCAGGATCTGTCCTTCCAGTGAGCACTCAGGGCTGATTTCCTTAAGAATGGATAGGTTTGATCTTCTTGCAGTCCATGGGACTCTCAAGAGTCTCTTCCAGCACCATAATTCAAAAGCATCAATTCTTCGGCGCTCAGCCTTCTTTATGGTCCAGCTC
Source organism: Darevskia nairensis (assembly GCA_034642065.1). Taxonomy (NCBI): domain Eukaryota; kingdom Metazoa; phylum Chordata; class Lepidosauria; order Squamata; family Lacertidae; genus Darevskia; species Darevskia nairensis. The sequence continues at coordinate 85,560 of JAWWNI010001388.1, forward strand.
TCACTTCCATACATCATACTTCCATACATCATACTTCCATACATCACTACTGGGAGATGTACATCATACTTCCATACATCACTACTGGGAGAACCATAGCTTTAACTATACGGACCTTTGTCGGCAAGGTAATCAGTTCAGAGGGGGCCTTCTCAGTAGTAGCACCCACCCTGTGGAAGGCCCTCCCATCAGATGTCAAGGAGATGAGTAAATATATAACCTTTAGAAGACATCTGAAGGCAGCCCTGTATAAGGAAGCTTTTTAATGTGCAATGTTTTATTAATGCTTTTATATACTTTGGAAGCCACCCAGAGTAAAATAAAATTAACATTTTTTATTATTAATTATTATTATTATTATTATTACTTCTTTTTAAGATGCTGTCTAGGTTTGTCACTGCTTTTCTCCCAAGAAGCAGGGGTCTTCTAATTTCGTGACTGCTGTCACCATCTGAAGTGACCATGGAACCTAAAAAAGCAAAATAACGTTAGCCGGTTGCAATTCCACCTGCCTTAAATGAATCGTGTGTGTTTGTCTGCATTGTAACCTGCTGTGGAATTGCATCTGCAAGTAAGAGTGGGTAAGGGATGTTTTAAAACGAATAAATAAAAGCTACTGAAAGGCAAGGCTGGTTTGGGGCAGAATCCTTGCAGGATTTGACATATACCTACCGGCCACGGTCTCATTCTGCCGGCAGTGGGTGTTCTGGGCTGCGAGGCTCAGGCGGAGGTGGCAGGCCTACGAATCTGAAGTCAGATTTGTGGAACTGGCAGATGGACCCTGAACAAACAGGCGTCACAGTGTGCAAGCTTCTGTGGTAGAATGTTTGGCAACTCCAGTAGACTGCCTTCTGCCACCAGAACACTCCCATCAGCCGCCTGTGGATATATATACCTGTTGTGAGACCATATCACTTAAGGCTGCAGCCGACGGTCTCAATAACCTTTTGCATTAAAAAGACAAAACAGCATTTTTTGGGGGGGGGGATTGGGGAGGTAAAAGCATATCACCTACTGCATCAGAATGGATTGAGAACATTTGGTCCATAGTCATTACGTTGACTTATTATAAGCCAGCCTAACAGGTTCATGGAAAAAATGAGTATTATTATTTTTTGCAGTGTTTTGGAACAATGAGTTCAGTGATGATGCTCAACCTTATGCTGCTTCCAACCTGCTGTAACAGTCATAGAGCCATAGAATTGAAAAGGTTGGAAGAGCCATCTCGTTCAATGCAGGAATCGCAGCTAAGGAGGGTGTGTGTGGATGGTTGGACGAATAAATAGATGGGTGGGTGGGTGGATAGATAGATAGATGCGGGTGTTCGTGGGACCGATCTGGAGTAGCAGAGTTGATGTAACTGTATGTAAGCATACAATTCTGCAGTCCAAACCCTGGCTAGGGAGAGGTGGGGTAACTGCTTATTCTGTACCCTCCCTGCTCATGCCAGCCCTGGGTGCAGGGGGCAGGGCAATCAAGCTGGTTTAGTATTTGTGCCCAGCCCCCTCCCTGCCCCAGAACACCCCATTTCTGAGCTCTTTGTGGACTGCCACCCACATCCAGTTGTTGTTGCATTGCGGTGGAGGCCGTCAAGGTTGGACGGGGAGGAGCAGCTCTGCTTGGCAGAAAGCCCCCACTAAACTGGTGCAAGAGCCTGCCTTGCTCCCCTACCTTTCCTTGGGAAAGAGCGTTCAAACCAGATTGATGTATCTCCAAGTGGGCCAAACCAGGCCACCGAAGCAAGTTAAATCTGGCCAACGTAAAGGAAGAGGTAGTGATAATAACGGGAATCCTTTCTGTATAAGGAGCCGGTGTTGGTGTAGTGGTTAGAGTGTTGGGCTAGGACCTGAGAGATTGGGGTTCAAATCCCCTCTCGGCCATGAGGCTCACCGGTTGACCTTGAGCCACTCACTCTCAGCCAAACACACCTCACTGGGTTCTTCCGAGGATAAAACAAGGGAAGGAGAATTATGTACGCCACCTTGAGCTCCTTGCAGGAAAGGTGATAGATAGATAGATAGATAGATAGATAGATAGATAGATAGATAGATAAAATAAATGGAAATGGGATGATGATAATAATAATAATAATAATAATAATAATAATAATAATAATAATAACAGCAGCAGCTGTGCTTCGATCCGTTTTCAGCTTATTGTTGATTTCAATTATATTCTGAGTAGTTTAAATAGCTGCTTTGATCTGTTTTGATCAAAACATTTTCATCTTTTTATTTATGTAAACCGCTTTGAGGTGTTTTTAAAATAATAATAATAATAATAATAATAATAATAATCACAATCAAGCGGTACACAAATTTTATGAGATCAAATGAATGAAGGAATATAGTAAATAACGCACCTGCAGGGCCACAGGTGAGTCAGTAGGGCCACAGGTGAGTAATGTTAGAGCAGCATTCTAGGCAATTTTAAAGCGTTCCTACCAGCCAGTGGACGTGATGCTGAGCTTGGCGGATCAATGGTTGGTGGATCAATGGTCTGACTCATGAGAAGGCAAACTCCCTTCCTCCCCATTTCTCCATATCCAGGGGTGTGTGCAGTTCCTCCCAAGGAATCTATTCTTTTCGGCTGGAGAACAGTAGATCAGGAGTGGGGAGAAGCCCTCACTGTGTGATGTGTCATATGCTTTCCTCATTTCTCTCTCACACACACTGCTTCTATGTGTAAACCTGGTCTAATATGTAGGTGCAGTGAGATTTTTATTTATTTTTTAGTGTGAGAGGGCGTTTGATGCCTTCTGCCTTCATTATGAAGCGATACAGTCTACACATCATGCAGCGAAAGTTTGCTGGTGATGGAGCTCTGCTGAAGGGGAGGGAAACGATTGCCCCGGAAACAGTTTGCATCCCTGTGTTAATTGAGTGACTGCTATAGGTCCCATTTTGGCCCTAAGGTATAAGAGTAGGGAGCAAGGAGAGGAGAACGAAGGAAGGGGACAGGGAGAGAGAGAGAGAGACCAATTAGGCAGGCGGAGAGAGTTGGCCTTTGAGGGCCTGAAAAGATCAAACAATACCTAATTGGTTTAAACAGCCAATATGGTTTTGCTGTAGAGTAGTTCCCCTTCTTAAGTAATTTTCCCTGACAGGCTGTAATGCATTCTGTTAAAACGTGTCAGTGTTTTCCAGAAGACTGATTCTCCCCAAGTCTTTGATAGTATTCAGGGCTTTTGACAACTGTCGTTGAGAGCTACGCAGAGTCTGGAAAGAACGCGGTGAGGGTGGTTTTCTTTTTGCCTACAAAGCAAGTACAATAAATTCAGACAACTGTGAATCCAGGCACTTAGGCTCCTGCCACTTTCCTTCCCTTCTTATCATGATGCTCAGCTTGCTGATGGTTTCACCCAGAGATTTCATAGCTTCTGATTAAGCTGGTAGAACACTCAAAAGTTTGGGGGGTGAGGGAAAGAGGGAGGGGGAAATACTTGAAGTTCTGACATCAGCTATTAACTACGCTCCCAATGAGCTTTTCTAACTTCACAAAACGGTGTGTAAGAATTATTTGCATGCTTGTAGAACAACGTTTCTAAACTCTGCACACTCTTGGGATGTAGGTTTGCTCTGGATTAAAATGCAAGTATTGGAAAGCCTTTATGTGCCATGGGTTTCACTGAAATGTGGATTAAATAATAATAATAATAATAATAATAATAATTATTATTATTATTATTATTATTTATTTGTATCCCGCCCATCTGGCTGGGTCTCCCCAGCCACTCTGGGCGGCCTCCAACAGATATTAAAATACATTAAATGCAATATCATAATCATCATTACCACCACCCTCATAAAATGAACTGCATTTATTCAGCTTGAGCATAAGTTGCATGGACTCGCAGCATTGACATTCCAACAGATCTTGCTTTCCCATTAGGTTTCAAAGTGGGTGCCTGGAACGATAGCTTAGGATTCAGCACAGAGAGCAAGTCAGACATCTGTGTCTCTTTCCAGCTTCAGACCAGGTTAGCAAAAGCTCTACAAGGTCATGTCACCTCCAGCCAGGTGAGGCAGGGGGAGTTCTACCCTTTTTCTGATAGATAATCACCAGCCATTTGTCTGTATGGCAACACATCTGAACTTGACTAACTCTTTAGACATGTAAATGCATGCCTAACAGACTTGGCCAGGTCCGTTACCTTAACAAAGTGGTTGGTTGGACCAGTCATTTCTACTGCAAACTCCCATCTTACAGATGCAAAAATCACAGGCTTGGTTGGGACACACATGCATCATCCAAACCAGCTCCTATAGCAATGGCTGCCTCCCAGGGCTTACCCACAGTTATCTTTTGCCCTGCTCTTTCCAGACACACTTTAATGCTCTGTGTCTGAGCTCCCCCCCACCCCGCTAAATCCTGCCCTTTAAAACGGAATCAGAGCAAACTTCAAATCTGGTTTTCTGCAGATTGACGTTTGATCCGATTGAGCTTTAAAGAGCGGGTTTTCACTGTGAACTTCTCCAAATCAAAAAAGGTGTGTGGGGATGTTCAGACACAGAACTTTAAATCACGGGCCGTGCCTGGAAAAAGCGGAGGAAGGTAAGTGTGGACAAGCCCTCACTTCTCTTCTTCAGTTTATTTATGCAACGGACATGAGACAATGAGAATAAGACAGGCAGCATTGCTGTTTCCTTTGGCTTGTTAGGGTCTCCAGTCATGTTCACCAGTCTTCTTTCAAAGTGCAGCCGTTAACCTTCCTTTCCCTAACCTCCACCTCTGTCTAAATTTTTACTGCTTGTCTACTTTGCAAGCCTAGATTAATATTAGGCAGCCGTCTGAAATGAGCCTTGGGAGATAGATTTGATCGGCCTTTTTCCTTCCAAAGGTGAGAGAAGGGGCGAAAATACTCAGGCCTTAGCCATGTTAAAGAGGGTGTAGATAATTAAACAGTTGCCTGGTTCTGGGCGAGCTTGTTGATGTGTTTTATATGTTGCATTGAATGAGTGATAGTCTTCAAAGAGAGCTGTCGCTGGGGAAATCAAAGACCCCTCGAAGCATGGCAGCGATCCTCACATTGTCATGTTTGGAGCAAATTCAGGGCTAATGCAGAACTGCTGCTGGACGGAGCTGATTTTGTGACTCCTGTCAGATAAATGGACTTGTTCTCTGTGTCTCAATGTTCCATGCGTGGAATTTTTTGTGCTGTCACTTCTGGATTTCTCAATTTTTTTTACGGTTGCAAAACAAGTCCCACGTTAAGATGAACAAGCCAGATTAGAGGAGATCTGCCAATCATGAGATACCCCCCCCCCGTTTCATCTGCTGCACCCCTACCAGACTCCCATTTCACTGTTCACGACACATTTCCGAAGCACAGGTTCTTAGGCATATATTTGCTTGTGTTCGGATTGTATGCAGCCTTTTTACACTAATTGCAAGGCAGGTAATAATAATAATAATAATAATAATAATAATAATAATAATACATCATAACAAAAGTGGCAATTGCAATGGAATACTCTTTTGCAGATTAGGGGGCTGTGTTCCTTGAAAAATTACGCCACAGTTAGGTTATGTCAAAGTTAACCTGCTAGCAAGTGCAATACTCATTGAGTTCAATGGCATTTGCAGACCCTGTATCACTTTGCAGGACCTGTAAACTGTTATCTTCAGTATTAGGTAGGGATGCCTTTAGTTGGGCAAAGAACTGGCACACTAATGACTGCTGTGGTATATGTCAACCTCAAGATCTCCCCTTTTTTTCTTCTTCTTCTTTGGCGATCACTCGTGGCCGAGTAAGATTGTCTTCCATAAACACGGTTTTAACAATGAGTCCATAGGTGACTGTGGAGGACAGTTCTGGATCCACACGTCCTTCCACAGTGGGGACATAGGTTTCCAGGCAGGAGTTGATCACGGTGAGGGTTTGTCAAGCGTGCCTTCCTCTTAGCACGTTTCTCCCTTGCGTCCTGAGTTTGAGCATCTTCAAAGCCTATGACGCTTTTGGTAAAGGCTGTTCTCAAGTTGGAGGGCTCACAGGCCAGTGTTTCCCAGTTGATGGTGTTTATGCTACTTTTTTTTTTTAATTTACCTTAAGAGAGTCTTTAAACCTCTTTTGTTGACCACCAGCATTATGCTTTCCATGTTTAAGTTCGGAATAGAGCAGTTGTTTGGAAGACAATATGCGCAACACAAATGGCTCGAGAATATGAAGAACATGTTCTTATGTTCTTTGTATAAAGGTAAAGGACCCCTGACAGTTAAGTCCAGTTGCGAACGACTTTGGGGTTGCGGCGTTCATCTTGCTTTACAGGCCGAGGGAGCCGACGTTTGTCCGCATACAGTTTTTCCGGGTCATGTGGCCAGCATGACTAAGCCGCTTCTGGCGAACCAGAGCAGTGCACGGAAACGCTGTTTACTTGCCCGCCGGAGCGGTACCTATTTATCTACTTGCACTTTGACGTGCTTTTGAACTGCTAGGTTGGCAGGAGCTGGGACCGAACAGCGGGAGCTCACCCCGTTGCGGGGATTCGAATCGCCGACCTTCCGATCAGCAAGGCCTAGGCTCAGTGGTTTAGACCACAGCACCATACTGTGTTAGTTTTATGATGTTAGCTGCCCTGAGCCTGGCTCTGGCTGGGGAGGGCAGGGTATAAATAAAATTTTATTGTTATTATTAAGGCTGGGAAATTTGATATTTTTTTATCATCATTTGTACCTGAGGTTATGTTTGTGTATGAAATGAGCAACCGTGGCCTTTGTTCAGTAGCAAAGCGGTCTTGGGTTGCTTAGGATGGCAGGATGAAAGAGAGACAACCTTTGGAATGCAAGAGAAACTTTGGAGGGCAAGTAGTGCAATGGAGTCATTTCAGAAGGTTGCCGGTTGCCCTACTGCTGACCCTATTCTGCATCACTTTTTAGTGTGAAATTATGGGTGTGGCCCTTTTTGCTTCTTCTAAGTGGAAAGTTTGGACCTCCAGTTGCAGGAGATAACAAGTGGCATGCCACTGCAAGCTTGGACACGTAAAGATGGGAGACTTAGGACAGATGCAGTTTGAACCCCACCACACACAGTAAGAAGCTATTTGTTGCAGAATTGGAAATAAAACTTGTGGTTTGGCTGACACAAGTGATAAGAAGAAACAATGTATATGATTTGTTTTTTTGTAGAACAGAGAAGCTCTGTGCCCTAATAGAGGAGGGAAGTGATGGAGTCAGGGTGGATTTGATTTAAATCAAACTGATTTAAATCACGATTTAAATCATGATTTAAATCACTAGTCAGTAAGGCTCAGGGTGGATCTAAATAAAAAAAAACCCAATTTAAATAAAAAAATCCAATTTAAATAAAAAAATCCAATTTAAATAAAAAAAATCTGATTTAAATAAAAAAAATCTGATTTAAATCCACCCTGAGCCTTACTGACTAGTGATTTAAATCGTGATTTAAATCGTGATTTAAATCAGTTTGATTTAAATCAAATCCACCCTGGATGGAGTCATCCTGAAACCTTTACTGGCTCCTGTGTCTTGATAAGTTTGAATGAATGGGAGAATGTTCATACATGTAACTCCACTGTTACCCGCATTCCGAAATGTTTGAAGGTTTAAGGACCTTCTGAATGTGCGAAGCCACAGATCTTCCTGTTGTCTTTGCAACTCGTAGAAATACCGCTTTCAACAGTGAGCTTTTCAAAAAATACCCCAAGGGAACAAGTTGTGCATTCAAAGATGAGTCGCTTCGTATTAAGCCTGGCTATAGTAGCTGGTCTCATGTCAGATGCAGGAGGTGTCAAGATGGCTCCTTTCCTAGCTGCCTCCCCCCCTTTTCATTTTGATAATAGATACTGCAGCATCTTCTTCAGAAATTCTCCCATACAGTCTGGGTTCTCATTGTCTGCTCTAACCTACTCATTACAAAACCGAAATACCCTAAGAGCGCTGTGACCTGCTCTAAAAGGACAATGCTGTTTCGAGCTCCGTTAATGAGAAGTCCATGGCATACATATGATAGGCTTTGTCATCTTTTGTCTGCAGATCATAGACCCTGCATTTTAATTTACTATACATAATGCTTTCTTAATGAGTTCCAGTGGATAACTACTGAAACATGCCGTTGCAGCTGCCGAGGTGATTACGGAAGAGGGTCCATTATTTGATTTACGTGATAGTCCGTTATGGTAACTAATATTTGCGGACAGCATACAATAGGCGAGCGAACAGGGCGGCGGGGGTGGTGGAAGCCCCTCCATTTAGACTCCGGTAGCAAAGGAATAAGATGCTAAATCAATTTATTTTGCCTGGATGTGTGCAAGCTGTTAATTGAAATCCGGAGGAATTACAGTAGATGCCGAGATCCTTCTGGGACTGCAGTTCATTTTGTTTCCGGAAAGTTCAAGCAAAGCCAATAATGGAAGGAGGTTAAGATTCCCCCCCCCCCCTTTTCCACCTCCCCGATGCAAATTGCTTCTCTGTTTTGGTGCACAAAAGCGTTATTACTGTATAGGCCTCAAAATAGAAGCAGATGGGGGAGATAAAGGAACAGAAACAGATGGGCAGAAGCTGCAATAGTACAATAAAAAATAATAAATGTTTCAGTGATGTTTTGGGGAGGCATTTTGTTTGTTTGATTGTTTGTTTGTTTGCTGGTGTTTTTTCTCTCTCTCTCATCTGGCAGTGCAGAGTAAGGGTAAAACTTTTCCCTTTGCCCACAACTTACTTGCTGCAATGCCATGTTGAGGCCTGCAGGTTCAGTTTATGTAATAGTAATAATAATAATAATAATATTTGTACCCCACCCATCTGGCTGGGTTGCCCCAGCCACTCTGTGTGACCTTTCAACAGAATATAACAGAGCACAGTGAAAGACCAGACATTAAAAACTTCCCGATACAGGGCTGTCTTCAGATGTGCTGTTTATTTCCTTGACATCTGGTGGGAGGGTGTTCCACAGGGTGGGCGCCACTGCTGAGAAGGCCCTGATTGCTCAACTGGACATGCTTGGGAGCCAGTGTGGTGTAGTGGTTAAGAGCGGTGGACTCGTAATCTGGTGAACCGGGTTCGCGTCTCCTCTCCTCCACATGCAGCTGCTGGGTGACCTTGGGCTAGTCACACTTCTTTGAAGTCTCTCAGCCCCACTCACCTCACAGAGTGTTTGTTGTGGGGGAGGAAGGGAAAGGAGAATGTTAGCCACTTTGAGACTCCTTCGGGTAGTGATAAAGCGGGATATCAAATACAAACTTCTCCTCCTCCTTAGACTAGAGAAGAGGAAACTCATGGAGGGGTGTTGTCACGCTCATGAAATACCTGAAGGCAAAGAGTTGGTCTATACCGCCCCAGAGGGCAGTGTGACATTTCTGTAGACTTGGAGCGGTCTGGCCGTGGAAATGTATCGGACCACTGGGTGGTCTCCCACTTGCTCCCTCAAGCAAAGACTGGGCAGCTGTGTCTTGCTCCATATTTCCTGTGTTGAGCTGGCAGTTAGGCTGCATGACCTGCCAGTGCCACCCGACTCCTGTTCTGCAATTCTGCTTTACGCCGCGTCGCAATAAGGCCTGCCAAACACCCAGCAGCCCACTCTTCACGGCAGGTGGGGCTGTGTATGGCTTGGGGGTCACAAGAATTTACGAGCAGATACCTGTGATAAAACCGCGTTATGAGTTGACAGAGGCATAAATCGCAACTGTCTGTGGGAAGCAAAGCGATTGTAGTGAAAGCAATATCTGCTGGCTTTAGCTTGGTTTTTTTGTGGTTTTGGGTCCGAAATAAAAGTACACGTCAGCTTTAATGCTAATATAATGGTGCTTTTTGCCAATAAATCCACTTCAACACGGTTTAAGCTGACAAGCCATAAAACATTATTCTGATGGAGAATAATAACGTAGCAAAAAAACGTGAGAGTAGCAGCCCTCCATTTGAGCTAATGGAACATACTGAGTTGCTAAATTATTGCCATTTATTGTTTACAAAGGTAATTAGGAAAAGATTGCTTCGCATTAACTGCTATAAAAATGAGAGCTCTTTATAGCCCTTGTTTATAAAGCAGCCCATTTTGCACTTATTTGCCTACCAGAATTATTTTGTTGCCCAAGTTGCCATCTGTCTTCTGTTAGCAAAACAAAGGGGATGGAGCAAACCTGTAGGCTATGCGCTGAGATAATTGCGGTTGCCTCTTGGAGAGAGGTGGAGCTGCTCTAATTGCTGCTATCTCTGTGTTCGGAAAGTCCTCACAAGTTTGCCTGCCTTTATGTATTAGTAGGAAAAGCAGAGTCAACTCCGGCAAGTTCTCTAGTTTGTTTGTTTGTTTGTTTAAAAAAGTTGCATCCTAAATGCAGAAACTTTTGGGCTTCAAAGGCAGGAGCAACTAAAGAACAGCTCCTTGCTCCCATATAGAATCATTGAAAGTGCCGCATGCAAACTTCTGGTGGGACATAATTTGGCCTGCAATCGTCAGCATCCTTACTTGGCAGTAAGTACCACTGGAATCATCAGGGCTTACTTTCTGAACAAGCATGGTTAGGGTTTCATTTATAGGGTTGGAGGATGGATGGCGGCTAACAGATTGAGGTTGAATCCTGACAAGACAGAAGTACTGTTTTTGGGGGACAGGGTGCGAGCGGGCGTGGGGGACTCCCTGGTCCTGAATGGGGTAACTGTGCCCCTGAAGGACCAGGTGCGCAGCCTGTGAGCCATTTTGGACTCACAGCTGTCCATGGAGGCGCAGGTTAATTCTGTGTCCAGGGCAGCTGTCTACCAGCTCCATCTGGTATGCAGGCTGAGACCCTACCTGCCCACAGACTGTCTTGCCAGAGTAGTGCATGCTCTGGTTATCTCCCACTTGGACTACTGCAATGCGCTGTACGTGGGGCTACCTTTGAAGGTGACCCGGAAACTACAGCTAATCCAGAATGCGGCAGCTAGACTGGTGACTGGGAGTTGCCGCCGGGACCACATAACACCGGTCCTGAGAGAACTACATTGGCTCCCAGTACGTTTCCGAGCACAATTCAAAGTGTTGGTGCTGACCTTTAAAGCCCTAAACGGCCTCGGTCCTGTATACCTGAAGGAGTGTCTCCACCCCCATCGTTCAGCCCGGACACTGAGATCCAGCGCCGAGGGCCTTCTGGCGGTACCCTCACTGCGAGAAGCAAAGCTACAGGGAACCAGGCAGAGGGCCTTCTCGGTAGTGGCGCCCGACCTGTGGAACGCCCTCCCAGCAGAGGTTAAAGAGATAAACAACTATCTGATATTCAGAAAATACCTCAAGGCAGCCCTATTTAGGGAAGTTTTTAACCTGTGATATTTTAATGTATTTTAATATCTGTTGGAGGCTGCCCAGAGTGCGGTACAAAAAAAAAAAAATCTTCTTCTTCTTCTTCAGTAAAGCGAATGAGAAGCTGCTGTTGATTTTGCAGAACATATCAAATCAAAACCCGTGTACTGTAGCACCTAGACTGCCACTGCCAGGACTAGGGAGACTGAGGTTCACATCCCTACTCCGCCATGAAGCTCACAGAGAGACCTTGAGCCAGCCAATGCCTTTCAGCTTAACCTCCCTCGCAGGGTTGTTGTGAGCACCAGCTTGTCCCTCAGAACAGCCCCACCCAACCCTATTCTGATTGAGCTGAATCTGAGCACCTCGGTTCTCAAACGGAATCTGTTCCAGAAGTCCATTCGACTTCCGAAAACGTTCGAAAACCAAGGCACGACTTCCTATTGGCTGCGGGAGCTTCCCTCATTGAATCGGAAGCTGCATCGGCCAGTCGGCTTTCCAAAAAACCTTCGCAAACCAGAACACTCACATCCGGGTTTGCGGCGTTCGGGAGCCAAAACGCTCGAGCCACAAGGCATTTGAGAAACAAGGTACGACTGTAGTAAGAAAGACCTCTCTCTGATATTTTATTTATAATGGTTTCATTTATACATGTAGGTGCATGCAGCTCTAATAATGCAGTCCAAACAGGAATTATTTTTTGCAAGAAAAAAATGCAAACAGAAAGCACCGTGCAGTTACAGTGGTACCTCGGGTTACGAACTTAATCCGTTCCGGAAGTCCGTTCTTAACCCAAAGTGTTCTTAACCCGAGGCGCGGATTCCCTACATAGGCCTCCTGCGGCCCCGGAAGCGGATTGCGTTCGTATCCCGGGGCAAAGTTCGCAACCCGGGACACCTACTTCCGGGTTTCTGGAGTTTGTAAGCAGGACTGTTTGTAACCCAAGGTACCACTGTATTTTAAAAAATCAGTGTGTTCGGTGTAGCAAAAATGTGCTGCCATCAACGCACTATTGGGCACACGACTCAAGATGAATAACGAACCATGTTTTCAGCCCATATGCATCTCTACCTCCCTTGGTCCCTTTAGCGACAACTCTAAAGGCGCCTTGTGGTATTCCGCCACTTTTATTGCAAGACTTTTCCCATGTGATAAAAGTTCCTAGCATCCACCTAAAAGACTGCCCCTGAAAAGAAGGTTGCTTCCCCACCCGCTGAAGTGAAATGATAAACATCTTTCAGAAATCAGGTTGTCTTGACCTTGTGTCAAGGAGTGAGCCACCCAGAACATGGGACAATGTGCATATTCTCAGATCCATCAGTTTGCAGCATAGGGTCATCTTCTGTGGCTGAAATCCTCACCTGAGTGTGTTGAGTCCTCCTGTCCCCAGCATGAACGGGGGGAGACCTGTGGTGGCCCCTTTTCCATTGCTGAAAATGCCTCCATTTGAAGGTCCTGGAGACCTTGTGTCTTCATCTGAAGGATGCCACTTCTGGGAATTGGGCCCAGTGGTGGAGGGTTGTGACAAGCTTGCAACTTCTTTCTCTGATAGTTAAGACTGAACCAATAATGAGCCCAATTCTGGCCTTTCTAATTCACAACTCTATCCCTGCATTTCAAAACATCTCTACAGGTAACCATATGAATAAGCCCCCTACCCACCCACTGTGTCAATTAAGCATTTGTGCAGGCAGTGTCTTTTTCTTACCACTGGGTGGCCACAATTCTTGAGCCTTGCCAGTTGCTGAAGATATATCTACTTCAATCCAAAGAAAATAGACACAATCCTAGCTGTACTGTACGTTTTTGCTCCGCATCTCTCTATAATTATTTCCTGGCCACTTATCCCCAAATCATCATCATAAACAACAACAACATGCCAATTCTTAGACTCTTGGAGATCTTTTAAAAATATAAAAAAGAAAATACAATTTTGGAACGGAAGGAATGATGCAAAATGTGGGCATTTGCTTGATATTTCAGTTGCAGGCTTTGCCCAAGCTTGGTGAAGAATGCACACAAGCCAAGGCCTAACCTTTAACGCAGGAAGTTATCACTGGTGCCTCAAATACTGGACGCTGTTTCGATACTAGTAATAAATACTCATCGCTTAAAGGAAGCTAGGTATTTTGCCCTTATCCCAAAGGGGCTGCTTGCCTAGGCTTAGAAAGGCCGTAGCATGCTCACCTTACGAAAGAGATGACAGCTCCATGATGCTCTCAGCCACCATATGTTCATGTTTATTAGCAGTTTATAAGAATGCGAATTTTGCCTGTGGGAAATACCCGGCAGCTCTGGGGTTGTGTAAACTAATGCAATGCAGCTTTTATCGTGCATATAACTGAATTTAAATACCTCGTAGTAAGCATAAGGGGATTCTTTCCGCTTGCGCTTATTAGATGTAATAAATGCTGCGCAACTGGAAGAGGCGCAACATTTGAAAAGCCAGCGGTGATTCATTGCTCTATCATTCTATGATCTTTCTAGAGCAGGCAGGCAGGCAGGCAGGCAGGCAGGCAGGCAGGCAGGCAGGCAGGCAGGCAGGCAGGCAGGCAGGCAAGTGTTTAATAAATAAAGGCAGCAATCCCATTCAGATTTACTTGGGAGTAATACACACCAAAAGGGACCCAGGTGGCGCTGTGGGTTAAACCACAGAGCCTAGGGCTTGCTGATCAGAAGGTTGGCGGTTCGAATCCCTGCGATGGGGTGAACTCCCATTGTTCGGTCCCTGCTCCTGCCCACCTAGCAGTTTGAAAGCACGTCAAAGTGCAAGTAGATAAATAGGTACCACTCTGGTGGGAAGGTAAACGGCGTTTCCGTGCGCTGCTCTGGTTCGCCAGAAGCGGCTTTGTCATGCTGGCCACATGACCCGGAAGCTGTACGCTGGCTCTCGGCCAATAAAGCGAGATGAGCGCCGCAACCCCAGAGTCGGACACAACTGGACCTAATGGTCAGGGGTCCTTTTACCTTTAATACATACCAAACGCATTAGGACTGACGTCTGATAAAACATGCATCCAATTGTGCTGAAAATAAGTAGGTTTTGTGTTTGCTTGGCGGGGGTACGTGGACGTCATTTGCTAGTGTTGCCTAAATGCAAATAATTAAAGTTAACTCTAATTTCTGTAGTTATTTTTGTGAGCTAGCCACTCCTGCCCATTTGAGAGTGGCTGAACCTCAGAGTACTGCCCCATGAACCTCAGTCTGCCCTCATCCAGCCCTGATAGAACTCGGCAGGGAGCAAAATTGGGGCAAAACTGGAATGCCGTGACCCTGCCTGCCACTGGCCATTGGCTCCACCTACTGTTGACCTCCACCCTACCAGTCCCAATGTACACCAGTCGACACTGCTGCTGCAAGCTATTAACTGGTTGTATTTCAGTTCCCAAGAAGCTAGAACCAGATTAGTTGAAGCTATAAGTCAGATCTTCGCAACTCGTGACCCAAGCCCCACCCAGCAAGGCACCATAAGCTCAATAAGCCTATTTTGTGTGCCTGCCTGGGCTTGCAAAATCTGTGAAAATTACTGTTTCTGATTGCCATACAGTGCTTATCTTTAAATGCTATGGCGATCTTTGATTTGATTCCCCCCCCCCTCTTTTTTGGCAGTGGAGTGAGCCAGTGAAATAAAGGTATGGACTGATGCATAATGACAATAGCTGTGTTCTTATATGCATCCAATATGGAAACTATTCCAGTTAAACCAACAAAATGTCCTTCCAAGTAAGCGTTTTTAATACCAGGATATGAGATTGCTCGTAACAATATATGTTTGTTTCCATTTTATTTATAGCTTTTCTGAATTGCCCTTAACTTGCCATGTTCAGCTGGAGTGTTTTGACGCAGAATTTCTACGAGTGGTTTCTCTCAAAGTAGAGTTGTCTTCCCATTCTTTCAACAAAAGTTCCCTGGATAGTGCTGCATATGTCAGCGAATCATTGACTTTGGGCCTGAAATAGAGCTATCGCTCCTTACTTCAAAAGCCGTTTTTTGGCAGGCAACTTATATGCCTTAATAGAGAAGCTGAAAAGGTCTAAACCATAGATCTTACCTTTTTTCTTTTATGGGCTTCCAGGCAGTCCAGATCTAGTTGTAATTAATGCTTCAAACAACAGAGGTGAGCAATTTACATAAGTGCAATGGTTAGGAAGGCACTGGTGACATCTGTAGACATGCACATCGGTGTACGTGCCCTTCCACAAAAAAATTCTGGATTGTCCAAACCCCACCTTAATGTTTTTGTTTCGTTTGCTTTCAAATCTGTTAGTGCAAAACCTGGTCAGTTTTTCACTGAAAAAAATCTGTGGCAGGAGATCAGCCTAATGGGGGTGCGGCATTCACACAGGGACCCCCCGGTCGTTTAACGGACTATTGATCCCTGTGCCACCGCTGTCCCGCTGCCACCAACCAGGTACTCCCTGGTAATCACTGAGTCCAGTCAGGTTTTTAAAATTGAACCAAAAAGAACAAGTTTATTTTTTCACTCAGTAACAAGCTTGTGGTTTCGAATACAGTGCTCTGCTTAAGTTCTTAGGTGTTATGATTTTTGTCCAAGCCGAGCGGAAACAGCTGCAGCGAGGCCTGGTCTGACTTTTGCCTGTCTCACTAAGCCGTGAGAAAGTTGCCTTATCTTTTCCTACATGGAATGTTTACGTATCACTGTAGTATCGTAATTCTAGCCTTTGTGCTCACTCTGCTGGCTAGACCTGACGCCGGACAGACGGCTTTATGGCAGCTCTGTCTTATTGATCTGGAGCAGAGATTCTCTCTGCACTATTCCTACAATAAAAGGTTTAGCCTCAATAATGGCTTGTGTGTGTTGTTCTTCATGCTGGGAACAATCACATATGACTGCACCATCGGACTCTCAGTAGCCGGGGATGTGCGCACACGGCTTTGCTCTGGCTTTGGGGCAGTCTCACAAACTGCCCCAGGCGGGGTATTTACTGACAATCTTGTCAATATTTATTCGCTAGTTCCTATACCTTCCTATACCTTCCTATACCTTCCTATACCTTCCTACCCCAAGTTACCATCCGAACTAACCTCCTCCAAGTTCTCAAACCCGAACTGTCTAGGTTATCAACTCAGACTCTCACACACAGTCTGACAGACTAAAGCTCTCACACTGACTCTCCGACTAGCCTCACTCAACTCCCAGACTGAACTCCTTAACCACCCCGGTTCCCAACTGAACCAACTGGCTGAACTACCTGACTCAACTAACTCTAAAAACCTCTGTGCTTAAATCTTATACAGTTAACTCCGCCCCCTGGGTTTTCATTGGACAGTCATTTACAATTAGTTAACTCTTTCCTTCTGGAGAGCCAGTGTGGTGTAGTGGTTAAGAGCGGTAGACTCTAATCTGGGAGACCGGGTTCGAGTCTCCACTCCTCCACATGCAGCTGCTGGGTGACCTTGGGCCAGTCACACTTCTTTGAAGTCTCTCAGCCCCACTCACCTCACAGAGTGTTTGTTGTGGGGGAGGAAGGGAAAGGAGAATGTTAGCCGCTTTGAGACTCCTTCGGGTAGTGATAAAGCGGGATATCAAATCCAAACTCCTCTTCTTCTTCTTCTTCTTCTTCTTCTTCTTCTTCTTCTTCTTCTTCTTCTTCTCATCCCAGTATGACGTCACTAGCATAAGAGGGCAAACGCCACAGGGGGACGCTTCGCTATAAGAACACTTTTGACATCATTGCCCATCATGTTCCATATTCAAAAACTCAAAATGCTTTTATAAGCAGCAAAATATGTATATGAATATTGCACGTGAATTTTCTTGCGTGTGCAGTAAGTTTTGCATCTAGAGATTATTTTTACCCTCATGGATCCAGGGACGGTGCTGCGTATTTGGAACCGTTATGTGATATCAGTGTTAGAAACTCAGATATATACAGGTAAGCTAGGTGCCAAATGGCTCCTTAAACCAGGATTACATTCACCAAAATGCAATGCCTGGTTGCCAGGCATTTTTTCAATACGGCTTTTTGGTTGCTGGAATTCTTTCTGATTGTGCAAATGAAATATAATATAGAACTGTAAAGGATGTGAAAACAGGAAAGATCCAAGGATCTCCAGGCATGCACCTCCAGATAGAGATGTCAGGTGCTATCATGGCACCCGGGCATCTTCACTTGGTCGCAGGTGGCTGGTAGCCAGGTGCAAAATGCGCCCGGCAAATTTTGAACGCTGTGCATTGTACTCAGTAAGTGAGTTTTGCATCAGGAGAAGAACAAAATGGATATCTGTGGCATCCCTATTTTTCTCCTTGTTTAATATGGGACATTTGTTCAGATCTTGGTGTCTACCTGCTAGTAAATTTCTGTATGTAGTACTAAGCCATTTAATGGCAGAGTTCTATTAAGTATACATATAAGTTATGAGTAGTGGCGGTTTTCAAACTGATCGTCATTATCTAAGCATATACTACACAACTAGCTCAAAATTAACAGTTCTACAAAAGAACTGGCCTTTCATCAAGGCTAATTACAATTAACTCCTGCAAAACACATTGCTAGATGCCAAGTCTGAGGGTGGACCTGCCAGCCCTTTCTGACAATATTCTAATTAAGAACATATGTATTAAATGTAGCTAGGTTAGCAAAGCTAACATTGGGGGGGGTGTTTCTAGGGAAACTGGCATTTTGCTACACGTTTGAGGTTTTGTTTCCCCCTCCACTTGTGCAAAATGCAAAACACACCAACCTGCACTTCATTCATAGTGCAATGACGATTTATACTACCGTGACAGCATTAAATTTAATTTGGATTCAGTGGAATCGTACCAGTGCTAAAGCGATCAGGGATTTGGTACACATATACAACAGGAATCTCATATGCCACAGTTGTAGAGTCCTGGGGAATATGAACTGTGAATTTATTACATAGGGGGTTTTCTTCAAGGGTTCATAAGTGTTCTGCCTAGTTCATAAGTAGGACTTGAATTTGCAAAATACGTAAGTGAAATATATTGCAGTACATAATGTGTCAGAGGGACGTGGGTGGCGCTGTGGGTTAAACCACAGAGCCTAGGGATTGCTGATCAGAAGGTCGGCGGTTTGAATCCCCACGACGGGGTGAACTCCCGTTGTTCAGTCCCTGCTCCTGCCAACCTAGCAGTTCGAAAGCACAAAGCGCAAGTACTGTAGATAAATAGGTACCGCTCTGGTGGGAAGGTAAACGGCGTTTCCGTGCGCTGCTCTGGTTCGCCAGAAGCGGCTTAGTCATGCTGGCCACATGACCTGAAAGCTGTACGCCTTCTCCCTCGGCCAGTAAAGCGAGATGAGCGCCGCAACCCCAGAGTCGTCTGCGACTGGACCTAATGGTCAGGGGTCCCTTTACCTTTACCTTTACATAATGAGTCAAGCTCGACTCCTCTTCAGGTACCTCTCAGAATCTTCATCATCATCAATTTTTTTTAAAAAAATTCTATTTTGACAGAGGAGATAGGCAAGAGGGCAAGAGTAGCAAAGGCCTTGTGCAGTTACATGAACCTGCATTATAATTGTGTGCATTTTTGCTTGGACGGAATCTCTATTGATTTCACTGGGATCGACTCCCTTGCAGGTGCACAGGTTTCGAGCCTCAGGTTTAGTTTCTGAAGGAGATAAGGAGCTATTTAATCTCTTTCCCACCTCTGCCATCTATAGCCTCTTGACTACAATCCCTAGTTATTTGATGACTCTCCTGATATGCCCCAATCATTCCTTTTGTCTTTCACCCATGGCAAGCCCACCATTGTTGGCAATCGATATCTGTGCTGCTTCCAGTACCTGGTCCAAATAAGTCCTCGCTGTCTTACTTAGACGGGGGCTTAGCTGTTGTGAAAGCCGATCTCAGAACGGATGAAGTAATTAAAGGGAACCATATGTTGTACAACAGAGACATCGGGATTCAGGTGTGATGTTGTGCAGAATGCACCAACTGTTACTGCGGCTTGCCAGATGCAACCCAATGAGCCTGTGGTACAAGAGAGAAACATATTAATTTACCTCCAGGCAATTGAGGAGAGAGAAATATATGCTTGAGGCCTTTTGTAGAGTATCGCCTTAATACCACAATAATATAGCCTGTACGGTGTCTGGCTTGGACAACAAGGAAATTGATTCTCTCACATTAGTAAATTAAATTCAGAATTCGTGCTCTGGTGCGATAGTGATATTTCATTCTGAATCTCTGCTGGTATAAGGAAGTCATTGAGAAGGCTCCAGGTGATAGTTTGTTTAAAGCTCGTTCTGCTCCAGTTGGTTATATGCATGTGTATCTGGAGGGCCTGGGGAAAAACAAACCAGTGAGTGAACAAGTAGCAAATAAGGCAGGTTTAACTGACATGGTGTCGCCACCCCTCCTGTTGTTGGACTGCAGCTCCCATCATCCTCGTCCATGCTGGCTGGGCTGATGGGAATTGTAGTCCTGCAACTTATTGAAGACACCATGATGGTTACCCCTGTAGTAAGTAGAAATGAACTATCCCAACCCCAATGCAGTATCTTTGCTGAACTCACTTTTACCTTTGCTGGGTACTGGAATCAGAAACGAGTCATCTAGGGTCAAAAACAACTAGGCATGGGGAGTAAGCAGGTGGAGGCAGTAGGGAGGTCCTTTTTTGCACCAAATCAGCACGCCCCTTTTTGCTCTTCAGAGCAGACCCCTACCCTCGGCCTCTTTTTCAGAACCAGATGCCCCACAGCCAATGGCCCGGTCTTCTCGTATCTAGCAAAATTTGATGTTAAAAATCCTGGATTGGTGGAGCAGACGGTGCCGTTTCAATATTCAGGGTAGGGGTATTGATTTTGGATGCATCCTCACGTGGAAAACTCACTGTGGGGGGAGGTCATTCCCTGTTATGCTAATTGAGGGAAGCGCCATACAACATTGGTAGAACACCTGTTTTGCACCCAAGAGGTCCCAGGTTCAATCCCCAGCATCTCCAGGTAGGATTTGGATGGGAGAGACGCCAGTCTTAGAATATAATAATAATAATAATAATAATAATAATAATAATAATAATAATAATAATTTATTATTTATACCCCGCCCATCTGGCTGGGTTTCCCCAGCCACTCTGGGCGGCTTTCAACAGAGCATTAAAATACAATAATCTATAAAACATTAAAAGCCTCCCTAAGAACCCCAGAGAGCTGCTGCCGGTCAGTGTGGACAGTACTGAGCTGGATGGACCAATGGTCTGACATGGTGTAAGGTTCCTAATCTCTAGTTGATGGGAGGTGTTTCTCTCAAGGGAGCTTTCTGAAATGCAGTTCTCCTTTCCTGCTTCATGAAGCAGTGCTGTTGATTCTACCATGCCATTTGACTCCCTGAGTATCAGACCAGGCTTAGGAAATTACGAAAATTATGTTTATTCAGACCTCTTCCGGAAGAGAAGGGAATAGTGGTGTGAAACATCAGCCTCTGCAATTGCCATGAAGCCTCTGGACTGGCCCACTCCAATATAAATATTGGAGTCTGGCATTCTGTCCTTGCCTGGTCAATAGACCATTGCCTTCTGTTTGATCTCGTAGCTTCTCCATCTACTGATCTCAAGGACCTGAACTAGAGATTGAGATTCAGCCAACCACAGCCCTAGCCTGTCCTCCTCTGATGGCATCTCTTGTTGATGCTGCTGTTATTTATTAATATATTATTACTTTATTGGGCAGAGTTTCTGTTCTGCGTGTCCCACTGTGGTTGTTTTTGGTTCACTCGTCCTTGTGAGTTTCTGCTAATTTTGGTAACCTTCAAAACGGGAACCATCCCTCCGAAGGTGACACTCATATCTGTGAACTGGCTATATAGGAAAGGCGGTTTTTAATTAGTTTGGAGTGTAAAACATTTATGTAGGATTTCCCAACAGTGGCTGCTTTACTGTTGAGGTCAGAAAGTGTAATTTTGTTTTAATTGTGCGGAGGTCCTGTTTTCCGAGTCGGCTGTAGAGCCATTATAGTAGATGATTATGTGGCAACATATAATTATGTTGAAGCAACGTTTTAATAAAGGAGATGATTAATGAAGCCGGTGATTGAAGCCTGAGTCACATCAGGAACTGCATGTGCAGATTCTGAACATCCTCTACACTGTGGAGTAGAGAGGGAAAATTGGCTTACTGTGAGGTAAAAGAGAGGGATTTTGCAAAGGAATTCTCTCTGTGGTAAGCTGACAGGAGGAAGTCATGACACAATGATCTTTTCTGTCCAAAAAAAACGACGAGTGAATTCTATGGGTAATCCAAATGTTAGATGGACCTTTCCTTCCATGTAAGAGAACATTGTTATGAAAGCCACTCCCCACACCTATGGCTGCCTTTCTATGCTTTGTTCATGGTCCTGGTACCCAGGGGCAGAGGAAGGGGGTGGGGGCGGTGCACCCCGGGTGTCATCACTGAGGGGGGTGACGTTTGGCGTGCCGCCTGCCCACGACTCGCAAGCATACCCCGAGCCGTCGGGGGAAGGGGCGGAGCTGCGCCGCCTTTCCGGCAGCCTCCCCCCTTCCCCCTTTGTTTAGACAACTCATGGTTCACCTTGCTATCTGCTGTGGCCGAAACATATGTAATTATTTACGGTAATTAATCTCAATGCAAGGGAAACGCCAAAAATAATGTGATAAATATAAATATTTACGTAGCGTTCGCTTACTAAAAAAGCTATACCAAACATTGCTGTATTCACTTGCATGATTTCCATACCTGACGTCTAAAGAACATGTGAGCTGTGGGAATTTCTGCTCCCATTTCCAGTGGAATGTACCAATATCTCTACCTATTATACAGTTTTCTGAATCATTAATACAGCCTTTTCTGTCTCAGGAATAATTTGCCCGCATTTAAAATATAAATATGAGACACTCTTGGATCCTTTTTTGAAGATTAACCTACTGGAGAGAACTGGAAAGTGCTTACACTACTCGAGTATTAACATTAATAGCCGTGAAGCTTTGAAAAGTAACTTCAGAACCAATCTGTTATCATTTTAATTAAATGACAAAATGCCAGAGTAGGGAAAGAAAGAATAATGATCACTTACCCACTTCTGCTTTGGGGACCCTCAGAGACCAGCTTCGTTGCCACTAGGTATGAGCTGATTCAATACGTTGCCCTCCCTTTTATGTATGTGGTGTGGATTTCCCCCCACAGGTCGACACAGTTGTACACCAGCTTTCTGCAGCTTTTGTACTCTGGTCTTATTCCTGTGAATCGACTTGGTTATCCTTCTGATTGCCATTTGATCAAATCATCAGCTTGCACTTTCATTGGCCAAGCTTCTTCCCTGTTATGTTTTAAGCAACCATTTGAGGCAGGTGAGTTACTTAAGTCCACCCTTTGAGTTTCATAGAATTCATAGAACATTCATGGAGTTGGGAGGGACCCCGAATATCATCTAGTCCAGCCCTCTGCAATGAGGGAATATGCAGTTGTCCTGTACGAGGATTGAATCTGCAACCTTGGCATTATCAGCACCACGCTCTAACCAACTGAGCTATTTGACCTCAGTTTCATGGTCACTGAGTGTGGGCTTGAGGTATGTACCTGATAAAGTTCTGCAGAAGGATTCATAGGGTCCCTCCCCATTTATGGAATGCTCTCCTCAGGGAGGTACACCTAGTGTCTCCCCTGTCTGTTTCTACACACCAGGCAAAAGCATCCTTCTTCCCCTAGAAGAAGAAGAAGAAGAAGAAGAGTTTGGATTTGATATCCCGCTTTATCACTACCCGAAGGAGTCTCAAAGCGGCTAACATTCTCCTTTCCCTTCCTTCCCCACAACAAACACTCTGTGAGGTGAGTGGGGCTGAGAGTCTTCAGAGGAGTGTGACTAGTCCAAGGTCACCCAGCAGCTGCATGTGGAGGAGCGGGGAAGCGAACGCAGTTCACCAGATTACAAGTCTACCGCTCTTAACCACTACACCCTAGGCCTTTGCGTCTTCATTTTCTGCTTATCTTTTTAGTGGAGTGGAGTTGGATCTGTTTTACATGTATAAGGAATATTATGGGTATTTTAGGTTGTTTCACCCTCAGTTTTAATGTTGATTTTTGTAAGCCGTTTTGAGTTTCACTTTTTGAAAGAAAGAAAAAGGGGGGCTGATGCAAACCATAAATAAGCAAATAAGCCTTACATTTTGATTATGCACCTTCCAGAGTTTTCTCAACGTTTGCAAACCTAATAACCTTCCGTGAGTGTGTTGGTGCTCAAAGGAAGTGTTAGATGGCAAACGGCAAGTTGCAGAGTTTGTGCTCTGCTTGCAAAAGGGTTTTTAGATTATGCTTGAATATTGCAGCACAGCAGGAAGTAATGTAAATCCCTGATTATCTTAACCTATTAACATTTAACAACAACAACAACAACAACAAATTATTTATAGACCTTCCTAGTGCCCCTATTTTCCAGGGACAGTCCCGGATTTACAGAAATAGTCCTGGTTTCTGATGTGATCCCGGAATGTCTGACTTTTCCTTAAAAAGGTAAAGTGACCCCTGACCATTAGGTCCAGTCGCGGACGACTGGTGTTGTGGTGTTCATCTGGCTTTACTGGCCAAGGGAGCCGGCGTATAGCTTCCGGGTCATGTGGCCAGCATGACTAAGCTGCTTCTGACGAACCGGAGCAGCACACGGAAACGCCGATTACCTTCCCGCCAGAGCAGTACCTATTTGTCTACTTGCACTTTGTGCTTTCGAACTGCTAGGTTGGCAGGAGCAGGGTCCGAGCAACGGGAGCTCACCCCGTCGCAGGGATTCAAACAGCCGACCTTCTGATCGGCAAACCCTAGGCTCTGTGGTTTTACCCACAGCGCCACCCGCGTCCCTTTACTTTTCCTTAGGATGCCCCTATTGTCATTGGATAAATGCTGGAGGCTGTGGAATTACACAACCCCTGAGCCAACAAGATAAATAACTATACAGCTTTTAGAAGACGTCTGAAGGCAACCCTGTATAGGGAAGCTTGTTAATGTTTGGTGTTTTATTATGTTTTTATATATATGTTGGTAGCTGCCCAGAGTGGCTGGGGCAACCCAGCCAGATGGGTGAGGTGTGATAATAATAATAATAATAATAATAATAATAATAATAATAATAATAATGGAACAGGACATTCCTATTTTCATCAGAGAAATGTTGGAGGGTATGCAGCTGCATATGGCTGCCGTTATTCACATATGCACACTGAGGACTACACTCTGTGTGCCTGATAAGTGGATTCTAATAACCCATTAAAGTTACACCATAATAAGGACCTTAAGGTGCCACAAGGCTCTTTGCATTTGTTTTCGCATAGCAGGGTTACACTGTCTTGGTTTTCCCCAAGATTTTTATCGTTTCTGTTAATAATGCTCCATTTATTTGCCTGCTGGATTCAAACTGGAGAGAGGGGGTTGGGGAGAGAGAGAGAGAGAGAGAGAGAGAGAGAGAGAGAGAGATTTACCCGTTGGCCAATTCCACCGCATTGTAACATAAATGCTGCAGCTCTCGCATTAGTTTTCCGTCGCAGCATCTTGGCTAGTTTTGCGCTCCGGGTCCCAGCACAATAGTTGGGGGGTGTTTGCACAGTGACTCAGTTAAGCTTGCTGGTTAATGATGTGCGAGATCTTTGCACTGATCTTACGTTGCGGATTGCTCCCCGTGCCAAAAATTTGCAATCTGTGGGTAAGGGTATGTGTGCGCCTTTGCATGTGTTTGTTTTGTCCCCCTTGGCTTGTTTTGGCTGCCTGTTGTAAGAATTAGCAGATGTTTCCGTTGATTCACGACACTTAGTGCCACCTAATGGAACTGGCACTTCAATTGCCTGGCACCAGATGCTTGCTGGGTAGCGCGCATGTTAAAAGAGCCCTCATGCCGGGAATGCAAATGTTCTTCGGAGGGCCATGGCTGCAAGAGGCAAGGGAGGGGCTGTGGCTGAGCACCAGAGCACATCTTTTTCATGCAGGAGGTCCCGGCGGCATCTCCAGGGTCGGGCTGAGAATGTGCCCTCTCCGAACCCCTGGTGAACCACTGCCAGTCTGATGGACCAATGACACTGTGATAATGGGTGCCACCAACTGCTTAGCATTGTTCAGATGTGCACCCTCCAGCTCTGATCCATGCCTCACATGCTGTAGCTCTCCCCACCTTAAACCCTTTGCAATCCAACACAGATGGGAAGGAAGTAACTGACCAAGGCTAGAGAGCAAGTCTGCAACTGAAAGTTGCTAAACTTGGCAAGTGTATGTTTTGAGAGCCAGTGTGGTGTAGTGGTTAAGAGCGGTAGACTCGTAATCTGGTGAACCTGGTTCGCGTCTCCGCTCCTCCACATGCAGCTGCTGGGTGACCTTGGGCTAGTCACACTTCTCTGAAGTCTCTCAGCCCCACTCACCTCACAGAGTGTTTGTTGTGGGGGAAGAAGGGAAAGGAGAATGTTAGCCGCTTTGAGACTCCTTCGGGTAGTGATAAAGTAAGATATCAAATCCAAACTCCTCCTCTTCTTCTTCTATTCCATTATGTGGATTGGGAACTAAAACTTGCCCACACTTACCTGGAGGTAAGTCTCAAGAACACTCTGTTCAAGAACAGAGTTGATATTAATAATAACACACCATCAGAGAAGAAAGAAGATGGGTCCGTGCTTTGATGAGGAATGGGGGAAGCAGAGGAGTAGGAAGGAAGTGGACAGAGGAATATTCAGGGTAGCAATATTCAAGGTAGTGTTGGGGTTGACCCATTGCATATGTTGTGGAGAAAGAACAGAGTCTCTCCAGAGAGAACAACTTTGGACAGTGGAAGGGAGCTGGAGGAGCAAGGATCACGGAACTGGCAGCTGAGGGAGCAGGGATCACCTCTCAAGAGACCAGATTTAGCTAAGAGGTGACTAATTAATTGCTCAACCTAACCTAGGTTTATAAGCATTTCATGAGCCCTGCTTGATGTATGAGCTTTTCATGAGCTCTATTTCATGAGGATCAAATGCAACCATCCGTCCAGTTCAGATTGTAGTGATTCATCATTCATGCATTTGCAGCATTATTTCTCTGTGTTACTTTTAACACACTGCGCCATGTTTATGTCCGATCCGTACCATAAATGAATGTATAAAGCAGCAGCTGTAGCAGACTTCAAGCTCACATGAGGTTGTTCACTTGAACCCCGAGAAACCCTGAGATGGCAGAGAAATTCCATTCTGTTCACTTTCAGAGACAAACCTGCCTAACTCACACTTTCTGAAACAACACAACCATCCTTCTAAATTCACATTTCCCCCTGAATTTTGCAGTGTTGTTCTGCATGTACAAAATGCATGTATTAACTTGCAGTGTGCATATAAATACACATATTAGTGAAGATAAACTAATATGCAGTATATTAGAGAAAATTGCATGCAAAATGTGTATATTTCTCAAAACTGCATGCAAAAGTGTGTTTACGATGATAAATTCTCACCGAAAGTATGTGAGAGAGACACACAGACAGAGAAGGGTGAGCGAATTAAAGGAATCATTGGCATGTGTCCATTTGACACTTGTGGTTTAACTTTTCTCTGTGCTGCTTCCATTGATCTTTCTCTCTCTGCTGATGGCAAGTGGAGATGGGCAGAGTTAGCTGTGGATGGTCTACCCCAAATCTGGTGCTCTCCAGATGTTTTGGACTCTAACTTACATCAGCCCATGTATCATCTCAAACACCATGAGTGTAGGCAAAAAAGTAGCCTTTAGTCATGTTTCTGTTCACACAGGTAATCTTTCACAGGGAGTCTCCTCTAATGTTGCTATCACTATCAAGTGAAATGTGCAGCGGCGATTGTAAAAGAAGACGAAGAATTACTATAGAAGAGGTTTGCATTTTGCCGTAGATGTCACGCTGTGTAGATTCTTGGAATTAAATAGGATGAGGAAGGTTAATTGCAGTATTAAAACACAGAGGATCATTTAAATACCGTCCACTTCAGTAAATACAGTTTATTAGGATTGCCTACAGTAATTAATAACAAAACATGATCAAGAGGGATGGAGCGATGCTCGTTTGAAGGAAGGTTGTAGCGTGTGGGACTTTTTAGTTTCGAGAAAAGGAGAGTTAGAGGCGACATGGTAGAAGTTTATAAAATTGCACATGGAGAAAGCGGATAGAGAACAGGGAAAACTGTAGTTCGAGTTAAGTGCCTCCCATCTGGGGAAGTCCCAGTGATTGATGTGCATATATTTATTATTTTTATTTGCAGGAACTACAACACAGATACAAACCCAATTAGTGTCTGTAACCTTCCACATATCTAATACAATTAGACAGCCTTATTCAGTTATTAATTAACTCCAGGAAGGTAACAATGGGGCTTCCTCCAGCAAGTATCTTCTACTGCCAATTGGATTGAATCTAATTGGATCTACACTGGACCAGTTTATATTGTTTCAGCCTGAATATGTGGACAATCTGCTTGGAGAAGTCCTAAGAAGTGTCAGGACCCAGAAGTGTTAAACATCTATGACCCAGTGGCAAATATCTCCTTTTTGGGCAAGGTGTAGTTTAGCTTCAGGCATGCTTGGAGGAATATGATTACTTGAATCCTTTCCAGTTGGCAGAAGGCTGAGGAAATGCCATCCTGCTGGTTCACCTTGATCTCTCAGTGGTTTTTGATACTGTTGACCACACTACCCTTCTGGCTCCCCTCCCACCTCCTGGGCTCTTTCCAGAAAGTAGACATGGGGGGCTATTGTTTTGGAGTTGTCCTGCAGAGTCTTCGTTGTTCCACCACGGGGTCGGCAGCCTGGAAGAGGGCATTTTCTTTGGCAGCACCCTAAAGTTGTGGAACTGCCTTCCCACAGAGGTGCGTCTGATACCTACATTGGTGCAGCTCTAAGCAAATGCTGAAAGCACATCTGCTCACTTACGATAGAGATGCGTAATTTGGGGACCCACCTTAAGGTAAAGGTAAAGGGACCCCTGACCATTAGGTCCAGTCGTGACCGACTCTGGAGTTGCGGCGCTCATCTCGCTTTATTGGCCGAGGGAGCCAGCGTCCAGCTTCCAGGTCATGTGGCCAGCATGACTAAGCCGCTTCTGGCGAACCAGAGCAGCGCACGGAAACGCCGTTTACCTTCCCGCCGGAGCTGTACCTATTTATCTACTTGCACTTTGACGTGCTTTCGAACTGCTAGGTTGTCAGGAGCTGGGACCGAGCAACGGGAGCTCACCCCGTCGCGGGGATTCAAACCGCCGACCTTCTGATCTGCAAGCCCTAGGCTCTGTGGTTTAACCCACAGCGCCACCTGGGTCCCTTATTTTTGTTATTTTAAACTGTTACAAACTGCTGTTAAAACGGCATAAAATTGTGTTTTCGTATCACTGATGCATTTTAAATATAACCTACCCTGTGACCTTAGAACAAAGGATGAGCAATAGTCATAATCATAGTAAAGGTCTTCGCTGCGCTCACTTGTCTTTGCATTCTAGTTGACCATTGCGACCCACCTGCCTCTCTGGTGATGAAATGGCATTGCGGTGCTCATGGGCAGCTCACTACCTGTGCCCTTTGTCATTTCATGCCATTTCCGTCCTTAACAAGATCGCCCTCTTGTTTTACTGCTAATGCCTATCAGAAAGCTTGTTTCCTATGACTGGTTACCTTGCAGTCCCTCCTGTTCAGACCTTCGGTGCTGAACTTGCCAATCTGTTCCACACCACTCTTTCTTTTTTCCTTTTAAAGAGTGTGCTCTGACCCCATAGATGTCTCCTAGTCAGCTTAGCTGTGTCCGTACCTCTGTATACCTTTGAACATCATCAGGAGGGTTCCTAGGGGCCTGAGGCAGTGAGTGGACTTAGCTCAAGGGCAACCTGTGAAAGGGTCACCTGTCTCTGGCCACACCATAACTAGTAGAGCCTTTGTTTCTTGACAGCTCACATTCTCACTGTCAATGACCTGTAAAGCGCAAAGAGGCACACTTGATCTGCAGGTCACGCTGAAACTCAGGTAGCTGCTTTTATTTGCTCTCCCTTCCTTGGAACAGGTAATTATTTTCTTCCACCCTCCCTTTATTTTGCATCTACTTTTCTCATTGTCCTGTTTTTTTCTGCCTTTTAACATGTCACTCCTAAAACCAGTCTTTGCATCCGAGATCCCCCAACCCTGAGTATTCATTCAATCAATCATCCATTCACAGAGTCATAGAATTTTAAAGTTGGAAGGGTCCCCGGAAGTTCTAGTCCAGCCCCATAACAATGAGCATGCGGTCTCCCATCCAATTTGAAACTGTACCGGACCCTGCTTATCTTTGCAAATGTGCTAGCAGTTTTATTGCTGAACCACAAGGAGGTCTATCTATATCCTTCCCTTCCTCCCAAAGGTGCCCAAGCCGTTATGGCCTCCATTTCACTTTCCTGCCTAGTGAGCCTCCTCTTTCTCTCCATGTGAGGCATTTTCTCTCTTGTCTCTCTCTCTCTACAGTAGGGCTGTCTTACCATTCTGCATTTCTGTACCGGCGCGCCTAGCCACAAAGCTGCTTCGCTCAGTGCCTGCCAATTTGTGTAAATAAATACTTTAATCAAAATAATTGCGTGTTTCTTACTAAATCCCCTGAAGTAAGCAAGGCAATATTTGTGTTTCTGAAGGAGCAGTGTCCATAATCGTCTCCCCCACACAGTTCATACAAAACAGTAAAAGTTGTTTGCAGGGAAACTGGAATCCTGGTTTCTAAGGAAAGCACAAACTATCGTTTGCTGTTTTGGGTGATGTTTTGCTTCAAACCAGGAAAGGAGGGAATGGATCACCATGTATGAAGGGAGGAAAAGAAGTGGGTAACTATCAAACTCCTTGCTTGAAGGCTGCCTGTCCTGGGCTGTTTCCACTGTGGTCCCGATGTGATCAGTCCCATTCAGCTCAGAATTAATAGTATTTATTTGTGTGTCTTGTTTTCCTTCTCCGGTGTTGTCTTCTCAGTTTCTTGCCATGGCTGGATCTTAGGAAGACAAATTCATTTGTAAAGAGAGGGGTAAGGTAGTCGGAAGCAAAAAAATAAATAAAAATAAATCTGTCCTGGACTCCTCAAGCTGGAATGAGGTCCCTACAACAGTCTGTTTTTACAAGCAAGTTGTCTTGGGTACTCTGTGCCTGGCAGGAGGACATATTACATCTCAATTAGGAGCCGAAGATAAATGTGGTCCGGTAAATGGAGGTCACGGGGTTACAGTCGTTTAATAGAAGGACTGGAAATGGAAATTGGAGAACGATCAAGGAAATCTTAAAAAGATAAGAACAAGGGAAACTCGATTAAAAGAACCTTATCTTCTCTTGAACTGTTGGATAGCTTTTTGGCATCTTTTAAAAAAGTGCAACCTAGCTGACAAAATAGCATTTTGAAAATAGCAAAAGATAAACTGCAGTGTTTGTTTCCCCATATTGAAACTGATCGCACACAAACAGCCTCACCTTTCTCATCTCTTTTATATCTCATTCCTGGAAACCTTGTGTTCGAAGGCTTGAAACAATTCCTTGTTGATTTTTTTATTTTATTTTTAAGGGTGCCGCTTCAAACAGTATCAGATGTGCAATTAACTCTGTACACGGTGCCTCACTGCCAGCCTGGGGTTTTGTTGAGGGGCATTGCATATATCTCTGACATAAATAAATATAAACAAACAAATAAATCCATCTAGACTATTGTATTTCCCCCTTCAGTTTCGTGGGGAAAAGAAAATGGTCCCGAGAAACACAGGGCAGCCGTAAAAAATAATGGCATGCCCATGGTTACACACCTCCCAGTGATCTTAACACAACTTTTCTCATGTCCTGAAGCCACTGTATTGTGCATTTCGCTGCCTCTGCAATGGCAGCCGGTGTCACAGAACAAAGTGATGGAATACACGTCACCACTTAATGATGTCAAGAAGCCAGACAGGTTGAACTGGATGTTGTGGACGCAGTGGTGAGAATTCACCCCAAAGCTACTGGTTTGGGTTGCACATGCACACCCATATAATCTTGCACTTAAACTGTATTAAAGCTTGTGACCAAATCCATGCTTTGAAGATTGTAATAACTTCAGCAATGTAGGTTGCAGCAACGCATGCAGTCAGCAACTTGGCTTCTCTTTTATCTTCCTTTGTTTTAATTAATGAAGGCAGGTGTGTACGAAGCCTGTGACAAACAGATCTGATAAAACAATAAGTGTGGGACAGCAGCCAGCAAGGGCTGGAGAATTGGGGAGTCTCACCTAATGTGGGTGGAGATAACTCTGGACGCTGGTGGCACTGTGGATTAAACCACAGAGCCTAGGGCTTGCCGATGAGAAGGTTGGCGGTTCGAATCCCCGCGACGGGGTGAGCTCCTGTTGCTCGGTCCCTGCTCCTGCCCACCTAGCAGTTTGAAAGCACGTCAAAGTGCAAGTAGATAAATAGGTACTGCTCCGGTGGGAAGGTAAACGGCGTTTCCGTGTGCTGCTCTGGTTCGCCAGAAGCAGCTTAGTCATGCTGGCCACATGATCCGGAAGCTGTACGCCGGCTTCCTCGGCCAATAAAGTGAGATGAGCGCCGCAACCCCAGAATTGTCCGCAACTGGACCTAATGGTCAGTCCCTTTACCTTTACCTATAACTCTGGTTAAAGCAGGACTGGGGAACCTTTGGCCTCCCAGGTGTCGTTGGGACTCCAACTCGCATCGGCCTCCATGAGCATAGCCAATGCTCAGGGTTGATGGTACATTTTAGTCCATCTTCATATGAGGGAGCACTGTTCCTCCCTCCCGCCCCGGTTAAAGTGACCCACTGAATATGTCACCCCTTGGTGTCCCCCTCCCCCCATGTTCCTTTAACTCACCCTGCCCACCAGCAGTGCTTCAACACAGACATGTCACCAAGACTCATATTTCCTAACTTGGAAATACAAGTTGTGGAGTCTGGTATTGCTTATGCTTCACATGTGGAGCAGACATTACAACCCCTGGATTCTTGTCCGTTTTGGATTTGCAGGCTTGTGGAAGGGTGGGCAAGGATCCTGGAGGGCGAGTTTGGAATCCACCAGGTTTCTGTTCAGCTGATAGCTTTCCTTACTCTCAGCAAATTTTAGTTGGGAGAGCTTCCCTGTCACTAGTTGGTGAGGCACACACACACACACACAGACACCACACACACACTAAAATAAGGAAAAATCCTCCATAAATATTGATGTGGTTTGACTATGTAGGGTATCTAGGAGTAAACTATCCTGAGCAACCAATGAGGGTGGATTTGATTTAAATCATGATTTAAATCACTAGTCAGTAAGAAAAAATCAATGTAAATCATTTTTTTACAGAAAGACTCATTCTTGCTGGTATAATCTTAATATTTACAACCAGATGAAGGTTTCATTATTGGAATAATAAATTTTCAGAATAGTTTTTACAGTTATATCAAAAATTACTGATTTGGTTATACTATTAGAAATACATAGACAGGTAATTAGAGAACTGGGCCAAGGCAAACAGGATGAATTTTAACAGGGAGAAATGTAAAGTACTACACTTGGGCAAAAAAAAAAATGAAAGGCACAAATACAGGATGGGTGACACCTGGCTTGAGAGCAGTACAAGTGAAAAGGATCTAGGAGTCTTGGTAGACCACAAACTTGACATGAGTCAACAGTGTGATGCAGCAGCTAAAAAAGCCAATGCAATTCTGGGCTGCATCAATAGGAGTATAGCATCTAGATCAAGGGAAGTAATAGCACCACTGTATTCCGCTCTGGTCAGACCTCACCTGGAATACTGTGTCCAGTTCTGGGCACCACAGTTCAAGAAGGATACTGACAAGCTGGAACATGTCCAGAGGAGGGCAACCAAAATGGTCAAAGGCCTGGAAACGATGCCTTATGAGGAACGGCTTAGGGAGCTGGGTATGTTTAGCCTGGAGAAGAGAAGGTTAAGGGGTGATATGATAGCCATGTTCAAATATATAAAAGGATGTCATATAGAGGAGGGAGAAAGGTTGTTTTCTGCTGCTCCAGAGAAGCGGACACGGAACAATGGATTCAAACTACAAGAAAGAAGATTCCACCTAAACATTAGGAAGAATTTCCTGACAGTAAGAGCTGTTCGACAGTGGAATTTGCTGCCAAGGAGTGTGGTGGAGTCTCCTTCTTTGGAGGTCTTTAAGCAGAGGCTTTACAGCTACCTGTCAGGAATGCTTTGATGGTGTTTCCTGCTTGGCAGGGGGTTGGACTGGATGGCCCTTGTGGTCTCTTCCAACTCTATGATTCTATGATTCTTCTATGATTCTAATTATGAAATTATTGTGAGGTTTATTAAGTTAACTGTTTATATTTGGACAACTTTTCTGCTGTACTTTATTGGAAGGAGAAAAATAACCATTTCCTTAATAACAATTTAAACAATTTATTTAGCTAAAACAATAACATTACAGCATATGTATCCATGTTTGTTAACTGATGTGGTTAAATGATTAAAAAACAACAACCTTAGGCTGAGTTTTAGCACACATGAAAAACTTAAAACAAATCCTTATTTCCTGATGAATAGCCTTTGGACTATAATGTAACTTAAATAGAAAACTATCTTTAGAAAGATTTTTCCTCCAAAAGCATTTTATTTTAAAAATCCGATTTAAATAATAATAATTTTTTAAAAATCGTGGTTTTTTTTTAAAAAAATATAATCATTGATTTTTATCTACCCTGCAACCAATGGAGATTTACAATTACATTGCTTAATTCAGGAGTAGGGGGCCTGCAGTCCTCCAGATATTTCATGTCTGCAACTCCCATCATCCTTAAGCATTAGCCATGCTGACTAGGGCTGGTGGGAATTGGAGTCCAGCTACAACTGGAGGGGCACAGGTCCCCCCCCCCCCCGACTAAGCTACTCACTGGCAGCTTTCTATATCGCTTCAACTCTTCCATGTTCATCGTTTCCTTCAGAGACAAGAGTGTGCATTAACATAATGGGTAAACTTGACTGGTACTCCCTGCTCCAACCTTAGTAATCAGAATTAATTAGACGAACTAAAAAACCTTCATGCAAATATGTTTTGATTTGCACCAGCTAATGACACAGCTTTGGTTTTTGGATTGCTGAGGTAAGCATTTGTTAGCGTACACTTGAATTCTACTTGCATATTAATAAAGGAACTC
Organism: Darevskia nairensis; assembly: GCA_034642065.1. NCBI lineage: Eukaryota > Metazoa > Chordata > Lepidosauria > Squamata > Lacertidae > Darevskia > Darevskia nairensis. The sequence continues at coordinate 119,855 of JAWWNI010001388.1, forward strand.
ACCTTTTTGGGATAAGGACGCACAAACAGCTTTCGGTCTATTGTTGTGGGTGTTTCTGCCTTTCTGAACACTGGCACTGTTTGTTTGGGATATTTTTAGCTATTTTCTGCATCATTGTTGTGCATTGTGTGCTCCTTTTGGCATTCTTGTGCATTGGGATCCCCATTCAAAATCAGACTTCTAAGCAGTACAACGTACGTTGAAATCATTCCTGCACATCACACACGCAAGTGTTTTTAATCTGTGTTCTCATTCAAATCCTTGGCAGTAGAATGGTTTTCCCCCCCTTGAATTATTCCTGTGCTTGCCTAATTTGCCCAACAACTTGTGCAATCAAGTTTCCAGATATCCGAGGAGAATATTCACATATTCCGTACCCTTAGCTGCAGTCATGGCCAGTTTCATCGTGTGCATTAGCATCATCTCTCTTGTAGAGCAGACCTCTAACCTCACCCAGTCGTGTGCAGAAAGTAATTTATGAGCCAACTGGGCCCCACAGCTTCCTAACAGCAGTTGGCATGGACACCAAGAGCAGGGAAAAGTGCCCTGATTAGACTCCCTTCAAGGAACCATTGCATTGGCATGGATGGAAGGGTTTTAATTTCATTTGTGCCTGTTTCACATGTGGCTTCCATCCCATTTTGTGCCTTCACGTGCATCCATCTCTTTCTCTCTCTCCATTCTCTTTTTAAAACAAAAAAAGGGGGGGCACCTTACAGGTTGAGCAAGGTGGTCCAAGGGCTGCTCCTTACTTTTTATCCCCACCTCCTCCTCCTCCTTTAGAGTTTCACATGTGGCTTGGAGCAGCTGGATAGTACAGCATTTACTGTGTGGTTTGCAAATGCTTGCTTTATAGTCCAGGAAGTAACTCGATGCTAATTGTGTCCTATCCCTTCCTTGGTAACTAGGGATGGGGGACAAATATGGCTGTCCCCATGTGCTAGTGGGAGCTGCCAACTTTTCCCTCTACCATTAACCTTGCAGGAAAAGTTCATAATGATGTTCAGCTACTTCCCATACCATCGGAGGATTGCTTTTCCTACGGAATGGGCCATTGTTAGGAGGTGGTGCACTTGGGTTCTGTGTAGCTGTTCTCTGTGTTGCATCATCTCCACAGGTGGTTTAACATCCTCAGACTCTGTACTGACTCTATCCACCCATTGGCTGTTCATTGGATGCTCCTGGACAGTAAGAATAATGAACGGGCTTCCTGTTTCAGTTAAGGAACAGTACATCTTTTTAGCACCAAATATGTTTCTCTTCTCTTCTCCTAAGCATTTGAGTTTTGATTGGTGGACCCAGGTGGCGCTGTGGATTAAACCACAGAGCCTAGGGCTTGCTGATCAGAAGGTCGGCGGTTCGAATCCCTGCGACGGGGGTGAGCTCCCGTTGCTCGGTCCCTGCTCCTGCCAACCTAGCAGTTTGAAAGCACATCAAAGTGCAAGTAGATAAATAGGAACCGCTCTGGCGGGAAGGTAAACGGCGTTTCCGTGCGCTGCTCTGGTTCGCCAGAAACGGCTTAGTCATGCTGGCCACATGACCCGGAAGCTGTACGCCGGCTCTCGACCAAGAAAGCGAGATGAGCGCCGCAACCCCAGAGTCGGACACGACTGGACCTAATGGTCAGGGGTCCATTTACCTTTACCAAATATATGCTTTGCTGGGTTACACCAGTCTTTTGAGATTACACCAGTGTTAAGGGGACGAAGGTATTGATTTTTATGGTTTGGTTACCTCATACTGCTTAGCTTTCATTATTTATCAAACATTTGTTTTTTTCATGCATTGTAGTGCGTATTTTGTTATGGCCACATTTAAGGCGCTTAGGTATAGTGGCTTTATAACTTATTACTTAACAAAAAATTGTTTACTGCTTCGTCGACTACAACAACCTCTTGAGTGGTTCACAAAAAAACCACACACACACCTAAAGTATTCATTGAAAAACAGCGGCAAAAACGAAACCCTTAAAAACGAGTTGCCATATTTGTTTTTATCAAAACCATACCAGCAGTTTTTTTTTTTTAAACTAACTATACAAGATAAGTTTTTGTGTTAAATTTCCATGACTGGGTAGGCTTTCTGAAACAAAAACGTGATTGTCAAAAGCAATCTTAGTCACAGCAAGTCTTGCTTGAGCCTGAACTTAGGTATGTTCCTGTGTCCTTTTGTAGACACTGGTTCTGGATATCCAACTTTATACTGACTCCTGCTTTGTCCTTTGGTTCTGACTTTGCTCTTCGGTGCTAATTACTGACTTCATGGCCTGGTTCCTGACTCCTCTCGTACTGTTATTCGTGGCACAGCCAGGGAATATCTGAGTGGGTGTTTTGCTTTCGGAATCAGAAAATAAAGATATCTGTGGCACCTCCAATCCTGCCTAAACTCAATGCGAAGTGGAGGCTCAAAAGAGTCGGCTTAGAGAAAGCAGAGGCAGCTTATGGGAAGCAGATAAGTTCTGCTCAGCCTATCCATCAACGAAAGCTGCATTGGCACACTGCCAACAGCCTTAAGGGTATTTTGAATTTGCGCATAAATATGCATAGGGTTTAAATCAGAGATAAATGGACCTTGTTCTTTTTAGCATATGTATCACTTCCTGTTTTACACAGGCCAAAGACAAGGTGGAGCTTTGCCGCTAATTATGGATGCTTCTTCCAGATGACCAGTTTGGGGCACCTCACTGGAGGAATAAAAAGAGGGGAGGTTGTGCACTTATGTGGGATTTTAGACAGTGGGTTCCTTAAAAGCAAAGTTTGCTTTTCTGTAAAATAACGGACGAATGTTTGGCATTTCTTCCGCAGAAGCGTAGCGTTTGCCTTGTATTTGTTTTATTGATACATCAGAGTATTTCTCTGTTGTTTTTCCAAGAAGCCCACTTTACAGTCATAACAAAAATACACTTTGAAATAACACTTCAGCAAGCCTTCTAAGTGGATTTTTAAAATCCCAGTCTTGTATTTGTATTGGATCTGAAGTTGTTTTTATATATGTAATTGTTTTAACCGGTTTTACGTAAGTTTTTATTGTATTGTGAAATTGTTTCAAGATGCTTCATAGGAGCCAATTAATATAGGAGATTAACAGTGACGTTAACTCAGCAGAGGAAACTATATTGAAAACAATATTGTTAACCAAAAGCTTTCCAGGGGAGAGGATGCATGAATCTGTCAATTCTGATTTCTTCTCTGTTGTCAGGTGGTGGTTTTCTGTTCTTCATTGGCTTATTAATTTTAGGCATTTAAAAACTTTTGGAGTTCAGGATTGGTTCAGGGCACCTGGGTTTAAAACAGCTGTACACGAAGGAGACGGTGGCACCATGAAAACCCACTTGTAATACCCAGTCATGCCTCACAGTGTGGTGTAGTGGTTAAGAGAGGTAGACTCGTAATCTGGTGAACCGGGTTCGCGTCCTCGCTCCTCCACATGCAGCTGCTGGGTGACCTTGGGCTAGTCACACTTCTTTGAAGTCTTTCAGCCCCACTCACCTCACAGAGTGTTTGTTGTGGGGGAGGAAGGGAAAGGAGAATGTTAGCCGCTTTGAGGCTCCTTAGGGTAGTGATAAAGCGGGATATCAAATCCAAACTCTTCTCACAGCAGCTCCTTGTGGGAAGAATCACATGCTAGCTGTTTGAAACCTTCTATAAGACTAGGCAGTCTCAGAGAAGTGTTCAGAGGGTGGCATAATCAAAAATTCTCTATTAGCACTGCCCAGGAGCTAAATCTTTCTCCTGTGAATGAGAAATTGATGTACTTAAACTCTTTAACTAGCATCGGCAGCTGAACCCAACTTTCTTTCGCTTCCATTTTGCCCTGAAGCTTTCCTGCTAATATCTCTCTTATTATTTGGTCCTGGACTATCTCTTTTGAAACATTTCATCCCCGAATATTAATGATGGATTAGGATGACCAAAAGTGGTGAAATTACATAGTTGCACTTTCTGGCTTCAGAAGGCGGACTTGGTGCAGATTATCACCGTATGCTTAATGCTATCTGCACTGTTTGGTGATTGTCGTGGCAGTTTTGCCTCTTCAAGGGGGACTGGGAATGTTTGATTCATGCTGCTGAAATCAAACCATTTAAATTCTGAGCGCAACATTCACAGAAGTCAATCCATCACAAAACCTTCAGTTTCATCGTAAGCAAGGAATGGTTACTAAAACTACTTTAGGGAAAAGTGAAGTGAGGCCGTAGAGCAACAGTCCAAAGAAGTCCAATTCGCAGTTTGCAACAAACGAGACACCTTTGTGTAAAAAGGATGCCCCATTCAGGGGTCCAATGGAAAGCCACCGGGTGCCACCTGCAGCCTCTCTCTTTATGTGCATCCATTGAACACTTGCATGGGCAGCTGAATCCATGAAAGACTTTGGAATTGAGGAGCTGTTTGATGGCAGTTGCTTGCTCACACGGATGCAGCCTTCCTCGCGTATAGTTCCATGCACAGTGGCTCTGTCTGACCCTTCAGTGAGTCCGTGTAAGGTGAGAGGCAGAGCCTGTTGTGCTACCTCCATGCCTGTCCATGGAATGCATGACCTGAATGCAAAAACAGACCTTTAGTGAAATTTCAGTGTGTTGAATGTCATGAATGAATGATAACCTCTGACTTGACATATATCACTGATATGTGCTCATGGTATGCATGTGGGGAGATGCAGCTAGTCATGAGTGAATCCATGATAATGATGAAATGGGAGAAGAAGGGAGAAATATGAGAGAAAAAATGGAAGAGAAGAAGGATGCGCATAACCAAAATTTGATCTGATATGTCCACATGCTGACTTGAATGTAACAGTCATATTGTTTAAATCAAGAACACACAATTGCTTCAGAATGCTTTCTCACGTTTCCTTAATGGGGCATCCCTGTGTTTGAAATATTTATGTTTTCTTATCTTCACCAATGATCCTGAATCTCTTTTTTTTTTTCCCTCACATTTTTTTTTGCAGGAGTTATCTATACTGCAGATATCCTGGACCGAGAGACGACTCAGTCCTACTGGTTAACTGTGTATGCAACAGATCGTGGTGTTGTTCCACTCTACACCACCATCGAGGTCTACATTGAGGTTGAAGATGTGAACGACAACGCCCCGTTGACTTCTGAACCCATATATTACCCATCTGTTTTGGAAAACTCTCCTAAGGATGTATCGGTTATTCAGATACAGGCTCAAGATCCTGACTCCAGCACGAATGAAAAGATGACCTATAGGATTACCAGTGGGAACCCCCAGAACTTCTTCATTATCAATACCAAAACAGGTAAGGAGATGTCTTCCAACCTTGTATGCTGTTGACACAATATGTGTAAAGATGATTGGCAGATTTAATGTGTACGTGCTGTTTTATCTCTTTCTGGACCAGTCTTTTGTTAAGCTGTTGCGCATAGGGAGATGCATAGGGCGGAAACCCACATGGTGCTAGTGGCCTCATATTTATCTGTGATTTGCATCCATTCATTGTGTCTATTGAACTTAGGGAAGCAGAAAAATGTCCAACCCGCATCACTGGCGTCAACAAAAGATTTTGTATGATTACTGCACATCTTTTCAGATATGTGCCTTAATGAGAACATAACGAAATCGTAGCCAGACCCTGAGCTACATTTGTCATGGCTTAACTGGGGAAGTCTTCATCAGATGTCAGCCAATCTAGCAATTATGAACTGTCCTTGATGCATGAAGAGAGTGAAAAACTGGTAGTTCTGTCATTTGAGTTGCAGCTTAGAGGTGTCTTTGTCCTAAGAAGTCTCTTGGCTGTGTTGAGGGAAGCGTGGTGCTGATTAGAAGGTCTCTGTTTAATTGGAATTGTGCGGCACAGAATAATCCCATGAAGAAATAGCTCTTAAGGACTCCCACAGTGCTCAGTTTGATGGCTGATGGGTGGTTGTCTTTTTCGTAACTGCCACTTAGCGTTAAATCAACCCGTGCAATTAGTCATGATGTAAGAGTGAAAAATTAAGTAGGAAATCATATAAGTTTGGAAACAAATTGATTTATGCATTAAACAAAAATGCAGATAATTCTCACAGTTTGTGACCTTGGATAGCCTTGGTTTAATGTTTATGTCACCCATGAGTTCAGGTGTTCAGGTGTCCTATGAAATGATACATACCTATTTTGACCATGTGATTGTATCAGCCAATGAACATTTCCTGTTGAGACAGATGTTAGTCTATTTAATGCCTGTAGTTAAAGGATTTCAACCAGACTGAGGAATTCCAACCTCCTGAAATTTGGGGCAGCCCTAGCTTCTGGATTTAACCAGATGTAGCCCTTCTTTTGTCAGTGCTTTTAAGAATAGCAAAGGCTAGCCAGAATCCTTTCTTTACCAAGGGTTTTAAACTACAGTTTAAGCATTTTCTTAAGCGTTGGGGGAAATTCTCCCATGCCTCTGACGTTATTAGACTATCAATGCCTCCTCTAACTGCACCGGTATGCCTGCCCGCTATACAACCTTGAATTTTGTATTTTGATGGGTGTCTATACAAAGACTTTCTCTTGTTATTGGTTCACTCTTGAGTCTGATTTCAAGAGATGCTGTTAAAACCCTCCCTTGGATTCTCCAAACGTAATAGATTCTGGAAACACATTTGAGGTTTTGCATGTAGCCCTGTCATTTATTTTGCTTCTTCATTAGTCTAGAAAGCCTTTCATAGTACTACAGATGCAAATTTGAAACTGTGAGGCACACCACATGTACCTACAACTTGAGTTTTCTGAAATGAAGTCTTCACAAACCAGTAGATATTAGCGATGTTCATCAAACATGCAGGGCCACGTGGCAGAGATCATGTTTTGAACAAGCTTACTCTGCAAGAGGTGTTTAGATCAACCCGTTCATGGGGTTGCTTTGGAATGGAAGGGACCAAAGCTAAATGGCAGCGTGGTTTTTGAGCATGTAAAACACACACAAAACCAACATGGGTATAACCGTGTTGCCTAGAGTGATTGTGAAATCTCCTTTCCTTTTTAAGAAGGCAGGTTGGGTATCTGTCAGGTATGTCTTAACACAGCGGTCACCGTTTGCTTCTGTATTCCTGAAGAGCCACCGATTTCTCCTGCAACAACCACAAATTTTATTGTACGGCCACAGACCTGTTAAAAGCAAATTAAAACACCAAAATCGTACAATTTCTGCTAAACAGCAAGCTATGGTACTGATACAAACTTAAGGCAGCGAGAAACCAAGCTAAATTGTGTTCTCCAGTTCCTTCATCAGTGAACTGCCATGGATGTGTGTATATTCAATAAATAATAAGTAGATGATAAATAAATAAATAATGCTTTTTAAATATAAGACATTTGCTGATTAAACAATTCACACATTTGCTTCCATATATCAGATATGCAGCATTATAGTGTGGGATAATTCTACAACTTTTGAAAACATTTCCCCCACTCCAGTACATTCCCCAACTGACACCATAGGCCAAAGAAATTATTATGTTTTGAACTCCAGGTCCCTTCAACATTTCCAGTGGTTTTGGATGTTATGTCTTGATTAACATTTGCAGGAGTCAAAGAAGATTGGTTCAGGGTGCCAACTTATCACCCTTGATAAAAAAAGAAAAGAAATGTAAGGAACCTATTTAGAATGTAGCCTAGAATTCTAGATGAACTGTACATCTCAATAGGATTCATTACATGACTCCTCCTTTGTTACTCCCCATCCTGCAGGCTTAAGCATTAACCATGGTCTATGCATAATTTATGCAACCAACTGTCCCGTCACATTGACAAAACAAACACATGCCATTATACTGAAGCCATTAAAATGTGTGCATGCATTTTGCATATAGAGTATTTCCAAGTCAAAATAATGATCAGAGTCAGACCTGTTGTTGTTGTTGTTGTTGTTGTTGTTGTTGTTGTTGTTGTACTAACTTTGGTCATTCCTCTGTGCATGCTTTTTCATCAGCTATGCACGCTCACATTATGTTTTGTTGTTATATTTTAACATGCATAGTCTATATGCTTTAAGCTGCTTTGCATAAGAGGTAAAGGGACCCCTGACCGTTAGGCCCAGTCACGGACGACTCTGGGGTTGCAGCGCTCATCTCGCTT
>JAWWNI010001389.1:0-32500 GCA_034642065.1 Darevskia nairensis
AACACCAGGCAGGCCCCACAAATACCCAGAGATGCATTTTAAATAAAAGGACACGTTCTACTCATGTAAAAACACCAGGCAGGCCCCACAAATAACCCAGAGATGCATTTTAAATAAAAGGACACGTTCTACTCATGGAAAAACACCAGGCAGGCCCCACAAATAACCCAGAGATGCATTTTAAATAAAAGGACACGTCCTACTCATGGAAAAACACCAGGCAGGTCCCACAAATAACCCAGAGATGCAATTTAAATAAAAGCACACATTCTACTCATGTAAAAACACGCTGATTCTCGGACCGTCCGCGGGCCGGATTGAGAAGGCGATTGGCCAGATTTGGCCCCTGGGCCTTAGGTTGCCTACCCATGGTCAACAACAGACCATAACTGCCCCCTACACATGTCATCAAATGATGACTCTGTCCTCAAAGGTTGTAAACGTTTAAAATAAGCCGATAAGCTTCTCTTCCGACGCCCTGTTTGAAAGTACATTGCAGCAGGAGGATTAAAGAATTCTTTTTTCAAGCTTCAGCTAAACCGCTGGTTATTCTCAAGATCCCCCGCAAAGTGCCTGGGGTTCCACACAGAACAAAACCGCACCCGTTGAGGCCTACGGCCTTCTGAGACTTTGCACCAGGGATGGAGAGGCTGTGTGGCCCTCCAAAATATTGGTGGACTGCAATTCCCATCATCCCTGACCGTTGACCAGGTTGGCTGAGGCAGGCAGCATCTAATAAGGACCACTTTCCTGCCCTTTTTAGCTCAGGGCTGGGTTACCTGTCACCCTCCAGAGGGTGCCTGGGGCTCTTTTTCTTATTTAGAATTTATATGCCACTTATTTAGAATTTATATGCCACTTTTTCTTATTTAGAATTTATATGCCACTTTTTCTTATTTAGAATTTATATCCCACTTTTTCCTATTTAGAATTTATATGCCACTTTTTCCTATTTAGAATTTATATCCCACTTTTTCTTATTTAGAATTTATATGCCACTCGGTTGCAGCAAGAACCCCTAAGCAGTTTACAATAAATGTTTAAAGGATCGATGGAAACCGTCGAAAGCTTCCAAAGGGATTAAGATCAACAGCGAAACAGATCAAAATCGCATTATTTATTTGACAAAATTAACTTCGCCTCCCTTTGGGCCACAACTACCCACCTGGGTGAGAACCAGGAATCTGGGAAGTGCAGTTTGTTGAGGGTGCTGAGAAGTTGTTTGGAGACCCCCTCAGAGCGCTACAGTTCCCAGAGTGGTTTAGCAATCAATCAAGAATGGGGGGGGGTCTTTCCTTACAACTTAAAATATACAGTGCAGATGGAGACAAAGTCCTGCTCAGAGTAGACCAATTCAAAGCGACATTCAAATTACATGTCTCTGTAGGCGTGCCTGAGCAAAGTTTTCAACAGGCACGCAAAAAAAATAGGACCACAAAGGCCTTTGTCTAATATCAATTAGCAGAGAGTTCCAGAGAGTAACCCACTCCGAAGGACTTTCTTATGTGACTGTGGTGAGTGCCACATGGATACGGTACCTCTGGAAACCATCTGCATTTTAGATATTTTTTAAGCTAAACTTTGAAATCCTTTGTATTTGCGGGATGGAATCATCATAGGGTATTAGATTACTGCAATATATTCTGTGTAGGGTTGCCTCTGAAGACGGTTTGGAGACTTCAGTCATTGCAGAATTCAGCAACCAGGTTGCTCACTGGAGCAAGGCGGTTTGAGCATATTACACCGATCCTGGTCCGGGTGCACTGGCTCATATCTGTCAACCCTCCCTTTTTTTGCGGGAAACTCCCTTATTCCAATGCCGTTTCCCGCTGCTATCCCGGATTGTTGATCTCCCTTAAATTTCCCGGATCTCAAAGGAAGCAGCTCCTCTCCCTCCCTGCCGGCCAGGGAGGCTCCTCAGCTGCGTTGCTCGGCTGCCAATAAGGAGTCTGAGACCGACTGGGGGCGGAGCTTGCATGCCTTGTGCAGCCAGACCCTCACGCCCAACCAGACAGACAGCCTGCCTGCCGTCTACGCGCTCACTCTTCCGCTCACCTGTTCGCGCGCAGCCTCTGGAGCGCAGGGTGGCGAGGCTACTTGGTGCCATTGCACCACCCTTGAGGCATCCCTTATTTTCAAATCCGAAAGTTTGAAAAAATCCCTTACTTTCAAATCCAAAAGTTGACAGCTATGCGCTGGCTACCGATTAGTTTCTGATCCCAATTCAAAGTGCTGGCTTTGACCTATAAAGCTTTAAATGGCTCAGGACCGCAATACCTCAAGGACCACCTCTTTCCATATGAACCCACCCGGACCCTGACACCATCCTCTGAGACCCTCCTTTGTGTGCCTCCTCCTCGAGAGGTCCGGAGGGTGGCAACACAAGAACGGGGCCTTCTCTGCAGTGGCTCCCCGCCTGTGGGATGCCCTCCCCAGGGAAGTTCGCCTGGCGCCTTCATTATACACCTTTGGGCGCCAGGCAAAAACATTCACCATCATCTTTGGTTGACGTGACATTCATTGCTCTTTTAAAATGTGTTGGGAGGAGGTTACTGGTTTTTTCTTGTTTGATTTTTGTAATTATTATGTAGTATGTCTTTTCTATATCGTGATTTTATCTTGTGAACCGCTCCGAGACCTGCAAGTATAGGGCGGTATACAAATCTAAATAATGATAATAATAATAATAATAATAATAATAATAATAATTACAACAGCAACTTCTGCACACACTTTAGAATAGAATAGAATAGAATAGAATAGAATAGAATAGAATAGAATAGAATAGAATAGAATAGAATTATTGTCATTGTCCCCCTTCGGGAACAATGAAATTACTTGGCTGCTCCATCCACCCAGATAGGGCACTCCACACAAAAACAAAACAGCTACAAAAACACTGATTAAAACCATACACACTGATTAAAACAATGATAAAACATAACAGGTAAGATTAGATGACTTCAGAGTCCAGGCTTCCCATTCAAGGCCGCGATCGCTCTGGAAAAGTAGCTGTTTCTAAGACGGCTTGTTCTTGTTGTCATCGTCCTGTATCTCCGTCCCGATGGCAAAAGTTCAAAGAGACGGTGACCAGGATGCGATGGATCTTTCACTATGTCCAGTGCCTTTCTGTGGCACCTCATGGCATAAATCTGCTCTAAGGTGGAGAGCGAGCAGCCAACAATGCTCTCTGCTGCCTTAACAACTCTGCACAACCCCATCCTGTCCTGGGTAGTACAGCTTCCGTACCACACACAGAAGCCAGAAGTGAGCACGCTCTCAATGGCACAGTGATAGAAGGCAAGACAGCATCAGTTTGATAAGACTCCCCATTGCAAACTTTTGAAAGGTCTGCTGCTGCTTATAAATGGCTCTCTGACACACACACACACACACGTTTTCCGGCATTCCCAAATCTCCCCCCCCACCCCAAAACCCCCCACCCCTCTTCTATTTACTCCTGTTCCCTTAATTATGACAAAGATGACAGCCTTCTAAAACCCAGTGGGCATGTTCCTAATGCACAGGTATTAAAGCTGTGTGGTCGATCTGTTTGTGTATTTATTTATTGAGAAATCCGGTGCAGCTTTGACAGTTATCTGTCTCATTATTATTTCCTCTCTCTCTTCTACTTTCGCTTTCTCTTCCTCTCTCTTTCCTTCTCTCTCTCTCTCTTTCTCTCTTTCTCTCTCTGTCTGTCTTTCTCTAAAGATGCTGGTATTTCTATGCTCAAGAACGCCTGGGTGATGGCGCTTTTACATCCGCAATCTCCATCCTTTCACAGATGCCCTCCTCTCTTCTGAGGTTCGGGGTGTGTGCGCCTCACCCTAGAACGCCCAAAAGCAGGGGATCTAGAGCATCCCTCTGAACGCCAGTTTCTGGGTATCCCAAGTGGGGTCCGTCTCGCAATCTTCCCACAAGAAAGAGCCCCTAGATAGACATTTGATCTGAAGCAGCGCAGCTCATCCAGGCCATCCTTGACCCCACTTGCCCTTTCCTCCGGAGATTAATTAGCAAGGCTTCACTCAGGGGCCTCTTGACTGGGTTTTTGCAAATGATTACCGCAGCTAGAGGACAAGGGTGATGGGTGAAGTCCGCTTGCAAGGCATGGGAGCTACCTTTCAGGCAAGTCGCAAGCCTCACTTGTAAACAGGGACGGAGGAAGCCTCCTCGCTACCCAGGGCGGCGAACGGAGGCATCCCCCTGGGGGCGGGGCATCGTGACATCACGACGCACCGTCACAACGGAGTGCGCATGCACACTCCGGCGCCGGGCAGCTGCCACCAGGAGCAGCGACGGAGTGCGCATGCGCGGCATGTCACGCATGCGCACTCCGGCGCCGGGCCATCGCTGCTCCCGCTGCGATCTTGGCTGAGTGAGAGAGCAACCAATAAAGCAAGCCAGCGGTCTCCGGTCGCGGGGGTGGGGCCCCGAGAGTGTCACCCCCCCCAGGGCGGAACCCGGGGCGGCCCACCCCACCCCCTTGCTCCACCCCAAAACTGGGGCTGACAGGAGTTGTGGTCCAAAATCTCTGCAGGGCGCCCCATTGGCGACGGCTGCTGTAGGGGTACGAGGCAGCAATATCCCCCTGGAGTTAGAGCAGGGGTCAGCAACCTTTTTCAGCCGTGGGACAGTCCACTGTCCCTCAGACCATGTGGTGGGCCGGACTATATGAACGAATTCCTATGCCCCACAAATAACCCAGAGATGCCTTTTAAATAAAAGGGCACATTCTACTCATGTAAAAACAGGCTGGTTCCCGCAACGTCCGTGGGCCGGATTGAGAAGGCGATTGGGCCTCATCCGGTCCACGGGCCTTAGGTTGCCTACCCCTGAGTTAGAGTCTTCTGCCAACCAAAATAAACAATAAAAAAAATCCTTCCAGTAGCACCTTAGAGACCAACTAAGTTTGTTCTTGGTATGAGCTTTCGTGTGCATGGACACTTCTTCAGATACCATGCATGCACACGAAAGCTCATACCAAGAACAAACTTAGTTGGTCTCTAAGGTGCCACTGGAAGGAATTTTTTTATTTTTTATTTTGGTTTGACTGTGACAGACCAACACGGCTACCTACCTCTTCTGCAAACGTTATAGAAATGTGGAAAATAAACAAAATGCATAGGGCTAGATCCCAGGCTTAGTTGAAATTGGGTCTTGTCAAAAGCTATGGGTCAAGTGTAGTCATGACTTGGGGCTGGTCCTGCCTGGGGGCAGACCCGTGCTAATTAATGACCTAAGTAATGTAGGGCAACTAACTCCAATGAGTCTACTCTGAGTAGGACTTAGTTGGATGAAACCCTTGACATTTAAGCCCCCACTTATTTCAGTGGGAACTTAAGCGCTGCTGACTTGCTCCGAATCCAACAGGTGGATGGAGACTGTAGTGTAAAGTACCTTGAGGCGGGGGTGGGGGGGGCTGGCTTGTATCTTGTGCTAGAGCAGGGGTCAGCAACCTTTTTCAGCCGTGGGCCGATCCACCGTCCCTCAGACCATGTGGTGGCCCGGACTATATTTTGAAAAAAATAATAATGAATGAATTCCTATGCCCCACAAATAACCCAGAGATGCATTTTAAATAAAAGGACACATTCTACTCATGTAAAAACACGTTGATTCCTGCAACGTCCGTGGGCCAGATTGAGAAGGCGATTGGGCCGCATCCGACCCACAGGCCTTAGGTTGGTTACCCCTGTGCTAGAGCAGTGTTTCCCAACCTAATCTAGGCAACGGCACACTTGTTTCATTAAAAAAATCTCGCGGCACACCGCTCCTCCCCCACCCGGCTGTGCCGGGTCTCCTGACCCAGAGTTACCTCTGGGATCAGCTGTAGCGCGGCGTCCTTTCTCCCGCCCATCAGCTGGGGCACCAGGTCGGGATTCTCCCGTGAGGCTTCTGTTGCTGCTGCTGCTGCAGCAGCCAAGGGAGCAGCGCCGCCCTGGCTTCCGCTTCGCCGCTGGGCTCCAGCAGCGCTGCCGCCACGGTCCTGTGCAGCCCTGGGCTGCAGGTCCCTTTTTCCGCGGCACATCAGCCGGTGTCTCGCGGCACACCAGTGTGCCGCGGCACACCGGTTGGGAAACGCTGTGCTAGAGTATGGGGTTAAGGCTACAGTGCTGGCCAAGTGAGGGCAGGAATTTGAGAAGGCCACATCTGCATGAAGATTATTTTGTGGGAATGTCAACATCTCCCACTCCTAAAAAACAAAAAAGCATGATTTTTTTTGTAAGTCTGGGAACTTCCCTGCCCTATGGATTCCTCCACTGGGATTTCTTCCCACAGAGTAGTGTGGTTTGTTTGGGGGTTTCTTTCGTCTGCCCCAGATAAAAATCCTCAGAAACCTATCAGAGGTCCTCAGTTTTTAAGCTCGTCTTCACTCATTAACTTGTCCTCCTCCATCAGGGGAGTCGAGCGTCTTCATATAACATCATTGGGGAGGCCTCTTGGAATCCCCAGCAGCTTCGAGACAACTTATTGGGGGGGGGGATGTTTTCCAGGGGTAGAAAGTTTTGAAAAACACCACCTGTGGAGGAAGGGCCATTCAAGGATAACCTGCCCGCTGTAGGAGGACAGGTGTACTTGAAAACCTTTGGGGGTCTTCAATTCCGGTGGGGTATAAACCAGCCAGGCCCGTTGCGAAAAAATCCTCTATAATAATCTCCCTGTGTCCCTGCGTCCGCCGTCCGTGTGTCAGTGGAAATCGCAACTGCGCATGCGCTCCACTGACACACGGATTGGAGCGCAGAGAGGAGGAGGAGCCTCCGAACCTCTCGGCTTCAGCCGCAATGGCGGCCGCTCCCCGCGCGCTGCTGCTTCTCCCCCTCCCTTCTTTCTCCCCGCCTCAGCCGCCCGTGGCGGCGGCGGGGAGGGCGGCCGTCGCCGGGGCTGCCGGTGGGGCAGCGGCAACAGGCGGCTCCGCCATGGTGGTGGCTTGGCCGCCTGAGGCGGGGAGAAGGAAGCGCCTCGGGTCCCCGCCGCCGCCGCTAGCGCCCATTATTAATGGGCTTAATTCAACTAGTAACACATATGTTCTGTAACATGCCTATGAAAAATAAAGCAAAAACTTTACAAAAATCAAGTCCGTGGCCTACAGTGAGTAGGCATAGGCAAACTCAGCCCTCCAGATGTTTTGGGACTACAACTCCCATCATCCCTGACCGCTGGTCCTGTTAGCTATGGATGATGGGAGTTGTAGTCCCAAAACATCTGGAGGGCCGGGTTTACCTATGTCTGGGTGGGCACTGTGGGACCGAGTTGCTGGACTTATTCGGGCCCCGATCCAACGGTGATCTTCTTGGGGCTCTTGCACTAATAACCAAACCGCCTTCAGGATATCAAGGCTTTGGGGTGACCATATCTCAGCATTTCACTGCTGTGGTGCATTTGGCGGCCGGATCCAGTCAGCACAGCTGGACATTTCAGAACACATGGGTGTTGCGAAGCTACATTAAGAGGTTGCTTGGTTATTACTGCAATCCTCTCATCCATAGGCTTCCTCTTTGTAAAGTTCTTGGATTTTCTTTTCATACCTGTGTTCCAGATTTAGTGCCTGGACTTTATCTACTCTTTTGGCATGACACCTTTTGCTCCCCCCCCCCCGAGTTCTCAGTATTGCTTGCTTTGGTGTAGGGAGGGTTGGAGGGACGCAGGTGGCGCTGTGGGTTAAACCACAGAGCCTTGGGCTTGCCGATCAGAAGGTCGGCTGTTCGAATCCCCGCGACGGGGGTGAGCTCCCGTTGCTCGGTCCCTGCTCCTGCCAACCTAGCAGTTTGAAAGCACGTCAAAGTGCAAGTAGATAAATAGGTACCACTCCAGCGGAAAGGTAAACGGTGTTCCCGTGCGCCGCTCTGGTTTCGCCAGAAGCGGCTTAGTCCTGCTGGCCACATGACCCGGAAAAACTGTCTGTGGACAAACACCGGCTCCCTTGGCCAATAAAGAGAGATGAGCGCCGCAACCCCAGAGTCGTCTGCGACTGGACTTAACTGTCAGGGGCCCTTTACCTTTTTTTTTTAGGGAGGGTTAGGTTGGGGGTTTTTTGCAGGGTGCATCTCTTTAAACACCCCCCCCCAAAAAAACCCCACTGAGGAATTCCCCACTCCCACACTAGGGAGGTATCTAGAATACAGAAAGTAAGGAAAAATCTTCCCGATTATGGGTTGTCTTCATTGTCAGTCCTACTCAGAGCAGAGCCACTGAAATTAAAGGCCACAGCTAACCATTAAGTGTAGTAGGTCTACTCCTGAGTAGGATTTAGTTGGGTGCAAGCCATCCCATCCAGCTTTCTTCCCTGATCTCTGGAACTCGGGGAGAGAGATCTGTCTCTTGCGGTATTGTTTATTAAAATTCAGTCATCTCCACATTTGCACTGAAAGAGAGAGAGAGAGAAAGAAAGAAAGAAAGAGAGAGAGAATGAAGGAAAGAAAGAGAATTGGTCAAGGGGTAAGTGGAATGCCCCCCTGCTATTTTTGGAAAGTCTGCTACTTTTTAAAATCTGTATTATCTGAGCCGAAAAGATGCTGAACAAACTTTTAACAAGAGTCAGTTCAATTAACACTCTGTTTCTGCAGAAGGATTTCTCAAAGAGCTTCAGGGGAGTATATATGCCTTAAGACCAAATTACTTGCTGCAGGAACACTGTGCTATTCGTGATTTCGAATTCCTCTGCCTGCTTTTGTCTTATAAACCCTTTTTGCATTGCTGTTCTCTTTGTTTTTAGGGGGCTGGGTGGGGAATTTAGATTACACCTTGTCGCTGCAGACAAAAACAAAACAACAACCGTTTTAATTAATGCCACCCTTAATATGGGGGGGGTGTCGGGGAGTATCCAGCCGGGGAGTATCCGGCCGGGATCCAATTTGACATCCGAATGATCCCGTTTGCCCGTCGTGCAAAATAAAGCAACCGATACACTAAAAAGGACACCAGCTAAACAACCAAATTGTAGAACAGTTCCCGTGAGTTGCTGTATTTGGATTGTGAAATTGTTAAAGGGGGAAGGAAAAAACCCATCGTTTTGTGGGGTAGGGGGTAAATAATTCCACTCCTATCCAGCTTATGACAGGCAACATAGCCTAAATTTGCATCCAGAGAGACCAGAGAGGTACGCACAAATATCCTGCTTCAGGAGGGTACGGGACAGGTGTAATCTAACATTCACTACAAATATGTATATATATCAAGGCTGCACATTATTTTGCCCCCCCTTTTCCTCCCCCCCCCCTCATTTTGGAGTAAGACAGAACGGACTCCTCTGTCTCGCCCAAAATGCTAATAATGTCCGCCTTCTCACCTCATTCGGAGCTATGGGCTTGCTGGGTGTCAAAACGTTTAAGACCATTTCGGTTTCCTTTGGTGCTTTCTCAACCAGTCACCCTTCAGTTTTGATTTGGTGTTCTTTTTTCGTTTCTCCGTTGTGTGGTTGTTTTAGTATTTTTATTATTATTATTATTATTATTATTATTAAAAGCGAAACAAAGCACAATTATTTCCCCGCCCCGTTCCTTATGTCATACAATTGCAGTTGACTTCTATTCTACCACGTTGCTTTTTAATTTCACATGGATTCCGTTTTTCTCCTCTCCCCAACCCATGACCCATGACCCCGACCCATGACCCTCCCACCCACCCACCTTTCCCTCCCTGCCTTAATTCTGACTTGCTTTTCTACGTGAATCGGGGTTTGAAGCTACGAGAACTCGCCCAAAAGGCTACCCCCCCCACCCTCTTCCCCACATTCCCAACCCCTTGCAACCCCTTGCAAATTGCTCCTCTTCCGTGGTAAAATCTGGGCGGGTCCAGGGCAGGGGTGGGCGGGGCATGGTGGGGATAAATGATGACCATAAAGCAAAAACCAAACAAAACCAGCAGGGAGACAATGGAGCCAGAACCGTCCTCAGAAATTTCTTTCCAGCATGGGAGTTCGGTCTCAGGGCAGGCTGCGGGGGCCGCCATTGCCTGGCAAACCTGGACCCAACGTTCCTCTACAACCAGGTCTGTAAAAAATAAAAAACCTTGCACCTCCCTGCTTTCCCCCTTCATCCCCTCATGGACCCTTTTGGTTCTCATCCAGGTCAAATAAGTAAGGACAGCGCAGGGGTTTTTAGAAGCTGACTGGAAACTCTCTCCAGAGTCTCGGGCCAAGAGAAATTCCTCTCAACCTTGATCTCTCCCCGTACCCCCCCCCCAAAAAAACAGGACTTTTTGCACACATAGTGTGTTCTCTTGTCACTGAGCTATACCTCTCCCCTCCGATAAAAGAAAAGCTGTAGAGATAAAATTGCAAGTCTCTTTTCCGGGTGCCAGTCTAGCGTAACATGGCACCTGGCATTGCCTGCACACTAAATTGTAATTTGGTGCTGCATGGATATTATTATTATTATTATTATTATTATTATTAAAAAATAATAATAATAATAACAACTTTTATTTGTACCCCGCCCTTCCCAGCCGAAACCGGGCTCAGGGCGGCTAACAATCATAAAACCACACAACCACAAAACAAACAGTTAAAAATACAAATTAAAACAATTTAAAACTTAAAAGTTTAAAAGCCACCTCATTATAAGTAGCTCACCAACAACCAACGGAATAAAAACGTCAAGGATTACACTTAACCCAACCCAAAAGCCAGGCGAAACAGCTCCATTTTACAGGCCCTGCGGAAGGGTACCAACTCCTGTAGGGCCCTCGTTTCCTGCGGCAGATCATTCCACCATCTCGGAGCCAGAACCGAGAAAGCCCTGGCCCTAGTAGCTGCCAGCCTGACATCCTTGTGGCCAGGGATCTCTAGGATGTTATTATTTGAGGACCTCAAGGTCCTACCCAGGGCATACTTTATAATATTATAGCTGTGAGTCCAAAATGCGCACCTGGTCCTTTAGGGGCACAGTTACCCCATTCAGGACCAGGAGGATAGAGATCCTCCTTTAGGTATAAATAATAATAATAATAATAATAATAATAATAATAATAATAATAATAAATTATTTATACCCCGCCCATCTGACTGGGTTTCCCCAGCCACTCTGGGCGGCTTCCAACAGAACATTAAAATACAATAATCTATTAAGCATTAAAAGCCTCCCTAAACAGGGCTGCCTTCAGATGTCTCCTAAAAGTCTGGTAGTTGTTCTTCTCTTTGACATCTGATGGGAGGGCGTTCCACAGGGCGGGTGCCACTACCGAGAAGGCCCTCTGCTTGGTTCCCTGTAAGACTTGGGCCACCTTAGCAGCATCCCTTTAAAGCATGGGTCAGCAAACTTTTTCAGCAGGGGGCCGGTCCACTGTCCCTAAGACCTTGTGGGGGGCCGGACTATATTTTTTTTGGGGGGGGATGAATGAATTCCTTTGCCCCACAAATAACCCAGAGAGGAATTTTAAATAAAAGGACACATGTAAAATCATGCTGATTCCCAGACCGTCCACAGGCTGGATTTAGAAGGCGATTGGGCCGGATCCGGCCCCCGGGCCCTAGTTTGCCTACCCATGATTTAAAGGGTTATGATGCCTCTTCGAACAGTCGTGGCTTCTCTCACAAATGTTATGGAGGCTATCATTTCTTAAGATGTGCTGAGACTTGTTAGGGGACTTCCTTCCCATTGAGCTGCAATCCCCTGTGAAAAGATATTGACGGTAAAACCGCTCCGGGAGATGAATTAGGGCCTCCTAGCCAACTCTCAGCCTACTTAAGAAACTACATATCCCAGGATTCTTTGGGGGGCAGCCATGGTTCAATCATGGTTGATCTTTACCTCCGAATTGGAAACTGGTTAGTTTAAACTAACCACAGTTTGCTCTTTTCAGATGTTAACAATAAACCATGGTTAGTTTAAACCTAACCACCCAGAGCAGTTTAACAGTGGAAAAAACCCCCACCTTTGGGCACTCTCAATATGTCCTTAACCTGGAAGCCTTCCATGACTTCTGTAGCATCTCCACCTCATGACAGGGAGTTGAGATGGTGTCCAACCCATATTTTCTATTTTGTACAGTCGTACCTCATGTCGCGTACGCTCTGTGTTGCGTACGTTTGGGTTGCGTACTCCGCAAACCCGGAAGTCCATTTCACCGCACGGACGCTTCTGCGCATGTCCGTGCGGTCCGTGTGTGCATGGAAGCGTTCTGTGCAGTCCGTGCATGTGCAGAAGCGCGATATTGCGCTTTCACGCATGCGCAAAATGTACGCCCGGGTTGTGCACTGTTCGAGGTGCGAACAGCACCCCGGAACGTAACCCGGGGTACCACTGTAGTTCTTTTTATGACACCTTCACTCCAAATGTTCTCTTCAACCATACTCTCCCCAGATTTTGCATAAATATGCCCCCCCACCTGCCCAAAAAAGTGTGGCCTCCTTCCTCCCAGTCAGCCATATGATCATCAGTGGAGGGGAGTATCATGAATTGCTTCACACTAAATGTGAACGGGGCCCCATTTTCTCCCCCCATGGGAACATTTCCTTCCTTCCTTCCTGGCCACTTTGCGGGGAGAGTGGTGAAATGCTTTCTTTATCCCCCCGGCTAACTTCAGAATAACGATTTGGGTTCCCTTCAGACTTCGATTCACAGCATTGGTCTTTGTTTTGAACTATGGTTTATCTGTTTTACTTAATTCTGGTTTGTTCTTTCTTTCCTTCCTTCCTTCCTTCCTTCCTTCCTTCCTTCCTTCCTTCCTTCCTTCCTTCCCTTCCCCTGTTCCCCCACCCCACCCCTCCAAGTCCAAGACTCCGTTCAGTCCTCCTGTTATGTTTCCAATTATTATTATTTAGGTGTGTGTGTTTTTTCCATTCATTCCTGCCATTTGTTTTCCACCTGAACACCATTTGCTGACCGGATCTGCTCCGTTCAAGTTTTCTTCCACTTGCTTCTCCCATCCCTAAATTTTTTAAAAAGCTCATTCCTCCTGCCCCCTTTTCCCGCCTGCATTCCTTCACCCTCTCTCTCTTTCTCCTCCTCCGCCCCTTCCCTTCGTTCTCCAAAGTCCGTGTCTCCATTTTGATTCAAAAAAATGGGCTCCATTTAAAACATCTGTAATTTCTCTGACCTGCCACTTGTGGCTGAATTTGGACAGTGTCCCAAGCAGAGAAGGCGATATTTAGTCTCAAAAGGAATAAAAAAAATTTTTGGGAAGAGGCTGAGATTCCCTCACGTTCATACTTCTATCTCTCGAGGTGAACCTGTGTCTCTCCAAGGCGTTGCTGGGCTACAATTCTCAATCGGCCCCAACCAACGGACTCAGGGATGACGGGAATTGTATTCCAGCAGGGAATTAGGTGGCCACAGATTGTCCTCCCTAGTTAAGATCATGTTGGGAGGCAGCAGTGTCGCTGTCAACCCTCCCTTTTCTTGCGGGAAACTCCCTTATCCCAATGCTGTTTCCCGCTGCTGTCCCGGATTGTTGATATCCCTTAAATTCCCCGGATTTCCAAGGAAGCAGCTCCTCTCCCTCCCTGCCGGCCAGGGAGGCTCCTCAGCTGCGTTGCTCGGCTGCCAATAAGGAGTCTGAGACCGACTGGGGGCGGAGCTTGCATGCCTTGTGCAGCCAGACCCTCACGCCCAACCAGACAGACAGCCTGCCTGCCGTCTATGCGCTCGCTCTTTCGCTCACCCGTTCGCGCGCAGCCTCTGGAGCGCAGGGTGGCGAGGCTACTTGGTGCCATTGCACCGCCCTCGCGGCATCCCTTATTTTCAAATCCGAAAGTTTGAAAAAAAAACCTTATTTTCAAATCTGAAAGTTGACAGCTGTGAGCAGAAGCATTTAGATGATAGGCAGCTGCCTTCCACAGAGTCATAACCTTGGGCCATTTAATTTAGTATTGCCCCCACTGGCTGGCAGAGCCTTGCAGTGTTTCAGAGAGGGGCGTTTCCAGTCCTATCCGGTGATGCCAGGGATTGAATCCAGTCCCAAGATGCTCTTCAGCTGAGGTAGAGTGTTCCTTCCCCTGAACATATAAGTCTCTTAACCCTCATGGTTCAGAGTAAAAAGGGACGCGGGTGGCGCTGGGGGTTAAACCACAGAGCCTAGGGCAGTGATGGCTAACCTTGACACTCCAGATGTTTTGGGACTACAACTCCCATCATCCCTGACCACTGATCCTGTTAGCTAGGGATGATGGGAGTTGTAGTTCCAAAACATCTGGGGTGTCAAGGTTAGCCATCACTGCCTAGGGCTTGCCGATCAGAAGGTCGGTGGTTCGAATCCCCGCAACGGGGTGAGCTCCCGTTGCTCGGTCCCAGCTCCTGCCCACCTAGCAGTTCGAAAGCACGTCAAAGTGCAAGTAGATAAATAGGTACCGCTCCGGCGGGAAGGTAAACGGCGTTTCCGTGCGCTGCTCTGGTTCGCCAGAAGCGGCTTAGTCATGCTGGCCACATGACCCGGAAGCTGTACGCCGGCTCCCTCTGCCAATAAAGTGAGATGAGCGCCGCAACCCCAGAGTCGTCCGCGACTGGGCCTAACGGTCAGGGGTCCCTTTACCTTTACCTCAGAGTAAAAAGGGGATGATTTAAATAGGAATATAGGAAGCTGCCTTGCAACCAGCCCACCTGTAATGAGTGGAGCTTCAGGCTGAATACAACCCAGAGAGGTTGCAGGAGGGATTGCTTTGAAATCTTCATAACATTGTAAGACAGGCTTGCTAAATCCGGGGCGGGGGGGGGGGGGCTCTCTTGCAGCAGGGCCCTGGACATTGCAGGGCCCCCACCCAGAAGCCAGTCTTCCCAGACAGTTCCACGGCCTTTAGATCACTGCCCCCCACCCAGTGGGAGAACAGGAGATTTTCAGAATTCCTACAAAATAAAATAATTAAAAAATGGACCCGTCCCTGCCTGCTCCCACCCCACCCTGGAAAAAGCACCCTCTCCTTGCCCTTTTTTGCCCGCCCCCCCTCATTTAAAGGTCTGGAAAGCATCCATCCATCCATCCATCCATCCATCCATCCTTTCGTTCGTTTGTTTCCTTTCTCGAAGTTGCCCATTTCCATGGACTTGTTTTTCCTTCCTCTTATGATTATTATCAATTGTTTTTTTAATTATTATTATTATTATTATTATTATTATTATTATGCCAGGGCTGCGATGTGCCAATGTTAAAACCTACTGCGCATTGGTTCACATCGGCAAGAAAAAGTAAAGAAAATGAGTATGCAGCATTTTTAAAAAGTGGGTTTTCCCCCCAACCCTTAACCCTTCTCTCTGTCTCTCTCCTTCTCTCTCTCTTTCTGTCTCTCTCTCTCTCTTTCTATTTTCCTTACCCATGTGGGCATTTGCAGTGGCCCACAAACCAGTTCCAATGCTCTCCATCTCCTTTCCTCCTCCTCCTCCTCCCTGTCTCTGTCTCTCTCTTTCTCCTCCTCCTCCTCTCTCGTTCTCGTTCTCTCCATTCTTCTCTTTTGCATGATGTTTGTGATTCTGAGAGCTGCATCTATTTGATGGAATCATGTCAGATCTTTCAAAGAGGCTTCGTTAGGGTTTCACTGCCCGAAAACCACAAAAATTTCATTAGAGTTTCTCATCTTTTCCCTGCCGCTGGCTCTCGCCTCGCCGCCACGTTCCCTCTCGCCTGTGAACTCCTCTTGATCAGTTTGGGGGGTGAGGAAAGGAGAAGTGGGGACCCCTCACCACCACCACCCAGAGGGGACACCCCTCTTCAGGCTAGATTTTGGCCACCTCCAGGGAACAAGCCCCCATTCCTTCCCACCCAGCTGCCAATCCCACCTTTTTTTTTAACCTGTCTTAAGTTGGGGGGGGGGGGCTGCGGCAAGAACTGCTCTGTCCCTCCCTTAGGAGCTGTGCACGTTTCTAGAAAGGCTTTGAGCCCATGCAGATGTTCATTGTTGCCCACATCTGCACCAGATGCATATATGTCAACCCTCCCTTTTTTTTTGCAGGGAAACTCCCTTATTCCAATGCCGTTTCCCGCTGCTATCCCGGATTGTTGATATCCCTTCAATTTCCCGGATTTCCAAGGAAGCAGCTCCTCTCCCTCCCTGCCGGCCAGGGAGGCTCCTCAGCTGCGTTGCTCGGCTGCCAATAAGGAGTCTGAGACCGACTGGGGGGCAGAGCTTGCATGCCTTGTGCAACCAGACCCTCAGGCCCAACCAGACAGACAGCCTGCCTGCCGTCTACGCGCTCGCTCTTTCGCTCACCCGTTTGCGCGCAGCCTCTGGAGCGCAGGGTGGCGAGGCTACTTGGTGCCATTGCACCGCCCTTGCGGCATCCCTTATTTTCAAATCCGAAAGTTTGGAAAAAATCCCTTATTTTCAAATCCGAAAGTTGACAGCTATGACCAGATGATCGGATGGGGAAGCCGGCCGGCCGCCCCCTCCCCAATTTGTGGGACTCCCAAGTCCCACCAGCCCCTGCAGCCAGCATGGCCAATGGCCAAGGTACAGTGGTGTCCAAACTTTTTTCAAAGAGGGCCAGATTTGATGAAGTGAAGGGCCGTGAGGGCCGACCAAACCTGTTGACTTTTTTTAGGATTGCAGTTGTTGAGGGTTTTTTTTAGGATTTTACCCCAGGAAATAAACTGCCACAGGGGCCGGATTAGGCCCCCGAAATGGACTTTGGACATTCCTGGCCGTGGATGATGGGCGTTGTAGTCCAGCAATATCTCGAAGGCCGCAGGTTCCTAATTCCTGACCTGAGATGTTCCCTGCTGCATGCAAGAGAGGGGGAAATGTCTCCGTTTTAGAGAGGCATCCCCTCCTGAGAGCAGGGAATGCTTCTTAGATCAGGGAGGAGTAAACTGTGCCCCCACGCCAGAGATGTTGTTGGAGTCCATTTCCCCTCAGCAAACAGGGACGGTGGGAGTTTTAGCCTGGCGGCACCTTGGAGGCGGTGGTGAATTCCCGCCCCTTTTTTTTCTTGAAAAGCAGCATTTTCTGCAACCCCTATCCCAGTGATGGCTAACCTTGACACTCCAGATGTTTTGGGACTACAACTCCCATCATCCCTGACCACTGGTCCTGTTAGCTAGGGATGATGGGAGTTGTAGTTCCAAAACATCTGGAGTGTCAAGCTTAGCCATCACTGCCCTATCCCAATGGGTAGGTGGGTCTTCCTTCCCTTTTGGAAAAGCGACGTGGATGGTTAGGCTACCCTCTCAAGATCGTGTGTGGGTTCTGTGTGCGAAAGATGCACCAGTCTCGGCCTTCCTTCTGATGCCAGGCATGTGTGACCTCACTTGAAAATTGGCATTCCCCTTTTTCCCCCTCTCTCTCTTTCTCCAGTCTTGCTCCCCCTGCCCACTATTTTGTTTCGAGGGGTGTTGTTCTCTGGAGGGGGCCAATCTAGCTTTGCAAGGCTGAAAACCTGGTTTCCGAATTGAGGGACGGTCTCCTTCCCTCCGCCTCCGCCGGAAAGGCGCCTTGCCGAAAGTGTTGGGGAAGGGGAATAGACGTATAGCCCGCCCGCCCCCACGTACGCCGGGAGGGGGCCCCACAGCCCGGAAGCCCCACGCCCAACTCCTTTTGCTCTCTTAAAGATGAGAAATTGCTAATAAATTTTTGTGTCTTTATTTGTGCTGTGATGGGTCTTAAAATCGATCAATGGACTCCTGTTGCTATGAAATACCGCTTTTATGTCTATATTCTACATATCGTTTGTGAAAGTAAAATTATTTTTGAAGTTCTGTTTGTTTGGTTTTTTCCTTTATCGATTGATTATCATTTCTCGGTATTCTGATGATTTTTAATTTCAGCTTCTTCTTCTTTTGTTTTGTTCCCCCCCCCCCCTTTAAATGAAGGAACGACAACAAAATGATAACCGCTGAAACCCCATCTGTATTTAAAATCTCTTCTGCTCTTCTTTTCCCCTTATCTTTCTTTTCTTTTTCTTTTTTCCCCTTCTCTCTCTCTCTCTTTCCTTTTTCCTTTTTTTATTTTGCTTTTGTTTTTGTTACCTCTGTGCCTTTTGTCCGCAGTCCGCCGCGTGGCCCCCCGCTTCTCCATCCCCCCCTCCAGCCACGAGATCATGCCTGGGGGCAACGTCAACATCACCTGCGTGGCCGTGGGCTCCCCCATGCCCTACGTCAAATGGATGCAGGGGGCGGAAGACCTGACACCGGAGGACGACATGCCCGTGGGGCGGAACGTCCTGGAGCTGACCGATGTTAAGGACTCGGCCAATTACACCTGCGTGGCCATGTCCAGCCTGGGCGTCATCGAAGCTGTGGCACAGATCACTGTGAAATGTAAGCAGGGCTTTCCGGCCAGTTTTCCTGCTGTCCGTCAGGTGCTTGGCATGGTGGGGGACGCCTCTTGAGTCTCCCCAGGGGGGTCTTCACAGCCCTCTCTGCTCTCACATGGCCAAGGGTCCAGTCCAGGGGTCAGCAACCTTTTCCAGCTGTGGGCCGGTCCACCGTCCCTCAGACCATGTGGTGGGCCGGACTATATATTTTAGGGGGGGGGTGAACGAATTCCTATGCCCCACAAATAACCCAGAGATGCATTTTAAATAAAAGGACACATTCTGCTCATGTAAAAACACACTGATTCTCAGACCGTCCGCGGGCCAGATTGAGAAGGCGATTGGGCCGTATCTGGCCCACGGGCCTTAGGTTGCGTACCCCTGGTCCAGTCTGATTAGCAGAGGCAGGGAATGCTGTGCCCTTCCACACACTGCCGGACTCCAGCTCCCATCAGCCCCCAGCGAACCCCTCATTGTGAAGGATGGTGGGAGTGGGAGCCCACAAGATCTGGGGGTCATTGTCGTTCATCATCCCTTGCCTCCGTTTGCATCAGGAGCCTCAGTTTCCCTCCCAGGTGGCAGGACTGTTGCTTAAGCACCCTGGCTGTTTTGGCTTCCCGGCTTGTCCCTTCCCTTGCGTTTGCACGCCTGCCTGCTTTTTCTGCATCGCCCGTCTCTCTGTCCGTTGCTCCTCCTTCCTTGATCCTTGGCTGATCTGGAGAGCTGGACCAAGACTTGCTTCCTCCGGGGCCTGGAGTGGTGCTGCCAGGGCAGAACGTTTGGGCAGTGGTCAGGCGGGGCTGCGGTTCCCGGCTCAGCCCGCTGGTAAAGGTCAAGGTCAAGGGACCCCTGACCATTAGGTCCAGTCGTGTCCGACTCTGGGGTTGCAGCGCTCATCTCGCTTTACTGGCCGAGAGCCGGCGTACAGCTTCTGGGTCATGTGGCCAGCATGACTAAGCCGCTTCTGGCGAACCAGAGCTGCGCACAGAAACGCCGTTTACCTTCCCGCCGGAGCGGTACCTATTTATCTACTTGCACTTTGACATGCTTTCGAACTGCTAGGTGGGCAGGAGCTGGGACCAAGCAACGGGAGCTCACCCCGTCGCAGGGATTCGAACCGCCAACCTTCTGATCGGCAAGCCCTAGGCTCTGTGGTTTAACCCACAGCGCCACCTGGGTCCCATTTCAGTCGGCTGGTACAACACCCCAACCCCTTTGCTCGCATGCATAGAGAAAGCATGAATGAAGCGTTCAGAGATGCATCTCTGTGTGACGTCACCGCTAACCATCTGTCAGTTCCGCTTCTGCATGTCTTCCAAATTGCCCGGGAGGCTGCTGCATGATATCAAAGCCCTGCGCTTTTCGCAAAACTCTTAGATGTGGCCCAAACACCCCTTGCATCCGTTCTTAAGTGTGCACGGGTTTCCTGTGAATTTTGCACGAGCCTCGTGTCTTTTTGTGTGACGGTTTACTTACACTAACGTTCGTTTTTTTGAAGAAAGCATGTGGCATTTTTTCAGAGCGGCGACAGCAAAAAAAAAAGGCAGGCCTCTGCCCCCAAGGAGATTACAGTCAACAATTTGACACAGGGATAAGAGGGAGCTGGGAAACGAGGAACGACCGGGAGACAGAGGATACACACTTGGTTTTGGGTTGTGTTCAGGCTTTCTCCGTCGTAGAGAACGAGTTAAGCCAAATAGGTTGCTGAGGAAGGAGGCTTTGAAGAGCCATCCAGTCCAACCCCCTGCCAAGCAGGAAACACCATCAAAGTATTCTTGACAGGTGGCTGTCAAGCCTCTGCTTAAAGACCTCCAAAGAAGGAGACTCCACCACACTCCTTGGCAGCAAATTCCACTGTCGAACAGCTCTTACTGTCAGGAAGTTCTTCTTAATGTTTAGGTGGAATCTTCTTGTAGTTTGAATCCATTGCTCCGTGTCCGCTTCTCATGAGCAGCAGAAAACAATTTTTCTCCCTCCTCTATATGACATCCTTTTATATATTTGAACATGGCTATCATATCACCCCTTAACCTTCTCTTCTCCAGGCTAAACATACCCAGATGCCATGAGAAGACCTGGTCTATTTATTTGTATCGTTCATTATTCCTATATTCCTTGTCTCTCAAACCCTATAAAACATTTAAAAAAGAGGGAGGGGGTTTGAGTAACCAGTTCCTCCTCCTTCATCATCTTTAAACATTATTCTGATTCTATGATTCTGTTCTAAAAGAGGGTTGATATGATAGCCATGTTCAAATATATAAAAGGATGTCATATAGAGGAGGGAGAAAGGTTGTTTTCTGCTGCTCCAGAGAAGCGGACACGGAGCAATGGATTCAAACTACAAGAAAGAAGATTCCACCTCAACATTAGGAAGAACTTCCTGACAGTAAGAGCTGTTCGACAGTGGAGTTTGCTGCCAAGGAGTGTGGTGGAGTCTCCTTCTTTGGAGGTCTTTAAGCAGAGGCTTGACAGCCATCTGTCAATAATGCTTTGATGGTGTTCTTGCTTGGCAGGGGGTTGGACTGGATGGCCCTTGGGGTCTCTTCCAACTCGATGATTCTATGATCTTTGAACATTATTCTGTTCGAAAAGAACGTGAGGGGTTCCTTTCCCTTCCCACTCCCCTGCAGGCTCCCTAGAACGGTGGATATTCTGCCCTTTCCAATATGTTTTCCGAGCGCGACGTGTTCCAAAATGGCGGCCATGCCCAAGGCGCTCCGCTCCCACCTGGCTGCTCCGGAAACCTTTCTCCTTTCAGACACACACTCACAAGCAAAGCTGTCGGTTGGTTGGTGGGTTGTTGTTTTTTTAGCTCCGAGCTCACGTTAATGATTCCAGATGCTGAGCCGAGCACTTTCCCGTTTGATGGAGCCGTTTAAGGAGGATAATAAACTGTGCCTAACAAGGCTGGGAACATTTCCCCAAACAGCCGTGCCGTCTATAGCCCCGCGCTGCCGGCTCCTGACGCTCTAACGCGCCAATTAGGTGCAGCGTTTAGCATATGGCGGCCTGCTTGACGTTCCAGCTTGTCCGTATCCTTCTTGAACTGTGGGGCCCAGAATTGGACACAGTATTCCAGGTGGGGTCTGACCAGAGCGGAATACAGTGCGGAACTCTTCATAGAACTCTGCAGTCTATGAAAAGCATGGCTGCCTCGGCGGCCAGTAGCCAGGGATAGCCTTCTCTACGAATTTGTCTAATCCTCTTTTAAGGCTATCTTGGGTTTTGTATAATTCCAGAAACATTTTGTTTTGCTGTTTTAATGGAGGCAGGGTGCTGTAATCTTTGCAGTGCTCGGGTCCTCAGAAGGTCTGGATGGAGCCATGCGCTGGCTTTCAAACCTCCTTTTCTAATTTATTAAAAACTTGACATGAGTCAACAGTGTGATGCAGCAGCTAAAAAAGCCAATGCAATTCTAGGCTGCATCCATAGGAGTATAGCATCTAGATCAAGGGAAGGAATAGTACCACTGTATTCCGCTCTGGTCAGACCTCACCTGGAATACTGTGTCCAGTTCTGGGCACCACAGTTCAAGAAGGATACTGACAAGCTGGAACGTGTCCAGAGGATGGCAACCAAAATGGTCCAAGGCCTGGAAACGATGCCTTATGAGGAACGGCTTAGGGAGCTGGGTATGTTTAGTCTGGAGAAGAGAAGGTTCAGGGGGGATATGATAGCCATGTTCAAATATATAAAAGGATGTCATATAGAGGAGGGAGAAAGGTTGTTTTCTGCTGCTCCAGAGAAGCGGACACGGAGCAATGGATTCCAACTACAAGAAGGAAGATTCCACCTAAACATTAGGAAGAACTTCCTGACAGTAAGAGCTGTTCGACAGTGGGATTTGCTGCCAAGGAGTGTGGTGGAGTCTCCTTCTTTGGAGGTCTTTAAGCAGAGGCTTGACAGCCACCTGTCAGGAATGCTTTGACGGTGTTTCCTGCTTGGCAGGGGGTTGGACTGGATGGCCCTTGGGGTCTCTTCCAACTCTATGATTCTATGCTGTTTGCATTGGGCTTCCGTTCCCCTGAGTTTCCCCCCTCTCTCCCGGTTTTTCCTCAGCGCTCCCCAAGGCTCCCGGGACCCCCATCGTGACGGAGACCACCGCGACGAGCATCACCATCACCTGGGACTCTGGGAACCCTGACCCCGTGTCCTACTACGTGATCGAGTACAAGTCGAAGAGCCAGGACGGGCCCTACCAGATCAAGGAAGACATCACCACCACCCGCTACAGCATTGGGGGGCTCAGCCCCAACTCGGAGTACGAGATCTGGGTGTCGGCCGTCAACACCATTGGGCAGGGGCCGCCCAGCGACCCCGTGGTGATGCGGACAGGGGAGCAGGCGCCCGCCAGCGCCCCCCGCAACGTCCAGGGCCGGATGCTGAGTGCCTCGACCATGATCATCCAGTGGGAGGAGCCCGTGGAGCCGAACGGTCAGATCCGCGGCTACAGGGTCTACTACACCATGGAGCCGGACCAACCGGTCAGCAACTGGCAGAAGCACAACGTGGACGACAGCCTGCTGACCACCGTCAGCAGCCTCCTGGAGATGGAAACCTACACCGTTCGGGTCCTGGCGTTCACTTCCGTGGGAGACGGGCCGCTCTCGGACCCGATCCAAGTCAAGACCAAGCAAGGAGGTGAGTCCTCTCCAAGCCAAATCAAATCAAAGTTTATTGCGTTAGCCATTTGGCCATAGCACAAGTAATAAGTCCCGGCAGTAGATAAGTCCCAGGGGTAGAAAGTTTTGAAAAACACCACCTGTGGAGGAAGGGCCATTCAAGGATAACCTGCCCGTTGTAGGCGGACAGGTGTACTTGAAAAGCTTGGGGGTCTTCAATTCCGGTGGGGTATAAACCAGCCAGGCCCGTTACGGAAAAAATAACACGTATGTTCTGTAACATGCCTATGAAAAATAAAGCAAAAACTTTACAAAAATCAAGTCCGTGGCCTACAGTGAGTAGGCATAGGCAAACTTGGCCCTCCAGATGTTTTGGGACTACAATTCCCATCATCCCTGACCACTGGTCCTGTTAGCTAGGGATGATGGGAGTTGTAGTCCCAAAACATCTGGAGGGCCGGGTTTACCTATGTCTGGGTGGGCAGTGTGAGACCGAGTTACTGGACTATTCAGGCCCTGATCCAACGGTGATCTTCTTGGGGCTCTTGCAGTAATAACCAAACCGTCTTCAGGATATCAAGGCTTTGGGGTGACCATATCTCAAATCAAATCAAATCAAAGTTTATTGCGTTAGCCATTTGGCCATAGCACAAGTAATAAGTCCCGGCAGTAGCCTGCCATTCTTATACATTTGCAAACACCAGGTATAAAATCATAGTAAATGAAACAGGTATGATAAAAACAATAGCAATTATGTAAACTATTGGAAAGTTTACAAGTCCAGGGCTAAAGGAGGTTAGCCTATCGAGGTGGCCCTGAGTTTCAGGGCCTGCAGGATATAGATGGCCACGCCACGAGTGACTATGGGATTGGCATCCGCCAATAGATATTTCCAGCGGTCATCTTCCATGGCAATGGTCGGAGGAATTAGTAGCAGGAGCCTCGATCTTATTGAGTCATAGAGAGGGCAGTGGAAGAAAAAGTGGACAAAGTCCTCTATCTTTCCCCTGTTGCACGGACAAAGGCGGAGGTCGAGAGGGGTGTTGGAGAATATGCCCTGTAGGAATGCTGTGGGAATGGAGTGAAAGCGGGCAAGTGTGAAGGCTCTTCTTTGCATAGGGTTCCCTCTCCAAGCCAGCGTCGTGGCTACAGAGCGGGTCCCGCCATCCGAATGCAGCACACTCCCAGGAAAACGCATTTGCTAGGCGAGCGTTTGCACGGCGAGTCAACCTTGATTCCTATAGATAAATTTCTAATGCAATCTTGACCTCTAAATGATGGGGAGGTGGGGGACACACACAGGAAAGCAGCGTGCAAAAAAACAAGCAAGGAAGGAAGGGGGGGATGCTTTCTTGTTTGTCCATTCTCTCCTCCTTCCTTCCTTCCTCCGTGAAAGCAGGGTGCTGGGCCCCGATCCAGCAGGTCTCGTCTTACGTTCTTACCTACAACAATGTCCGGGTCTTTTTGTTTTTCCTGCTTTCAGGAGAGCCAGTGTGGTGTAGTGGTTAAAAGCGGTAGACTCATAATCTGGTGAACCGGGTTCGCGTCTCCTCTCCTCCACATGCAGCTGCTGGGTGACCTTGGGCTAGTCCCACTTCTTTGAAGTCTCTCAGCCCCACTCACCTCACAGAGTGTTTGTTGTGGGGGAGGAAGGGAAAGGAGAATGTGAGCCGCTTGGAGACTCCTTCGGGGAGTGATAAAGCGGGATATCAAATCCAAATCCAAACTCTTCTTTCATCAGTTCCTGGGCAACCCATGAACTTCCGTGCAGAAGCCAAGAGCGACAGCAGCATTTTGCTGACCTGGAGTCCTCCCCGCCAGGACATCATATTGAAGTATGAGCTGGTTTTCAAAGACGCAGCGCAGGCGAAACCTGAGGTAAGCGTCCGCTTTTTCTGCGGGGTTTTCTTTGTGGTGGCTCCCCTGGTGACGGAACGCACTCTCCAGGGAGACTTGCCTGGCACTTGTGTTAGGACCTATTCGGGGCAAAGAGCAGAACTCCCCGTCCTCCAAAGCCCTTTTCCAAAACAAAAACAAAAAAACACATTCTTTTTATTTCTTAGAACAATCACGCTTCCTGAGCCTCACTTCCTGGGTCTGAGAGCTATTTTCTATATCGATTTCATCCTGCTTCATATGGCTTTATGCCGGCTTGCACTAAACAGTGTGCTGGCCCCGCTTCCGCGTCGATAGTTTTTAAGTTGTTTATTGATTGCGTTTTATCGTGTTTAATTCAGGGGCTGCCTAGAGTAATAGCGAGGAAGCTTAATTCCGGCAGGGGAGTCTCTCTTTGGTACCCGGCTCCCCCTCCAGTCCTTTTTAAGGAAGCCTGTAATGTTTTGATATTTTATTATGCTTTTATATCTGTTGGAAGCCGCCCGGAGTGGCTGGGGCAACCCATTCAGAGCGGCGGGGGGCAAATAATAAAATTACTGTTGCGTGTGTAGGTCACCCAGCCATTCCCACCAATAACTCACACTGGAAACATAATTTTTGGTTTGGGTTTTTGGCATATTTTTGGCCACCACTTTTATTGAAATACAAGTCACGTGAGTGGTTGCGTAGGCATTGGTTCGCCCTGTCCACCGGACAGGGCTGACTCCTAGTCAGCAAGACTACCCTGTTTCCCCTATTTTAAGACGTAGTCATAAAATAAGCCATAGCAGGATTTTTTCGCATTTGCGAAATATAAGCCGTACCCCGAAAATAAGCCATAGTGATAGGCGCAGTTCTGGAGGGCGCCAAGGAAAAGGCGGGGCTGGGCTTACGTAATAAAAATAAGACATCCCCTCAAAATAAGCCATAGTGCATTTTCTTGAGGGGAAAAAAATATAAGACGGTGTCTTAAAATAGGGGAAACACGGTATCTGTCCACCGGACAGAGCTGACCACTGGCCAGCGATTGGGGAAACCATTAGCTGGGGAGAGTTAATGGAGGCTGGTGAAATCAGAGCCTCCCCCTCCCCAGGGGTTCACAGGGGCTCTTGTGTGGCCCTGCAACCCACCGGGTTCGGACAAGCATGTTGAGCCCCTGGATTCCTTTAACGGAATTCCCATCACCACCATCACTTCTTGGAGGGCACCGGCCTCCCATACCACAGAACCAATGCCTAACCGCCAACCTTACAAGTTGTGACTAATTGCTGTATAGTAGGCAAAAACCAAGAGGCACGGCCAATCAGCCAAATGGACAAAATTCCTACTAGGCCTCCCCTAAGCGGAGACGACCCCATGATAGGCACAGCAAGGTCAAAGCACCAGCCTATACCAGGGAGGGGGGGACGGGAGATCCGAAGCTCCAGACAAAAGTGGTCAGATGGATCACGTGCGGATCCATATAAAGGACACTGAGCTGTCAGTCACTTGCAGCATGCAAATTTGGCCAGTCCCACCTGGTCAATAATTGCTGTGGCCACAAGCTCTTCCCCCAAACCAAGAGGAATGGCTTCATGCCCCCCCCCCCCGCAACTAAGGCTCTCTCTTTGAGAACCCCCTTTTGTTGTTTTACCTAACCTGGATGTGCCCTTGAATGTAGGTAATACCTCTTGCTTACCTGGGGGTGGTAAGCAAATAAAATAAAACGCGCCCCTCTCCGCAACACCGGTTCCGCTGAAAACGGTTTTTGGGTAGAAATCCAGGTCTTAATCATAAACACGGCCGAGTCGTTTACTCTCAGCTGCCTGAGCTCATAACTGGAAGAGTGTAAATATCGACCGGCGGCATCCTAAAGTTTGGCAAAAGTGCTCTTTTGGAGAAATGAGCACGGAAGCCATGTGCAGAGGATAAAGGGCATTTGAGAACGCATGGAAAGCGTTGATTGACTGCTGGTGTAAAAAGATGGTGCCTGCTCTCCACCCACGCTGAGAGGTGTAGTGGTTAGAGCGCTGGGCACCACAGTTCAAGAAGGATACGGACAAGCTGGAACGTGTCCAGAAGAGGGCAACCAAAATGGTCAAAGGCCTGGAAACGATGCCTTATGAGGAACGGCTTAGGGAGCTGGGTATGTTTAGCCTGGAGAAGAGAAGGTTAAGGGGTGATAGGATAGCCATGTTCAAATATATAAAAGGATGTCATATAGAGGAGGGAGAAAGGTTGTTTTCTGCTGCTCCAGAGAAGCGGACACGGAGCAATGGATTCAAACTACAAGAAAGAAGATTCCACCTAAACATTAGGAAGAACTTCCTGACAGTAAGAGCTGTTCGACAGTGGAGTTTGCTGCCAAGGAGCATGGTGGAGTCTCCTTCTTTGGAGGTCTTTAAGCAGAGGCTTGACAGCCACCTGTCAGGAATGCTTTGATGGTGTTTCCTGCTTGGCGGGGGGTTGGACTGGATGGCCCTTGGGGTCTCTTCCAACTCTAGGATTCTATGATTCTAGGTGTAGTGGTTAGAGCGCTGGGCTAGGACCTTGGAGAGCAGGGTTCGAACCCCCCTTCAGCCGTGAATCTCACTGGGTGTGACCTTGCGCCAATCACAACTCTCAGGCTGACCTACCTCGCAGGGTTGTTGTTGCGGGGATTAAATGAAAACCAGGGGCAACCACATAAATGCTGTTTCCTTAGAGAGGAAGGTGGGACATAAATCCAATAAAAACTAATGACTCAAAAAGCCCATAATATATGAATCGCTGCATCTCAAAAACCTGTAAAAAAATGTAAAAAGGGAAGGGAAAAAAGGAATGGCAAATCAGGCTTTGAAAGCCAGGCGGAATAGCTCTGTCTTACAGGCCAAGCGGAAGGAGATCAGGAGCCACCACTGAAAAGGCCCTGGCCCTGGTGGAGGATAATCTGGCTTCTTTAGGGCCCGGGACCCTTAAACTATTATTATTCATGGACCTTAGGGTCCTCTGTGGGACAGACCAGGAGAGGTGGTCCCGTAAGTATGAGGGTCCTAGGCTGCATAGGGCTTTAAAGGTCAAGGGAAGTAATAGTACCACTCTGGTCAGACCTCACCTGGAATACTGTGTCCAGTTCTGGGCCCCACAGTTCAAGAAGGATACCGACAAGCTGGAACGTGTCCAGAGGAGGGCAACCAAAATGGTCAAAGGCCTGGAAACGATGCCTTATGAGGAACGGCTTAGGGAGCTGGGTATGTTTAGCCTGGAGAAGAGAAGGTTAAGGGGTGATAGGATAGCCATGTTCAAATATATAAAAGGATGTCATATAGAGGAGGGAGAAAAGTTGTTTTCTGCTGCTCCAGAGAAGCGGACACGGAGCAATGGATTCAAACTACAAGAAAGAAGATTCCACTTAAACATTAGGAAGAACTTCCTGACAGTAAGAGCTGTTCGACAGTGGAATTTGCTGCCAAGGAGTGTGGGGGAGTCTCCTTCTTTGGAGGTCTTTAAGCAGAGGCTTGACAGCCACCTGTCAGGAATGCTTGGATGGTGTTTCCTGCTTGGCAGGGGGTTGGACTGGATGGCCCTTGGGGTCTCTTCCAACTCTAGGATTCTATGAAAACCAGCACCTTGAACTCCACCGGGAGCCAGTGCCGTTGTAGTTCGGGAGCAACATAAACGGCGCATCCGCAGGAACCGGGCGTTTGTTGCAGGGGAATGGGTGTGCCTCTTGTGCCTGTTCACACTTTGGTTTGTCTCCCCGTTTCCGCCCCCCACCCCACCTCCCCGCTGCCCCCCTTCTGCAGATGAGGACCTTTGACCCTGTGACCTCGTTCACCGTGAGAGACCTAAAGCCCAACACAGAGTATGTCTTCAAACTGGCTGCTCGCTCGGCCTTGGGGATTGGGG
The DNA here is from genome assembly GCA_034642065.1 of Darevskia nairensis. NCBI lineage: Eukaryota > Metazoa > Chordata > Lepidosauria > Squamata > Lacertidae > Darevskia > Darevskia nairensis. The sequence goes on from JAWWNI010001389.1 coordinate 28,544, forward strand.
CCGAGACCCCGGAGGTCAGGGAGCGAACCCTGCAGGCTAGTAGGTGTCTTTTTTTCCTTTCCCCAAAATTATCCGCCGGTGGGGTGGGGTGGGCTGGGAATCCCTTGTGTGGGAGGAGGTGCGAATGGTGGTCACGGGGGGGGGGACGCGGGAAGCTGCGCACCTCGATTCGGTCCTTTCGCCTGGTCTCGTCCCCTGGCACTTAATCCGAGGGTCCGTTTTGCTCTCTGGGCTCCGTTCGGTCCAATCCAGCTTATGACCCTGCTTGTTTTGTGGAAGTGTATGCAGGTGGGCAGCCCGTCCAGGTGCCTCTGTCCGCACAGATGTCTGCATTTAAACCCTCGTTTGCAGAGGTGCCTCTTAAAGATACCTGTCTTCCCCCCACTCTCTGCACCAAAGGAATATTGTTTGTCCCCAAACCGGAGGTCAGCGGCCTGCTTCCTTTAGGTTCTGAGCCGTTTCTTTCCAATTCCAGTTCGTTGCCAAACTTTTAAGTGGCGAGAGGGCCACCCGTAGCTGATGGGCAGGGTGGGTGGTGTCAGGTTCGCTAACGGTTGCTCATGAGTAAAGACCAAGTCCGTCTTGTCTTTCAACTATTTTATTGTGCAAACTATGTACAGTGCGGAGCTATCCTAAAACATGACCGTCTAGTCGCTAGCAGAATCCGGAAGTGTCCCCCTCCTGTTTTGGCGCCAACATTAGAGTCTCGGCACCCTAAAGTGCCGCCTCCTTTCTCCCCTGACCCTTCTGCGTAAAGCAGGCGCCGGAAACGGTGTCTCCCCCTCGGAGTGGGTCTGCTGAGCGGTGCTGGGTCTCTCTGCATCATCCTGGAGACCCCTTCCCACCTGGCTCCTCCCTGGCGACTCCGGGGAGGAGCTGGGAGACGTGTCCATCAACAACAGAGGCTGAGGCTGCCGGTGCCGACTCAGTGCCGGACTGGCAGGGGAGGGCACGTCCCTGACAGGTGGCTTGGGATGAATGGGTGCGTGGCCTTTTAGCGGCCCAAGAGCGGTTGGGTGTGAGAGTTGCTGTTGTCCCGTATTGGGTGCCTTGTGCCCGCTTGGCGAGAATGTCCCCGCACCCGCTCTTTTGCCAACCCGGCGCCCACCAGGTGTGTTTCGAACTCAAAGCATCTGTGGCGCGGGCCGGCCCACCCCACTCTCCGGCTGCATTCCCATGGCGGTTTGTTCCATTCCATTCCGCCTAGCTGCCAAGTTCGTATCTTGAGCTCTCGCACAGCGTAAAAGCCGTCCGGAGACGGACGAAGAGCACGTTTGCTCGCTCACAGGAAAGGAGGAGAAAAGTTCGCCGGTTATACGGAAACTGAGCGCGAAACCTCTGTTCGGCTGGAGCTCTGGGAGTGAGTGGCTTTTACGCTGTGCCGAAGCTCGAACGCAACATGGGGAACTGGCGCTTGGGGAACGCAGCCTCTGAGAGGAGCAAATTGGCAGCCACACGGGGCTTGTGGCGCAGAAGAAAGCAACAGAGCACTGATGAAGGGGAAAGAAAGTACTGTATTTTTTGCTCCATAACGCGCACTTTTTTCCTTCTAGAAAGGAAGGGGGAAAGTCTGTGCGCGTTATTGGAGCGAATGCATGGTCCCTGGAGCTGAATTGCCCAGGGACCAAAAGAAGATCGAGCTTTTTCTTTTACAAAGAGAGAAGGGGGTGTTGAAAGGCTGCCGCTTTACAGCTGATCAGCAAGAGATCGGGAAGAGAGATAAGGTCGCTGCAGAGAGAAAGAGATCGGGAAGAGAGATAAGGTCCTCCTGCAGAGGAGGCTGTTGGTTTCCCCAGCGACATGTGACTGGCTGATTAGATTATCTGTTTGGAAACTGTAGAAAGGGCTTTGAGCTGATCCTTTTGCAACTGGGGCTTTTCTTTGCAAAGAAAAGCCCCAGTTGCAAAAGGATCAGCTCAAAGCCCTTTCTTTTCTCCTTTGCAAAAGCAGCAGCACAACAACTTGGAGCTGCTTCTTTTGCAAATGGGTCTTTTCTCCTTTGCAAAAACAGCAGCACAACTTTGAGCTGATCCTTTTGCAAATGGGGCTTTTCTTCTTCCAAAAGAAGATGCACAACTTTGAACTGATCCTCAAAAAGGGGGGGCTTTCCCCCTTTCCTCCTCAAAAAACTAGGTGCACGTTATGGTCCGGTGCGCGTTATGGAGCGAAAAAATACGGTAGCTGAGAACCAGCACTCCTTTCTCTAACCCCCCCTGTCCCACCGGCCCGATCCCTTGGCCATGATCCATGATGCTTTCTAGCCTTTAGGACAAAGGCAGCCTTTCGGCCACCCTAACCCCCTGAGTGGCAGAGGGCACTGGGATTAATGGTGACACCAGGATGCAATCTGGTGGTGGTTTTAGTTTAATGGATTGTCTCCCTTCGCTGTTGTTTTCCCCCTCCCCTCCACCCACCTCTCCCCCACCACCACCGGGGATGGCTACGATCCCTGGCTGGCAGTACCGCAACCTGGGCTTTTCACGGATCCTTGCTTTTATTTATTTTTTAAGAAACGACAACGGACGAGGTGGTTTTCACACACACACACAGGCACAAACATAACACACACAAACCCTCCTTCCTCTCTCTCTCTCCCTCTCACTTTTTATTTTCTATTTTTCCAACCGCATGACTGGCTGTGGCAGGCTGTCCTCTGTGTCTCCTTGTCTTCTCTAATCTTTACTGTTTTTTTATATATATAAAAAAAAACAACCCACAAAAACTTGGCCAGGGCTTCAGAGCAGCCGTGGACGGCGTGGGGTTCCTTTGGGTCGGAGCGGAAAGCAGTAATTGCAGAGGGTTCTCCTCCTCTCAAGGAACCCTGCCTTATGTCACAACTAGGCAACTCTGCCTCCCTCTAACAGCCTTGTAGAGTCGATTTTGCTCCCCGCGCTTCCTGTTGGCTCAGTTGTCTCTTCCTTGGCTTGGTTTGGACGACTGTTCATTTCTGTCTTCTCCCTTCCCTCCGCAACTCGACTCTACCCTTGCCCTCGCGCATCGTGGCTTCTGCACAGCGTGAAACGGGAACCATAGGTGCTGTTCTCGCAGGGGTTGTGCCTGTGGAGGATGCAAAATTATCTCTGTGCTCTTCGAGTGGAAATCCAGCTCGTTTTGTGTTTGGCCGTGAATCAGGGCTTTCTCTTCTCTCTCTCTCTCTCTCTCTCTCTCCCCCCCCCCCAATTTTTAACCTTTATTAATGCTACTAACAACCCAAAAGTGTGGTAGCAGGTTATTGCTGCCATTGAATTCTACTCAGTATTGATCCAGAGCAGATTCCAATGTAGCCTATAGTTAGCAGAGTAACAACTGGAACATGTCGCAGGATTCCCCCAAAATAGACCAGAGGCAATTAATATTGCATCCAGCAAAGCTTTACTAAAGGCAAATGAGCAGAATAGTCACAAATCCAATACAATCAGGATTGGCCCTGACCGTAAGAAATCCAGCTGCAGCAGACTTAACTTAAACCTACAATAACTTATAATACTGTAAGTCTAAATCTTAACACTCTATACCAGGCATGGCCAAACTTGGGACTACAGCTCCCATCATCCCTAGCTAACAGGACCAGTGGTCAGGGATGATGGGAATTGTAGTCCCAAAACAGCTGGAGGGCCAAGTTTGGCCGTGCCTGCTCTTATACGGAACACCACACCAGAAGGAAGAGAGATAGAAGGAGAAAGTGAAACCTTCTGGCCTTACTTTTATAGTCAGCATGACCTTGACAGAAAGAGATAACAGGACCCGCTTAAGCCAGCGGTACTCAGCTTCTCAGAAGGAATAACCCAAACAACATGAACCTTCTGCTTGTTTCTTTCACACAGAGAAGCTTCCAGAACCCTCTTGAATTAAGTAGAATAGGAAAGATCTCTACACATCAGATCAATACTTCCTGCGCTACCAAATGCAAATGGACAATTATATCATACAAAGCAAGCAAAGCAATAAATAAATACC